>OY796886.1:41153486-41402029 GCA_963680785.1 Diplosoma virens | reverse complement strand
TTTGGTGAAGAATGATTATGGATAATTTAATTTTAAAAGCTAATTCTTAATGGAAGATGCTTTTAATTTTTGTGTGTCACCCACAAAAAACATCATTAATAACTATGAATAGCAAATAAAATATTTTTAATTTGCTGTTAGTGTTATAGATTGAGAAATAGAAAGTAGTTGAATTTAAAGCTTATTGCAAAGTTTAAATGGATCAAATGAATTCAGTTTGTACAGTTTATCATAAAGAAGTTTGTACAATTAAGCTAGAGCTTAATGAAGAATGTCATAAAAAGTTATACTGCAGTTGTAGTGGAAACATATTAGCATCAGATTTAGAAGCTAAGCAGAAGAGTTTAATAGAATGGCGAACTGGTATAACTTTTGATGATGACAGCAAGATTTGCAATCATCACGAGAAAAAGTACTTTTCTAGGTATGAAAATTTGCAGAAGTGTTGCTGTGATCCAATAAAAATTCACGAACTACAAGTTAAAAGTAAGTGGGTTACATTAAAATAAATTTTTGATGAGGTAATGCTAGAGGTTTTGATAAAATAATGCTTGAATTATCTACTGCATAAAATTGTTATCAGCAGGAGTATATACAGAAAATTTCTTTTGCTTTTGGCATTTTCATTAAGCATTGCTTATTACATGCTGCTTTCAAACAAATTGCTTAATTAATGTTTGTATTAGCTACCAATATTTAGGCCATTTTTTTATTTATATAAACTATGAAAAAGACTGTTAACAATGCTAAAATTTGAGCAATTCCACAACAAAACTGTTCTTTTAATGCCAAGTAATAATTATTGACACCAAAATTAGAAATAACAATTTTGAATTTATATATAATATTTTACTTAACAGAATCTCTTCGAGCTGTTAATGAAGAAACTACAAACTGTTCGATTTCAAACCTGGTCAAAAGATTTGTCTTACATGTGTGCAAAATCTTAAAATGCAACTTTTACAGTCCTCAACAGATGAAAAAGATAATTTTGAGCCAATGAATTCAACATTTGATTCTTTTAACCCGAATTATCCCAATGACTACATTTGTAGTCATTATTTCAAATGCATTTTCTAACTAAAAATAACTGTTTTTTTTATTATTTTAGATTATGAATAGCTTTGAGATATAAAATGCAGTTTTACTTTTTGTACAAGTTTCTTCTTGTAACACATTATTATTTAGTTGTTAATAAAAAATTCAGAAAGTTTTCTCTATTTTTTCTACCCTTGGGTTAATATGGGTTAATGAAAGTTTGCCAAAGAATTCAACATTTACAAAATATGCCTAAAAAAGCGTTTTGTCATAGTACCTAAAAAGTATTTTGTCACTCCAAATAGTTGTTTGCAATGATTTACATTACTAGACATTGTTTTAATACTGTTACTTTCTCAATCCCAAGTTGCATGACATGCTATAAATGCAATTTTTACCAATGCAAAAAAAATTTTTTTTCAGTTTGGGGGGTCAAATGCACCCCCGTAGTAACCCTTAGCAGTTGAGTCACAAAAACGAAACTCACTGTGGATGCTTATGAGGAAATTCTCTTTCACTGGTAAAAAAATCTTTTATGTGAATTAGTGCCCACGGGGGTTTTTTTATGCCCAAAGATAGCGCTTTTTTGCCATTTTAGCATTTGATCCATATTTTGATGCATGATAATTTTTTCAACAATGCAGTATTTTTACTCAAACTTCATCAAGTTATAATGTAATAAGCAACTATCATTTCTATTTAATTTGGTCTTCATACTTATTTTCAATTAAAAGTTATAGACATTTAAAATTGACCCAAAATTTGTTTTTTTGAAAAAAAGTAGCAACTTTGGTGGTTTATTAACCCCCCATAACAAAACATTACTATATTGTTGTATGACATATATGAAGCAAACAAAAATTTTAACCCATATTTAAAAAATTAGCTTTCTACCATTATTGAAAATGAAGATATGCAGTTGTGAAAGTGCTACCAAATAGCCGGGTGCCAACTCTCATATGGGGTACCTAAAACTTTGGAACAACGTATTTTCAAAAATACACTAGCTATTGATCTAAAATTTTGAAGATATGCCTAAATCATGGTATACAACATTTCAGAAAAGTTTAAGAAAATTTGGAGAGGGTCGAACTGGGGACTTTAAAAATTTTAGGACGTTTGACATGGAATGATCCTATAATCTATAATTAATTTTTATCAAATCAATCTGATGAAATAGTTTACGTTGTAGACATATTAAAATGAAGTCAATAATGTATTAACTTGCGCTTTCAACGCGTGATCGGGTGAGACAAAGAACCGAGTGCACAGCGAATTCATGAAACTAAAAATAGAATATAAAAAAGGCAGGTAAAATGATGATTTCCTATAATCCACAAAAAAAAACATAAAACTATGACCACTTTTCATTATAACCTTTCCACGGCTCTTCTGGAGTCAAATAAATACGAACATTGTTGTAAAAGACGCTCACTATACCGTGATAACCGGTGCGGGGAACTCCCGACTTAAAATCGTCCATTATTCCAAGGGTTTTGGCATAAGTCTTAAAGCTCGCCGATGAGCGATAAACCACTCGCACGGCAGAGGGCGTGCTGCCCTCTTTCACGGAAGAAAGCGACACTTGCGGCAAGGCGTGGACTTTTTCAAGAAACTCCTTGTCGTAGGAAGCTTTATCCAACTTGGAAAAGTCGTAGTGCTCCCAGTCGACAGTTCGATCGTTTAGCATTATGAACTTGAGATATTGATCGTAGAACTGGCCCTTGCTCACACCGATGCGACCGAATGTTCTGGTTCGGGAAATTTCAGGCCGGATGCACGCTCGGTCGCGGCGCTGCGACGGCTGTCGGAACCAGTCATCCCAAAAAGAGGCAGGCCAGTGTGGGCCAACTTCGTCCCATATCGACCTCTACACCGTCAAATAATTTATTCTACTGACAAAATTATTTCCACCAATGAAAAAAATGCAATTGTGGCCCAGTGAGATCAAAAAAAAAAAAAAAAAAAAAAAAAAGTAAAAACAACTTATAACTCAAATAGAACTTGCTTAAGCAATCGCAAAAAATTGAAGAATAATTCTCTTTAAAGGCTTGTTTCTGCTACGAGCGTGGTGCTACGAGAGTATTTCTTGTTTGTTTTATTGACTTTTTTTGCTTCGCTTAGCGCTTGCTTCAATTTTAAGCGAGGAAAAATCAATAAAAGAAACAAAGGATACTCCATTTTACGCTCGTACTGGAAACAATTATGGCAATTAAATTATGTACGAAAATATAAGTTTTGTAAAACATTTAAGTGATATAAATGTACTTCGTAAATGACAACATAGATACCAGTTCGAATTACCAAGAAAATAAACAATATTGGTGACTTCACCTTCAACATCCATCCCAAGCCAGGGAAGAAGTCGGAGCGGTAGAGCAAGGTGGTTGCGTCTTTGTCTATTACATTTTCTTTGCCATTATCATTCCAAGCCGATACGCAATACAGCGAGTCATCACGAAGTAAAAGTTTATGAGAAAAATAAAAATACTGAAAAAAATCTGGTGCTATTTCCAAATCGTCTTCAACAATAATCAATGATTTGGCAGAAGAATATTGTCGAAACACCTGAAGTAATAGTTGAAAGCTATTAAAAATAAATTTTTCTTTTTTAATAAAAAGTCTAGCTATTAATAAATTTAGTTAATAAACCCATATTTGCTAAAAATAAATATAAAGCATTCAAGAACAAACACTGTTGTAGGAAATCGAATTTTAAAAATACTAAATGTTCCATCGGACAGCTTTTCAAACCTGAAGGCAGCCTTTCTCTGCTCCGTCTGTCAAAAAAACAAAAAAAACGTCATTTTAAAAGCAATTCTATCTATTCCCAACTCTTCTGATTTCTTTAGGTACACCCAAATTGGACTGTGTTTTCTCTCGTTTTTAAAATTATTTTTGACTTCTTTTGTGACAACTGCTTAATTTTTAATTTATTGATGCTACTTTAATGCTTAATGACGACTGCGAAAATTTTTAAAATTATTTTTGACTTCTGTTTGAATAAGAAACTAATCCTTAATGCCCACAAACTAAGTTTGTGCTTGCAAGTTTATTTGTTTTTCAATATTGCTTTGACAACAATGCCTACATTTAAAGTAAACGTGAAATGGGGCAAAGAAAAATATAGTGACTTGGATTTATCAGCCGATGGATGACTGCAGATGTTTTCAAGCTTCAACTATATTCATTGACGAACATTTTACCTGAACGACAGAAAGTAATGTTGAAAGAACAATTAAAGATAATTGGGCTAACCTTTAAAAATACAAGTTTAAAAATAGAACAACATTATTTTCGATGGGCACAGCTAAGGAGCTACCTTCTGTACTGATGGAAAAAACTGTTTTTATTGAAGATATGATTGAAGATCAAGTAACCGCTGCTATGGAGCTAGTGACAGGCCTGGAAAAATTGGAAAACACTTGCAACACAAATGCAACAGTCCAGCTATTAAAATCTGTTCCGGAAATAGATGTGGCTCTGCAAAATTTCACCCCCACAAGACGGCAGTCGCTCCAAACCCAGCAAGGTCAGCCCCCGACTGGCGATGTAATGGCTCTGGCCTTCAGCGACGTCACCAAGCAACTGAAGAGCAACAACCAGGCTGCCTTCCTCAGTCTAGTTTTCAGCCGGTTGTGAAACGTCCCTTCCACCTCATCGGCGTGCAATAGACCTTGTCCAGCAGAGTCTGGGACACTTGATTTAGGACTACTTCATATTTAATAAATTAGTTTGGATCTTTTGAATTTCAACGAGTGATGTGGATCAACCGCAATAAAACATTAGTTCTTTCTCAACTATTTCAAAACAATAAAAAAGTAGTGTGACGACTGCGTGGTTTGAATCATCTTTTTTCGTTTGTTTTGTTGTGTAATAATTATTTTTTCCACGTCATTATTTAGCTATTTTTGTAATTATTATTTTTAACTGCATCTTTTCATTGCTTGAATTCCTGTGTTGCACCCGAAGGATTATGTTTTGTCATTTATTTTGTAAAATTTCAGAGACAAGAGACAGCATTAAGTAGAGCAACAACGGTGTGTTTTTTATCTGAATTTTCCTGCTGAACTAAAGAAGCTTGTTTGATTTATTTGCCCCGACAGAAAAGGCAAGAATGAACACGCAAAAAAGGTAGTAGTGGCCTTACCTTTTGTGAACCAGACTAAAACCAAATAAATAGAAATTCAGCTATGTTACACTTTCACTCAATACATCACGCCCTATATTGGCATTAAAAATCCCAAAAAATAGATGGCCTGTATAAAAACTAAACATCTACTATGAACCACAACAATTCTTTGTCCTCCAATTTAAACTCTCCCAGCCACATTGAATCATGAATGTGTTTCAAAGAAATTTAAACAGCATCTAAGCAAGAAAAATAGAATTAAAAAAAATTACTGAAGAAAACATACTGTAGCTTCACGGTCTTTTAAAGTTTCGAAATATAACGTCATCGAACGACAAAACATAACTAGAAGTGGTAATTCAAATAGATATGAAGCAGCTAAATTTACTCTATTACATAATAGCTCTTTCTTTCTACTCACCATTTCTATTGCTAATCCTTACCAAGAGTATTTATACACTATTATCCATCTTATAACCATCTCCCACTATTACTTAACATCTAAACTCGTTATATTTTGCCTCCAACTCTAAACTTAAACCTCATACTTTTTCTCCGTACTTATCCTTTTGAATCACAGGAAAACGTTGAAAGTGCTATACATGAAGCAGCTGACAAGCAAATACCTTAACCTGTTTCTGGAGATGCCAAGATACTGCTTTCAGGTTGAAATTTTTTTTTTAGATTTTTCGTTTTTTATTTAGGGATATGACCGAAATTTAAAATTGCTTGCTAAGGCTGCATAGCAGAGGAAAGTGCCATAAAGTGTCTTTCTGAAGGACACAGCGGAAAGGTTCAAGTAGGTTTTGAAACCAGAGCACATCACTGACAGTAGTCTTGATCACTTGACCAAGCTGAAAACAAGCTTTTAAATGCAACTCAAACATTATTAATAAAGCAAATGTAACTGCAACTCGCTTACCACTTGGACCTCTACAAATAAAATTCACTTCCTCCTTCACTATACATCCATAAACGTCTTCCACCCTGCCTAATTTTCCAAATTATAATTTTAACAATGACAATTTCTAATGCCACATAAGTCATGGTTAAAAGTGACAAATTATCTGGCTCTGTCTCTATCAATTAAGCGGTGAACTGGTGTTACCCATGTTACAAAAAAAAGGCTTCTTACAATTTTGGTTAATTACAAGTATGCTGAAAACTTTTGGCAAGCTCTTTAAATATTTGAAAGTGATTAAAAAATGACAAAACAAAAGCAGTACAAAATAATCACCTCTGTGATTGCCCATTTATAATGAGATGCAATTTTGTAGTAACCAGCAAAGTGATGGTGATTTGGGGGAATATCAAGATTTTCAGAAGGATGTCTGATATGGTTGATCTAAAAAAAATTGATATCTGATACACAATGTTAATTCAAAAACTCAAACAATCTTGTTTATTGGTTTATAATAAAATTATTGCTATGTATCAAAAGTATACAGAAAAATACAAGTGAATAATAACATAAGATCATTTTACTCCAGCAAATTTTACAATGTTTCTCAATTTCCTTTTTTTTAACAAATAAATACAGTACTGGTCAAAAATTAATAACAATTATAAAACTTATAAACTATATTTAATTAATCTTTTTTCATAAATTACTAATTACAAAACAAAAAAACAACATTAAAAAATAAAAACCATGAAAATACTTAGTTAAAATATGTAGCAGCACAAACGCAATATATCTTTTCTTTTTTTTTGTTTTTCAATTGGGAAAAAAAAAAAAGAAAACACTTGAAACTGCAAAAAAGTAAACTGAAATATTAATACAAACTACAGGGTGTAAACGATAAATTGGCAGTAAGTTCAATCTGCAATTTAGAGGTTTTAAAGCGTATTTAAAGCAATTTAGAGGTTTTTGATGTGTTTTTCAGATTTATATTTTACATATTAACTACCTAAAAATACTAAATTATGAGTGCCAGTGTTGAAATGAACCATAGAATTGTCATTGCTGAATTGTTCCACACCAGGCACAAGGCGTCTGAAATTATCAGAGACACTGGCTATGCTCCTAGGACTGTTTATTGAATTGTATCAAACTTAAGGCAGGGCAAAGGCATCCAAAGGAAGGCTCACAGCCCTAGGAGTGATAGAATCCATACCAAAAGGTTCCTTTGGGGCTTAAAACGGTCCATTGTTGCAAATCCATCACACCCAACGGCAGCGCTGGCAAAAAAGCGGAATGTGACCAAAATGACCATTTCTAATGCAGTAAGGAAGGATCTTGGGATGAAGTCATTTTGCAGACGACGTCATAACATTCTGACAGCAAAATCTAAGGCCATTCGTAAAGAAAGAAGCCCCTTGCTACTCAATCACCTCAAACATCATGGTGGTGCCATTCACATCTTTGTTGACGAAAAGAAGTTTGTGGCAGACAAGCTTCCAACCGCAGAAACTCAAGATTTATCGCTAAGGACTCTTCATGTGTTCCTCCAGTGATGCAGAGCAAACACACAGCATCTGTCATGGTGTTTGGTGCTATTGCCAGTGATGGAAAAGTCATGCCCCCTCACTTCATTGAAGCGGGCCTGAAGATCAATACGGGAAAATATTTGAAGATTCTGGAGGAAGTTCTTTTACCCTGAATTAAGAACTATGATCCCATGAAAGTCATGTTCATCCAGGACTCTGCACCTGCTCATGGGTCAAAAACAGTGCAGACCTTCTTGAAGAGAGAGATACCACTTTTTGTCCCCTCAAATATTTGGCCCTCTAGCTTGCCTGATTTAAACCCCTGCGACTATTGGTTATGGGGCAATGTTGAGAAAGTCTCTAATTCTCAACCCCATAACAGTGTGGCCTCCCTGAAGACCTCCATAAGGCGAGCATTCCACACAATAAAGGAAGAGTCTGTTATCAAGGCCTGTAGTGCATTTAGGGCTCGTATTCAGCAAGTTGTGGATGCAGAGGGTGGATACATAGAGTAAAATGTTTGTATGTGTGTATTTAATAAAAATAGTTTCATAAAAATACAGGTATTCTTTACTTTTCCTTCTTTATCAAGGATTAAAGTTTGAGATCATGAACTGCCAATTTATCGTTTACACCCTGTACACCTATTGTTGAGTTTTGTACAAAATAAGCAATTTCACCCATTTTTTGTTTCCATGTTAGGATCCAGATACATAGATCCCACATGAATTCCACTTGGTGTTTTTGTTGGGTGAGTCTCTTAAACAAAGTTAAAATATTGCAGTGCCCTTTTATTATTATTATTTTCTAATTAAATTTTCTTGAAAAATTTAGCCTTGTCCTAATACTTTTGACCAGTACTGCATGTATTCACAAGTATTCAAATTCACAGCAGTACTTTGTGACCATAAGATTCAACAGCTTTTGTTGTTTCCAAATGATTGCCATCTTGACTAACAACAATAGGAAATTGTGAAGTTAAGTCATCTGAATCTCTGTATTTTAACAATAGATCAAGGCACCGAGTCACTGAAGGTCGATTGTAAACAAAAACAAGAATAGGAATTACAACCTGTAATAAAAATGCAGTCGATTAACTACATGAATTTATAGAGTGCAGGTTTATTCGATTTTATATTAGTGTTAGTTTTGAAATATATTTCTGAATATTATAATTTACATTAGAACCATTATTTAAATGATGCAATTGAATTTGAAAAATCTCAGGAGATGCATGAAAAACTATAACAGATCATAAAATTGCTACTTCTATGACTAAATATTGGCAAAACGTACAAATACCAATAAATAATGCAACTATTTAAACTTTAAATCTTATAGCAATTTCTGTTTGCAAAAATTTAATGTACTTTTTAAAAATAATATTGTTTGTGACAATTCTGACTTTTATCTCATTTAAACAAGAATATCAAAATACTTCTGAGCTTTTCTGTGACAACAAAAAGTCTTTTTAGTCAGCATTCTTATTTATCACTCTAAAACTCTTTCTGATACGCTTTCAGATTATCACCAAATCTAGGCTCAAATAGCAGTTGCTTTTCCCTACCCTAATCACGAGTATGTCTGTTTCTGCTGCTTTGCATGAGATACTGAAACTACAACTGCTAAAACATAAAGATATCTACCTATCTCAATGTTTCAAATTAACAAGCATTTTTTACATTTTACCTTATTAGAGCACATTATTGACAAGTTCCAAAGGCTCACCATTCTTCAGCTGAATATCAAAGGCCAAACTGCAAGCAAAATAAACATCTTTATTATCTTACTCAATAATTTCAGGTAGTTGTTATCTTAATACAAAAAACCCACTGCAATAGTGCAGAAAAGCTGCTACTTCTAAGCTTTAAACTACTGAAGTTTCTTTAAAGCAGAAAGCATGGCTTTGCCAGATTTGTCCATGAGTGACTGAAATAAACTTTTTTGAACATCTTTTTTACATCTGTATGTACGAGGGTCAGTCAAAAAATAATGAGCCCAAGTCTCTCCTGGCCATATTTGTTGCAATAAAATCAAAAGTCATACATCAAAAGAAAGCCCAGGGATAGGAGATCTCAGTTCTACTTTTCAATGTAATCTCCGCACTTTTCAATTCCAACTGTCCATCGATGAACAAGGGACACTATGCCAGCCTTGTAAAAGTCAGCAGGCTGCATTTTTAACCAGTTTCTTACAGCATGCTTGACTTCTTGATCACTAGTGAAGTGCTGCCCCTATCTCCTTCTTTCAATGGTCCAAAAAGATGATAGTCAGATGGTGCCAGGTTGGGTGAGTATGGGGGATGGGTTACCGTCGTCCATCCAAAAGAAGCAATCACTTCACGAGTTTTGAGACTGGTATGGGGCTTGGCGTTATCGTGTTGCAGCAAGACCTTAGACATGTCCAGGTGAGGTCGTACTCTTCTCAGTTTCACTTTCAGTTTGCGTAAAGTGTCAATGTAAGCATCTGAGTTGATGGTAGTACCTTTAGGCATAAAATCTACCAATATCACTCCTTCAATGTCCCAAAACACAGTCGCCATAATTTTTCCAGCTGAACGTTGACTTTTGAATTTCTTGGCTCTTGGGGACGTGGGGTGACGCCATTCCATGGATGATCTTTTCGACAGAGGTTCATAGTGATGAACCCAGGTTTCATCTCCTGTCACTATACGGCTGAGAAAAGTTTTGTCACTTCTGTGACACTCAATAAGCTCCGAACAAGCTTCAAAACGGGCTTGCTTGTGAAAATCCAAAAGTTGCCTCAGAACCCATCTGGCGCAAACCTTTGCAAAGCCTAGCTCATTAACAATATTCACAGCACTTCCATGGCTAACTCCAACACGTTCAGCAATGTCATCAATAGTGATTCTGCGATCATCTCTAATCAATTTCTCAACCTTATTATTGTTTCCAGGATTGACTGCAGAAGATGGTCTTCCACTTCTTGGTCTGTCCTGGAGGCTACTCAAACTTGGATCATCTTCTTCGTGTTTAATCCTGGATACCCACTTTTTCACAGTGCTGTAGGCTAATGAAGCATCTCCATAAACATTTACCAATCTTTCGAAAATTTGTTTTGGTGGCTCCCCTTCCAAAACAAGAAATTCAATCACAGCTCTCTGCTTCTGACGGACATCCAGTGATGACGTCATTTCCAAAACACAATACCAAAAGTGGACACGTTGAAACAATTTTTTTTTACAATTTATCTTTAAAGCAGTAAATTTACTAAACACCCTTAAAATTTCTAGAAAAAATATGAAGGTTAAAGCGGTTAAAGTTAACAGGGCTCATTACTTTTTGACTGACCCTCGTACAATCTGCCTTTCACGATTTCCATAAAGTTTTAATATGCTGATGATCTGGTGTTTGTTGCACTTTTCTGGAGACTGGAAAGATTGAAGGAAACTAAGTCAAGACATGATTACATTTTCAGTGTGCAGCTGTTCTATCTCAGATGTGTTCTATGCTGAGTACTGAACACCAGTCTAGTGTCACAGCATCCATACAGTCTTTTGAGTCTTGAATGACATTCTATGCATTGCCACTGAATTTCTATGCCCTGCTCCAACAGACCACTTACCAATTTTTTTAAGCATTCTACCAGCTGAATTTTGCTGACTAGAAGCAACCTTTTTTTTAGCTAACTGTGGCATTCTGGACCTTGATGATATACTGCATGGTTTATAAGTGAGTCTCTGAATGCTTGCCATGAAAGACTAAGATCTAGATCAGTGGTCCCCAAACTATGGCCCGTGGGCTGGATCCAGCCAACAGGCTGTAGTTTGGGGTCCGATAATCCAAAGACTTTTTATCCGGCCCATGGAGCTCTTTTGAAAAATATATGCACTGACTCTGAGCCACAGTTGGATAGAATTATGTCGAGAATTTTGGGAGAAAAATAGTGAAATCAGAGATCGAATCGAAGCGAAGACCTTTTTTTTAGAGATTACTATGATTTTGGGAGAAAAATAGTGAAATCAGAGATTGAATCAAAGTGAAGACCTTTTTTTTTTTTTTAGAGATCACTATGATTTTGGAAGAAAATTAGTAAAATTAGAGATAGAATCGAAGTGAAGACCTTTGTTTTTTTTATAGTCTCTAGCTTTGGCCCAAGAAGATCCAAAAAATCTCTATACAGCCCCCTGCTCGAAAAGTTTGGAGTCCACTGATCTAGATGCTCATTTGTGTCAGCTGCAGAAAAAACATTACACATTTTTCCCAAACAATGCACTGATAATGCCCAGAGTATGAATTGTACTCTAAACACAGAGTATTGTAAAAATTAATTAGAATTAAGTTTCAAACACTATCACCAAAACCATTTCTAGTGTATCCAACTGTTTGAGAAAATGCTCATCACATACATATATGATAATCAAATTGATATATCAATGTGCAAAAATACAAAGGTTTATTTTAATTTTGTTTGCAAGTGCTTGCAGCAATAATAACCAAATGCAAGTAATTTTCAACAACAAAAATAATTACAAGGTAAAAGAACGAGGTAAGTGTAATTACTTATTAAACTAAACTTCTTTTATATTTTCTAACTTTATCTTGAGTGCTAGATTAAAAAATTCATATTTATTGTTTTGACAAATTATTGGAAAATTGAACAAATAGACTTTAAATAAATTATAAAATGAAATGAACACACAAAAATGCAACCCTTTGCATGTATAAACATATAACTATGTTCTTATAAAAAAACAATTAGTTGTACACCAATATTAGCATTTTATATTAAGCAGACAAGTATTAACATAGAAAGCTTTGTCAGCACAATGGATGTGATACCAACAGAAAAAACTATACCCACTCACCAAAGACTACAGTTTGATAAGATGGGCAATTTCTGAGTTAATTACATAAAAGATGATGTGCAAAATTATATAAAACTAGCAATTGGATAGCATTTTATATAATTAGACAATATATAGTTGCGCCTGAAATTATTCATACCCCTGTCAATAATTCAGATTTTGCTAATTATTGGAAAAACAATATTTTTAACCTATCCCTTCTTAAGTCATATGATAGTTAAAATACTTTTATTAAGTTAATATATTTTCTGTGCAAAGTGATAGGTTAAAAATATTGTTTTTTCAATAATTAAATAAATATGAATTATTGAAAGGGGTATGAATAATTTTGAGCAGAAGTGTATATATATACATGTGTTTTCTTCATTGTTTTTAATAATTTTACCAATACATAAATCATTTATGTCTAAAAATTACTTTTAAAATTGTCAGTAAAATTATCTTGATTTTCTTATACAGATAAAAAATATCAAAAAAGTTAATAAACACAAAAAGTTGTACATACTTCTAAATACACAACCAAATTAAACTTAATCATGCAAAAAGTTTATAAAATTATATTGCATTAAAATTTTTTTTTATACATACTGTCTATATATAAGTGTTAAACATACATTTAACATTTTTGAATGTTTATATCAAAAATATAAAAAACTCTTAAGATCTAATAAATAGTAATTAAACTAATATTAAAACATTGATAAAAAGACAAAATTGTTTATTTGATTATATACATTAATGAAATTGTAAAAAACAATGCACCATGGGCATCTGTAATTCCTCATTTGTTTGATGAATATTAAGAACTTTGGGAGATGAATTACTGATAAATTTTTCTTCATTTTTAACAATATTTTGAAACTGCACTTGCAATTTATTTAAGAAGAATTGATTTTCCGTTAAAGCTTTAGAAATCTAAACACAATAAATTTAAGCTAATCAGCAAGAGATGTTTAATTTCCAAAACCAGTGCAAACCAAAAATAGCTTGGTAATTCAATTTTTGTATTGCAATTATGAAATAGACTCATACAGCATACTTCAAACTTATTTGATGCTTCTAGAATCTAGCTAACAAATAATATTTAAATATAATTTCAACCAAAAAAATCAACACAACTTAATCTAGAAGAGTTCATTTAAAATAATTTGATATTCTAAATTCTTGAAATTAGATTTAGAAATATTCTTGTACAGTGTTTGCCAACTGGAGGTCGGCAGACCACTAGCAGTCAGAAGAAAAATTTTGATGATCTGCAGAAAAAATCAGAATAGTAACATGTCCATCAGTTGAATAATTTGAATCAATCAGAATCCAACAAACTTTGAGTTATACCAATAAGTCTTTATATTTGAAGTAACCTTAAAAGCTTTTTTAGCCTTTTTTTGATATTTGAAGAATTTCTATACCTCAGGCAAGGAAAAATAAAAATTTTTAAAGTGAAAACCTAATTTTATTTTTATAGTAGCTTTTTTTCTAAATTCAATTAATGGTCTGCCAAATAACAAATTATAGATTTAATGATCCTAGAAGTTCAAAACATTGGTGAGTACTGTTCTATCACAATTTTTTTTAAATAAACAAGCCTAGCCTAACCTCTTGAAAACAAAACTGGGAAAAAACTATAACTTCTATGCCTCCACTATTTCACGCAACATTATAGAATTAATAAAATTGTTACTTAAAATTGTTATTTGGCAAATGATATTCATTAAACTTACGTTATTATCCATTAATGATATTTGGCCCCCAAAACTCAACAATACACAAAGTTTGGCACCAAAAATTTATACACCCTCTTTTTCTTATTTTGCGAAAACTTTTGCAAGTCTGTTTAATAGAATTAAAAGTCTGTTTTAATGGAAATAATTACTCTTGATAAAAGAAACCCTTTTTTAATTTGTTTTTTTTCTGTATTTAGATGTGAAATTTTTTTTTTGTTTCAAGCATCAACTTTAGATAAAAAGTTTAGTTCTAAAAATTTTTAAACTAAAGTTCTAAAAATTCTAAATTTTTCTCTATTTTATTTAAACTGATAATATGAAGTTAATAAACAAATACTTTCTAAAATTTTCCAGCAAAAAGTTTTTTAGTTGTTTTGTAATGTCAGACTTGTGGCATGCTGCAAATCATAGCTTATTTCAATATTTCTAATAATCTTCAAAGATTTCAGCATCTTATTTATGATTGATGTGTCAAAAAAAATCTATTGACATCATAATAAACCATGCCATGACTAGAGATGTACTGGAATTACGTTTTGGCCAGAATGGAATTGATTCTGGCCAGGACTGAAGTGGTTGTAGCCAATAGGACTGATTTATTTAAGAACATATCTATGCTTAGTTTACATAGTAAAATTGATGTAGGCTGTCATTTACTCAGAGATAAAACCTGCTAAATTGCACTTACGTATAAACCTCTCAATAATGGAAAACCAGTCAAAGCTGCTTTGCTGCTTCAATTAAAAAAGTTAATAAGAAGAAAATTGTCACACAAATTACAACATTGACATATCAATATATATTAAATATATTGGATCAACCTTGAATCAGCTACAATGCACTAAGGCTAAATACATAAATAAATTTATAAACAAAAGTGTCATATGATTCAAAGCCATTAGCATAAATGGGAACTAATTTATTGTAGGAACTAAGGTCAGATGATAACGGTGTTTAATTCCATTGATCTGGCAACAACTTCTAGTCAAGTCCACATAGTTATGAGCATTAATAGCATAGGCAAAACCTAACCTTACAGCAAATCATCAGCAATATTTTATTGTGGTTTGATCAATCTAGCATCAGTTTTATCTACTAGCCTTTTCAAGTAAAGTGATTGCTGTATTCTACTCCCTACAAAGATAAAAGTGATAAAATAGCTGAACAGCCATCATATTATAAAATAAACTTTTTCACTGTACAACTTAAATGAATGTGTCTATAATATTCTTGGTCATTATGTTTCAAATATATGGTTTAGCTGGGAGTACTCAAATAAATTGCTTTAATGTATGCTTCAAACAAAACTGACTGCAAACTTTGTACTTTAGTATTTTTTAAAGTGATCAATCATCTGCACTTGCAATACTATTACCAATACTATCTGCACTTGTAATACATGTGTTAAACTGACAGTTTAACACATGTATTTAAGCAGTTTTATGTATTATCAAGGTTAATACTGTATTTCTAAATAGTTCTGGTTCCAGCTGGAATTGATTATTTCAGTTCTGGCACATCTGTAGCCATGATGTTTCAAAAGTTTGGAATAGTGTTCAAAAGTTGAAAAAGAAAATAACCATAAAAAATATTTCATATCAGTTTAATAAGTTTAAATCAAACCAATTCTTTGACACTGATTTGCCTTTTTTTGTTTCTTTGATTTATGCTTGAGGTTGGTTGGGACTGAAAGCAAGTGCAGAAAATACAAACAAAAGACATATTTTCTGCTATGCTTTCAAAATATTGCACTTTCTACTTGCTTTTTCTGCAAACACTCAGTCTGAACCAACCTTAAAGCTTTGTCACACTAAACTAGAACAGTCCTTAAGTAATTCAACTTGACCGAAGCTGCTTTGGGCAAGCTCATTTCAATAAGCCTAGTAGTACTTCTAGAAATAAAAATGTATGTACTCTTCCAGTACTAAATGTTCCTTTTACTGATTTCCACATAGCTAACACAAACAAGCATCCAGATTTCAGTCTCTCCTTGTAGGTGTCTGTAGACTTCCTCAAAAAAAACAATGTAGTATGAGGTCAGGGTTAAGGGTTCCACAGTTAGACAGAAAAAGGGTGGGTCCCAAGGGGCAAAGCTCAGCTGGTTAGGTGTGTGAAAAAATTGGTAGGTGATACATTTGTGTGTAATGCAACAATTGAGCAACAATGAAAAAAGTGCTGTTTATGGCACTGTGTAAAAGTCAAAAGTGTGTGTGCTGTGACATCAAACTAATTCATAGTACTCCGGTTTAGGGCAGAGTTGAGATAAAACTGTATGTAGTGTTTTGGTGCCAGCACCCCATCATAGGCATGCTAATTGCTTGAACATTGCGATGTGCCATGACAGGCTATTGAAATAGCATAATGATTGCATAGGGTACTACAGCTTCTCAGCTGTACTCTGATTTTAGCAAATCTTATTTTATTATACAAAGAAATGGTTTCAAACATAGAAAAGTACATGGTTATAAACTGTTGTTTGATAAATTGATAAGCTGCTTGTGCACCAAATGTGGTACTAAATGGCCATTGTTGAGGCCCAGCCAACAGTCATTTTATTTCAAGTTGTTTTTATCTTTACTTATTATAGTTTTTATTATGACATCATACACATCTTGTATGACACAGTTTGCTTGCAGAAGATATGCTGATTATTGTAGTTTTTTCTCAGCTTAATCTCATTATTTGATACAGCATTGTAACAGTTGAATTTTACCATCGCAAATTATTAAATGTAACATAACAGTCTACCTTACAAAACTTTAAATTATTCTAGGATTTAGAAACTTTTAGGTTGCTAAAAAAAATAAGAAATATTAAGTTGTGAAAAAAATCCTGAAATGTCAGAAATTTTTTTCAGTTATTTCAACAAATATCTGAAATTTTCTAGTTAAAACAAGGTCTGGAGATATGCTCAAAGTGTACTCAAATCACGATTTAAAGCTTTCTCCAAGGTCTTTTAGGCTAACATAAAAATGCAGCAGTACCAGCTAAGTGACAGGAAATTTTGGAAAGCAGATGGTACATAAGGATGTTGAAAAAACAGGACTAGGACCAATCTCTGAAAATGCTATTTCATTTATGGCTAAGCCTGTTTTGCTTGCTGTCAATAAGTAGTAAAAGTTAAATTTTTGTTCTACTGTGAATAAGTTTCAGGACCATTTAGACTGTTTTATTATGAAGAAATTTCAGCAGCTTAAATGTGGTCACTGACAATGTCATATGCAGCTGTCAGATCTACAAAAATGGCACAGTTCCACTCTAGCCTCTAGAGAATTTTTGATGTTTTGTGTTTGAAAAATAATTTGATACCTAAGCTTTTTGTCTGACACTCATCAGGAGATAAATGTCGGAATGAAGAAAAATTCAAATAATTGTCTCATAAAGCTGAAAAAAGATAATTGGATATTTAAGAAATGCAATCATGCAATACATGCAATCAGCACAAGCTTTTCAAGGTGTAAACAAACTCTTTTTGGTGGCATAAATTTTGCTTGCATGATTCAATTTAAATGGCTTTTAAAGCAGATAAATGAAAAAGCAAATGGCCAATAAAAAAAATAGTAAATTTTTTATCACGGTAATTTTTGGTGCACATAGGGTTATCTAAAGGTGTTAACCAATCACAGATTCACTAAACAGGACTGGGGTTGAAAATTTCCCAAAACAAGTAGAAGTACAATTTGGGAAGAGCGTAAAATGTTTTCTTGATCCATAATACGACTAAATATAACAGCATAAATGTGTTCATCAGAAATTAAAAAAAAATTTTTTAACAAAACCAAAAAAAAAAAAAAACCATGATAAACGTTTTCGGCTTGGGTCAGCCCTCTTCAGATAAATAAAATGATTTAAAGAACTATGTACTGTAATTTAAAAAAGACGAAGTCAATGATTTGAATTATGTAATTATTTGTCACATCTTTTTTACACACGTTTTTTTCAACATAAAGGAATTCATTTGAAATGCAACTGCCATAATGACAACAACAATAACGATATATCAAAACCAAATAACACAAAATATTAATCTAAAATATATTTAATAAAAATGATGAACCATTAGCAAATAATTGTCAGTTAAGTTTGGGGTTATGTTTTTTTATCAATAACGCTTCATGAATTTTGGTTTAAAAATTAGAATTACATTTTTTAATTATTTTAAACGAATTAACGTTGAATTTTATATTGGAGCAACTATCACATGACATGATATGCTCCTTGATGGAGCTTTCAGTCTTCAAATGGAAACCTAAGTGCTCCCCCACCCTAGTGCTCAGATGACGGGTTGACATACCAATGTACATCAGGTTCAAATCGCACGAACATGAAAATTGATACACAATGTTTTAGCATAGTGTGGGGGGAACACGAGTCTTCAATTGAAAATAATGTGAGACTTTACTTTTGGCCATGACTCCAAACGTTTTTTAATTAAACTTAAAAACATTATTAAATCTAAATTTAAAATAACTTTAAAAATAAATCCTGTTTATAAAATGTTTAAAGTCTCACATTATTTTCAATTGAAGACTCGTGTTCCCCCACACTATGCTCAAACATTGTGTATCAATTTTCATGTTCGTGCGATTCGAACCTGACGTACATTGGTATGTCAACCCATCATCTGAGCACTAGGGTGGGGGAGCACTTAGGTTTCCATTTCAAGACTGAAAGCTCCATCAAGGAGCATATCATGTCATGTGATAGTTGCTCCAATATAAAATTCAACGTTAATTCGTTTAAAATAATTAAAAAATGTAATTCTAATTTTTAAACCAAAATTCATGAAGCGTTATTGATAAAAAAACATAACCCCAAACTTAACCGACAATTATTTGCTAATGGTTCATCATTTTTATTAAATATATTTTAGATTAATATTTTGTGTTATTTGGTTTTGATATATCGTTATTGTTGTTGTCATTATGGCAGTCGCATTTCAAATGAATTCCTTTATGTTGAAAAAAACGCATGTAAAAAAGATGTGACAAATAATTACGTAATTCAAATCATTGACTTCGTCTTTTTTAAATTACAGTACATAGTTCTTTAAATCATTTTATTTATCTGAAGAGGGCTGATGCAAGCCGAAAACGTTTATCATGGTTTTTTTCTTTTGTTTGTTTTTGTTAAAAAATTTTTTTTTAATTTCTGATGAACACATTTATGCTGTTATATTTAGTCGTATTATGGAACAAGTAGCAGTGTTGCAAGATGCAAAATTTGGCCAGTTTTAATAAATTTGGGCATGTCTTGACAAATTCTGTCCTGTAATTATTGAGATGTGCAGCCTACACACCAACTATCACAGAGGAACAAAAAATTATAAGTACATTGCTTAAAAGTAAAGCAGACAAGACATCTCTTTTTATTGCAGTAAGAAGTGGGGGAGATGAAAAATTAATGCATTGTTCTACTGCAAAGCATTTTTCCACACTGACTTTGATTTTACTTTTTATGTCTAATTGAACGAGTTCCCAACCAAGGCAGATAAAGATAGGCAGGTCATTTCTTCACCATATGTGAAGTAAATGAAGTAAAATCTTTTAATTTACAGGCAATTGTTTTCTCAATGTGGTTGGGGTAACCATTCATGAGTAGTATTAAAAAACTTTTTCTAAATTCAGCTAGCAGTGTAACATCTGAGCAGATCATTAAGGCTTGATGTACAAGGGTGGAAGGTAACCTGATTTTTTTTCCAGGGTTAAAGGATTTCCAGTTCAGGTATTATCCTGTAAATGCAGGTTTACAGCAAATAAGTTTAGAGCCAACCTTATCCACCTGTATATCATAAAAAGAATGAGATTGATTAACTTCTTTTTTTAAATGTAAACCACAAAAAAGGGTGCAAGGAATTTAATTGATGAAGAAATTCATTGCTATCATTTTCACTATCAAAGATAGCAAAAGTATCATGCACATAGCAACAGTACATCGATGGTTTCTTAACTCTTCCAACGAATAAAGATAAAAGTTTTGATGCATTTCTCCAACATCCAATCATCTTTGTTTGGCTTTATTAGGCAATTAATTTTTTTCCTTTCATTCTGATGTTTATCTCCTGACAAGTGCATCGTCAAAACCCAGCCTCCTTTCTTAGGAAACAAATCTTTCAAAAAAGCAGAGCAGAAATATTGGTCAATTTTATCTTTTGGAAGAAATATGATAATTATTTGTGATAACATGTATTTTTATAAATTATATTTATTACAATTGCATCAAAGAAACATCACTACATTTAAAAATTTATGTGTAGAAAAGGGATTACCTAAAGGTTTGGCATCAGATTCCAAAATTTTTAAAAACTAAGGTACAGTAATGGGTATTTTTTACATGGACTGTTATATTACCATTTTTATGCAATGTCTTTGTAATCAATATGGCATAACAATTAGGAAATGGATTGTTGTGCTTAAGTTAGATTCTTGCAAGATATAAAATATTCTTTTTTTAAATAATTTATATCTGTAGCCTAATACTATATTTTTAAAAATAGTAGATTTTTAAAAATATGTTTAAACACTTAAAAATTCAAAAAAAATACCATTAGTTTAAACAGAGTCAATTCTAAATTACGGTTTCACTTTACTTGGATTAAGTATACATAACATAAACATTAAAATTTATCAAGAAGTTAGTGAAGGTCCAATATAATAATTTTTGTTCATTATTTGTCCAGCTTACTTGATAAACTTTTAACTTTTAGGAATCCCCCAAAAATCTGCAAGGTTATCAACAAATAATAGTGAATAAGATCCAATATAATTTACTCTTAAGTCAAAGTAAATTAAGCTGATTTAACCTTAATTTAAAGCCTTTTGAACCATAACTAATTTATGGTTCTAGCTTAATCTTTAGGAAAGATGTTTTAAACAAGAATCAAACTTCGGTGAAGCAAACTGTTCTCAGATACCTTTTTGGTTGTACCACATTAATCATAAAGACATCACATAAAAATGATAATATGAGAATTGATGCAAAAAAAGTCGGGTCACTTTAAGAAGTCACTGTAGGCAATTTTTATCAGTGAAACAAACTGGACTCCCCCCTGTAGTTGCTATTGCTTTTTAATAAGGTCCTTTTCTTCTTGTTACTTTTTTTACCACCTTGGTGCTGAAGAGAGGATTCCCAGTTAGTTTCACCAAAAAAATCATTTATGATGACTTCTTGAAAAGACACAAGCTGTTATTATTAAACCTTAAATTTAAAAAAATTTTGGTGCAAGACTTTAGATTTAAGTTAATTGGTCTTTTACAGTCAAACTAAATTTAATGTTTTCAATTGATCAATATTCAATTAAACCAACAATATTTCAATTGAATAAAAAAACTTTACATAAGTTAATTCATATATATATAATCAGAATAAAAATAATAAATTTAATATTTTAGTATTTAGCATACAAATTTTTAGATACTTACCACATCAATCTTAGTATTTAAGTTTTGAACTTGATTGATACTTTTTTTTGGATGTTGGTTTGTAGTGAAATCCAACAAAAAAGAGATATAAACAAAAACAAGAAAAATTAAAACTAATATAAAAATGACTCTTTTGTTTAAACGAAATTTCATAATTATTTTCCTTTAAGAATCAAACACAAAAGACAGCATTAAACTGTAAACTTCAAGATAAAGCTTAAAAACTTTTTAAAAGTATGAGCCAGGATTATACAGTTTGTTTTATTCGTAACATTAAACTTTTAACAAGATAAATAAACAAGTAAAAATTAGTTTGTTTTATAAATTGCAGGTGGTTGAATATTCAAACTATTACTTTTGTTAAAAATGTTAAATGCTTGATAATTCTATTGAATTAAATATTAAAATTTTCGTCATGGTAAAATGATTGGTTATTGGTTGTGACTGTTCTGATTACTGTGATTCTATAGCACAGTAATTCTCAACCTTTTTGTTACCATGTATCATCCAAGTATTTTTTTGATACACAAAGTGCCATGAAGTTCATTGAAAGATTGATTTCTTGGTTTTTCTTAAATGCAAATGGTAATATTGTTGGGTCTTTTCAAGAAGTCACTGTAAACAATTTTTTTCAGTGAAGTTAACCTGGAATCCCCCTTTCAGCTCCAGGATGGAATAAAGAAGAAATCAAGAGAAAAGGATCTCTCAAGAAGCAATAGTAATTGCAGGGGAATCCAGGTTAGTTTCACTGAAAAAAATCACTGAGGGTGACTTCTTGAAGAGACTCTATTATTTACCTGTGATAGTAGCCTATCTGTTTTTTCAGCACAAGTTGCTTTATGAGCAGACTCACCACACTCACTGCACAACAGAAGTGACGGGAGGGAAATGTAAAGTGATTCTTGCTTTTAGCTTTAATACTTATCATTGCAGAAGACCCCTGCTTACAGTTTAGAGAAACTGCTCATATGCTGGGAAACACCAGCAATTGCAAATAGCTTTTGAGTTAGAGTTGGAAAAGTAAAGGCCATTGCTAGCCAAAAATTGATTAGTAAGCATTCTTTATGCTTAATTTTAGCTGCTCATCACATTGGATATCTATGGTTGTCTTTTATTATGCTATTTGGTGGGTGATCAGATGGATGAACAAAGAATAGATTAAAAATGTAAGGCAGCTATCAATGCTTAGAAAATAATGCATTAACAGTGTTTATTTGGTTGGCAGCATGGTCAAGTGATCAAAGATCTGGTATTGTGATTAACATGGTCTTGGTTCAAAACCTAATTGCCACATCCTGTTGTATCTTTGGGAAAGACACTTTACAGCACTTTCCCTTGCTTGGTGGTCTTGGCTAGCAGTTCTGAATTTCAATCATAACTCTATTAAATTTCAAACGGACAGCAATATTTTGGCATCTCCAGAAGCAGGTCAGGGTAATTGCTTACCTTATGTATTCCTGCAAGTCAGGAGGATAAATATAGAGATAAAATAAATAAAGTGTTTTAAGCAGTTTTAAATTTCAATCATAACTTTATTAAATTTCAAACGGACAGCAATATTTTGGCATCTCCAGAAGCAGGTCAGGGTAATTGCTTACCTTATATATTAGCACCTCCGTCACTTTCTTGTGAGTCAGGAGGATAAATTTAGAAATAAAATAAATAAACAGTGTTTTAAGCAGTTTTAAATGGCAGCCAATTTTTTGAAACTTTTCTTGGATTATTTCTACAAAAAGCAAAGATGTGTTGACTGTGAACATTTGAGACTCTTTGGTTTCTTTGTTCATTGGCCTTTAGTCTAGTGTAGTTTTTATACAGAAGCTTGCATTTTGAAATGAAATCTCCAAAAGAGCATTTAGGCTACTTAATCTTTGAAAAACTGATACTCTGTTTAATGACACAAAAGAAGCATAGCCAGAAGAATTTTTGAAAAAGGAAAAAGTTATTTGAATTTTTTGCAAATGCGTAAATCACAATTTGTTTCAGTACAAGAGTGAAATAAAGAAGAAACCAAGAAAAATGTATTGAAAATAACAGGAAAAAATAGATAATTGGACGATAATATAAAAGTACCCACGATTTTAATAATACAGATATTTTGGATACTCTTAGCTTCAAAAATTTGATATAAAAAGCTACAAGTCTTGATAGAAACTCTGGATTATCCAAATCACGATTTTTTGTGTTAAACTTCAAATAACTTTTTTCTTAATTTGAAAACTCTTCTTTCCATATTTCCTTGCGAGAGTAAACGTAGATGTGTAGTTTGTGTACAGAGAAGAAAACATTTGCTTGTTAAAACATTTACAACATCATTTTAGGTTCAAAACAAAAACACTAAACACGAAGCAATTTTATAAACAAAAATTTTTTTCCAAGTTCTTTTATGTGACACATTAAACTTGCACTTGTGCTTTGAAAATAGCAGAAATAATTTCGGCGCAAGCATTTTCGCAACTTTTTCGAAAATTCTTCTTGTAAATTAGTTCTTCCCTGTAAATCAGTGTTAAAAGTACCCACTTGAATTATTGTATTGGTTATCCAATAAATTTAGTTCATTTCAATAAATTAGCTAGAAATTTAGCTTTAGTGTATTTATAACTAGAGCACCAATAAGTATCTA
The DNA here is from genome assembly GCA_963680785.1 of Diplosoma virens. Taxonomy (NCBI): domain Eukaryota; kingdom Metazoa; phylum Chordata; class Ascidiacea; order Aplousobranchia; family Didemnidae; genus Diplosoma; species Diplosoma virens. The sequence continues at coordinate 41,377,833 of OY796886.1, read as the reverse complement.
AAATATATAATTTAATTCAAGAATTGGATTTTATTGAAATTCAGAAACTGCTCGCCTGCCACTCAAAAAGCTCTGGCGTACCATTAGTGGTATTTTGCTTATTTATTTTTTTATTTTATCTCCATATTTGCACCATAAAAACGTACGTGTTATTTGATATAATTTTAAGTAGGGAAGAGCCTCCAACAGTGCGCCGGTGCAAACAGTGCGCCTTTGCGTTTTATTTTTTTATTGTTGCGTAAAATAACATCACAATATCATTATCAAAAATTGTATTAAAATATCAATTTCTCTTTGTATTTTCAAAAATGCTAAACAGAAAATTTTTGAAAAGGTTTTTCAATTTTTATGTAAGTAAAGTTAGTTTTTGCTGATAAAAGAAATTATTTCTTTCATTGCATAAAAGCACTAGGAATTAAGTGAAAATGACATCAGTTTTTCCATAGCGTGAAGTAAAGCCTGCTAAAAGTCAAAATGGCAGGTGTTCCTACAGTGCGCCACTCAATAGCACCTAACACCTAACTGTTGGAACAAACATTTTACATATTATTCTATTACTACATAAGAAACATACACAATAGAATCTTCGTATATTCGGCTTTACAAGTGAGCTTTTTCTTTCGTGCTTGTATTGCTATTCACAGCAAGAGAACTTTTTCTTTCAAAGAAAATTTTTTTAAAACGATAAGTGTAAGAGCGATTGTGACCTTAGTTCAGAAGAAAATGATCTAAACGAAAAATAGTTACGAATATTGGTGAATTTGTGGTAGTCGGCAACGTGGTCAAGTGGTTAAAGCGCCGGGCTCGTGACCAACACAGTCTCGGTTCAAAACCCACTCGCGCCATTCTGTTGTGTCCTTGAGAAAAACACTTTACGGCACTTTCCCCTGCTTGGTGGTCTTGACAAGCAGTTCTAAATTACAATCATATCTCTATTAAATTACAAGCGGATAGCAATATCTTGGCATCTCTGGAAGCAGGTCGGGGTAATTGCTTACTCTATGTATTAGCGCCTCTGTCGCTTTCCTGCGAGTCAGGAAAATAAATATAAAGATAAAAAAAAAGTCAAATTCGAAATAAAAAAGCCTCATTCAATTTTTCATTACTACCGTGGAAAAATTCTGGAGACAACGAATATAATGAATTTGAAATAAAGTTTTTCAAAAGAATTATGACAAAAAATGTGGACGCTCATATATTTTCTTTTTTTATATGAAGATGACGTTGCTGGCGTTGATAAAGATGAAGTGGTTATGATTCTACCAAGACTTTAATCCCTTGGCACTTCTTCTGGATGTGAAAACCAATATCGATTTCCTTTCAACTTATCACACTGGAGGACAGTGGCGTGCGATGACCTCTGAGAATGATCATGCAACTGGTACGCCAAAAACTGGTAATGCAATTGGGTATTTTATGGGTAGTTAATGGGTAGGGCATGCAATATTTTATGGGTAGCAGAGAGAACTCTGTGTGAGATTCTAAGACATAGACCAATTTTCGTCCCATAATCATGTTGTTCTCCAAAAAACAAAACGTTATCACTTGAAATAAGTCCCATTTTTCTTGTTTTTCGTCCAAAATTCATGGTGTTCACCTGAAATGGTCTTCACCTGAAATCTCTCCATGATTTTCTACTTTTTGTCTCAAACCAGCTCACTTTTCCTAATTTCGTCCCAAAGCAACGCTGTTCTTTATTTCGTTCAGAAATAAAGGTCGTCGTACAAGAATTCGATAGTCATGCAACGCATGACTTGCATGCCTTGACCGCACGCCACTGGTGTAGGATACCCACAAGTTAGAATGTATATTATTTTTTTAATTTCAAAAAAGTAAAAGTTGTTTATTTGTTTTTTTTTATTATTTACTAATTAAAATAGCTTTGTTTTTTATGTTTTTGTGTTTTATTTATAAGTTACATGTCATATGTTGACTTATTAATAATAAATTCTGCATTTGTTTGTTTAAATTAGTTTAAAGTTGTTTTGTCTTTTTATATAAAAATAAAAATATATTTTTTGACTAGTATTTTGCTGTTACAACAAAGAAAAACGTATGAACAAAAAGAACTTAAAAATTTTATTAATCAGGTGATATTAAAGCTATGTTGCTTAAAAAAACTAAGTGGCGCAGTGTTGGAACCGTAATGGCGCACTGTTGGACCTATGCTCCAACAGTGTGCCATTTTTTTACTTCACTTTAAAATCAATTTTTTTGAGAGACAAAGACTTTTAACAAAAAGCCTAATTATGCACTTTAAATACCAATTAAATAAGATTAAAATGTCATAAAAATTTTTCCTTCATAGCTTTTCAGTTTCCGAAATTTTGAAAAAATCCGAAAAGTGGCGCACTGTTGGAGGCTCTCCCCTATTTCTGATTTCCGTCAGTGTAATGGGCGAGCTTAAGTGTGTATGCAAGCGCTTTAGAAGTCACTTGAAGAAACACTTCTTATTGATATTGAAGGCTAATTAATTGTTACTTTTAGTAGAATTTGATTAGCTTTTATTTATGTCTATATTTATCGTGCCCACTGGCAGGAAAGCGTCAATATACATAGAACCACTGTCAAACAAATACCCCGACCTCGACCTGTTACCGGAGATATTGCTGTCCAGTTGAAACTTTGTATTTGGTTTTTAAGTTTTTTGTTTAAAGATATGCCCAATTTATAGCTGCTTGGTGTGACCGCCAACCTGAGAAAAGTATTTTAAAGTCTTTTTTCGAATAGGACACTACAGATGGTGAGTTGTTTTAAACTTTTGAACGGGACTGTGTTGATCATGTGCGCTCTTTAACCGCTCTCAAACCACTTTAATCAATTGCGGAGCTCTTTAGTCACTCGACCTCATAACTTAGATTGCTCTTTATTAAGGGTATATCTGAAAAGTCATCAATTAATTTTTTTTATTGTTATAAAACACAGTACACTTCACCTTTCCAACTCCACACTGGACAGTTGTTGAATGCTGTACGAGCTTTTTCTAGTAGTTGAAGGCGTCGTTTTGTGAGGGATTCAGTGATGATCATCTTTGTCCCTTTCAGTAGCTGTTTTTTGGGGTAAACTTCATTTCGTTGAGTTTTTCTGAGAAATTTAATGATAATGGGGGTTCCTGTTTTGGAGGATTGGGGGTGAGCGATGTCTAGATCTTGAACCTGTAAAGGTGATTCAAATTGCAAGTTAATATTAATTATATTACAGACATACTTCTCTGTTTCGGGAGTTTTCCCTGGTTTTGAGTCAGGGACGTTTTCATGGCCATGAATAATTAAGCAGTTGGATCGACCATACTGCTCAAGATCATCCACCCTTTTTTCTACTGCCGATATTTGCTTTACTGCAGAATCAATTATTTGCTGAATTTTGTTGAAGTTGTTCTGCATGTGTTTCAAATCTTCTTGCTTTTCCATTGTATTACCTGTAATAGAAACAGCAGAGGAAGCAGCATCTGAATTTTTATTTGTTACTTTATTTTCATAATTTGCTTCATAAGTTGGTAACCTCTTTCTCATTTGTTCCATTTCTGCTTGTATTTTCTTTAAATCTTCTATCTTCTTTTGTATATTAATGAAATTTAATTACAATTTCTTTTTTAACAAAAATTTTACAATTATTTTAATCCAATAAATTTGGATGTTTAAAGGCTTTTAAAATTTATTCAACTTAATCCATGTAGCTTATTCAAATAGAATTCTTATTCTTGCAAAAAGAAAGTCATTCAAGTGCATTCTGTTCAGAATTGCAAACTCAAACTCAAAAAACTCGATCTTTTTTGCCGAACTCGAAAAATAAAAATTGCTAACTTGAGCTTGAACTGGAACTCAAATACAGCTGAAGCTTGAACTGGAACTCAAAAACATAAATACAAATCAAATTTAAATTCATTAATTGAAAAGAGACTAAATAATATTTTGGATTTACTTTGATATTAAATTGTTAAATTTCAAATGCAACTCTATTTAACGTAGGAAATATTTGTGCAAAGTCAGAATTTTTCAGACGGCGACACGAAAATATTTGGGAAATAAAAATATTTTTGAACCCAGAAAATCAATACCGTACTTCTCAGAACAAAGTTTCCAAATTCAGAAAAAAGATGACAGCTTGAGGTAGAGATTACATGTATATTGGAGATCAGGGCTGCGAACTTGAATCATTTTTAATCGAGTTCAAGTTCAAGTTCAAGTTCGAGTTCGAGTTCACAAAAAAAATTACAAATCCGAGTTCGAGTTCGAGTTCTCAAAATTTTAATTTTTCGAGTTCGAGTTCACAAAATAGAGTTGAAAAGATACAGTCGGAATAGAGTTAAGAGGATAATTCAACCGCGAAAAACTGAGCACATGTTAAAAATGCTTTGTCATCAATGTTACCAATTTTGATCTATTATTAAACAAAATAAAAAAGGGTAGCAAATTATAATTTGGCACCATCAGCGAGAATGTTAAAATCAAATTTACTCATTATATGAACTCAAACTCCACAAACTTTTTCCAAGTTCCAGTTCAAGTTCGAGTTCAGAAATTTTTATTTTTCGAGTTCGAGTTCGTCCAAAATTGCCGAGTTCTTCGAGTTCGAGTTCGAGTTTGAGTCCGAGTTCGCAGCCCTGTTGGAGATCATTACTTTTTAGGATAAAAATCAAAATCTGAGACAGATTCCAAGTGAAAACTTTTTTTTGATTTTTACTCTAAATTTGGCACATTTTTTCTCATTTCTGTAAAGTACTAAAGATCATGATTTGGGTCAAGTCATAAAATCTGGGCAAAACTGTATTGCCCTCCTACATTTTTTCGACTGGTACGCCAATGGCCTGTTTTATTATTTCTTTTATTTTATTTATTTTTTTGTGGTGCCTTTCAATTTTATAAAGAGGTTTAAGTTATTGTCTCGATAGGCTTAATCGAGCTTTCGATCTTTAAAGCATTGGATAGAACTCGGATTAACTTGAACTAAAAAAATTGAAAATAAAGAACTCGAACTCGAACTTGCAAATTTTTTATGAACTTGAACTCGAAATTGAAGTAAAACTTGAACTCGAATAAAAATCTATCAAGTTCGGGCAACCCTGATTCTGTTGGAAATTGAATTTGGTGTTGCCATAATCTGATTTGATATTTAAAATATAGAGAAATTTTAATCAAAGTGACATTTAATTTGGCATCAATATCAACAAGAAACGTAGTTAAATTTAACCTTTTATTGGCGTGAATTGTAATCGCCTAAAATGCAAATTTCGTTGGCGCTTTTGTTTTTCTTGTAAAGTGACAGTCATTCAAGTGCATTCGGTTGGAAATGGTCGAGCCTAATTCGAAAAAAAAACGATTGGAGTGAGATCTAGTTTTAGAGAGATACAGGGTTAGTTTTTGAGAGAAGGTAGTTGGTTCAAAAAAAACTAAGTTCTTCTTGGGCATCTTGACAAATTCAAAAAATTTTGGGCCCGCAAGAACAATTTGCGCGGCGTTTTTTTTTTTTATCTCTTGGAGCAACAAGTCTTGTTTCTTTTTTCTCTTACTCCCATAGGTTTTTCTTCGAATTAGACTTGACTGTTAAAAATTGAATTTGGGGTTGCCATAATCTGATTTGATATTTGAAATGTACGTGAAATTTTAAGCAAAGTGACATTTAATGAATTCGGCATCAATGTCAATAGGAGACACGATTAAATTAATGTTTAATAGAGAAACATTGGTGCGTCTTTTGCAGCATAGAAACTGAATGGAATGATGCGTCATTTGCGTAACGTTTTTTTGATATTTTCTTTGTTTTTATTTAAAATGAGAGTTGTTCTGCAAGAATCACAGTGTTATTTTCTGATTAGGCTTACCATACGCAGTGGTGGGCACGGTACGTCTTGAAAGTACCGCGGTACTTTTACTCGGTGTTTTCGAATAATCCAATTTAATTGTAATAACAAAACTTTTCTGTCATACGTTAAATTTCAATTGACATTCAAAAATAGACTATTTTTAAATGTCAATTGAAATTTAATGTATGACAGAGAAGTTAATACAGTAGATTCCGTTTAACTGGATCACTTCGGGCAGAGAGCTTTTGATCCAGTTAGCCGAATGATCCAGTTAGCCGAAAAGTTCCCTATTTAAAAAAAGATCAAGCTTGTTATGTCATCAAAGAAAATCAAGTTGTTTTATTGTAAAAAACAGTTAATGCTGCGGAAAAAAACGACACAGAGTAGACTGTTTCAAGTCTGCTGTGAGAACATGACTGGATGCTCGTTCAAGCTTCGTCAGCAGATTTTCATTGTCAACGAAACCTCGTCCCAGCAGACCCCTTGTGAGAGTACTAAAAGCTTTGCGGGTCTCTGTAACACTTGGAATAGGTTCTTTATCTGCATCGTCATCACCTTCTTCTTCTTCTTCGTCTTCTTCTTCATGGCGAGCTCGCACAATATCCACGATTTCATCCTCATCAAGAACATGTGCAACCTCCAGGTCATCATCAGCTTTGACGAAATCTTCCCATTGTTTTTGGTTCATTGGTAGCTCAGAAGGAACTGCAGTTATTTGCGAAGGGTGAGCAGGTCTTTCATGCGGGCCCATTTTTAATCCAGACTTAACCCAGCAGTTTCTAATTGTAACTGAATCAATTTCTTCCCAGGATGCCTTCATAAGCAGAATCCCATCCAAAAGAGTTATTTTTTTGGCCAGTTCGCATGCAGTGGCAGTGACTGATTCATCCATTTGCTGCAGCACTTGTCGACACATGGCCTTGCGAAAAATTGCCTTGACAGCTCGAATGATTCCCATGTCACAAGGCTGCAGCACAGAGGTTGTATTAGGTGGAAGAAATTCCACTCTAATGCTGGACAGTCCCGTGACTTGTGTGTGAGCTGAGCAGTTATCTGCTAACAGTAGGATTTTTCTATTCTTCTTCTTCAAATCTTTGTCCCAAGCATAAAGAAAACTCTCCCATATTCTTCCGGTCATCCAGGAATTGGAATTAGCTTCATAGTCAACTGGAAGTGGATTCACATTTTTAAAACAACGTGGGTTTTTTGACTTCCCAACAACAAGAATCTTCTTCTTTTCACCAGCCATACTGCATGTCAACAGACACGTGATGCGCTCTTTAGATTTCTTCGTGCCACGTCTTGTATCATTTCGAAAAGTTAGCGTTGAGTCAGGCATGGCGCGAAAGTAGATGCCTGTTTCATCAGCATTAAAAATGTTTTCCTCGTCATATTGTTGGCAAAGGCTTGGCCACACTGTTTCAATCCAATTTTCTCTTTGTTGAACATCTGAATCTTTGGCCTCGCCGTGCAATTTTTTATGCACCAGACCCTCTCGCTTCTTGAACCTCGAGAACCAGCCTTCACTTGCTTTCCAATCGCCTTGAACATCGAGTTTCTTGGCAAACTCTTCTGCCTTTTCACGCACAATTGGACCACTAAGGAAGTCGGCTCCTCGATGTAAACTTTGTTTGATCCATTCTTTCACAGCCTCATCCACAAGTGGGACCTTACTGTTGCGCCTCCGTTTTCGGTTGGACTCTTCACTTTCTTCAAGAGAATTCCGGTTTTTGAGGTGCCGGTTTAAAGTGCCTTGAGGAATGCCCAACATCTCAGCTGCCTTTCTTTGTGATGTCCCCTGCAAAAATAAAATAAATAAGTTTCTGCATGTTTTATGCATCAAAAACAGCATTATGGATGCGAAACCTCAACTTACATTTGGTAGTTTGTCATAAGCTTGCAGCAATTCTTGAATTTCTTTTAGAGATCTTGAGGCACAGCGTTTTGACATGATGTCTGGTTAACTGCTAAAATTTAACTGTCACACGCTACTGAAGCAAGGCGGCATGTGACGATTGTTACGTATACTAATTGTAATTGTTAGGATTGTAACTGCTACGGCCGCTTACCCGCATGATCACTGCATGGCACAAGCATGTTTTAGCGTGTTATCATTCAATGATTGAGATACGTGCCATTCGAAAATCGAAATACGGAATTTTACGGTAAGTTTTAGTGTAAAAGTGATCCAGTTATCCGAAATAGTGATCTAGATAAGCGGCGTACTTTTGCATAGAAAAAGCGCATGTGATTCGGGACTTAGAAAAAATGATCCAGTTAGCCGAGTGATCCAGTTATCCGTGAGTCAGTTAAGCGGAGTCTACTGTAGTTATTACTATTAAACTGGATTATTCAAAAGTACCGAGTAAAAGTTAAAATAGACTATTAGTGTAAAAATAGACTATTTTTGAATGTTAATTGAAATTCAATGTATGACAGAAAAGTTAATAGATATTACTATTAAATTGGATTATTCAAAAGTACCGAGTAAAAGTACCGCGCCCACCACTGACCATATGTCCCCGTTTTTAGCGCCTTCTCCCGGTGTCCAGCCTGGTTAACCGTATATCCGGTTTTTCAAATTTTAAGTAAAATCTGTTTTTTTGAGGGGGCAGAAACACTGCTTCTAAAGTAAAAAAATTTGAGGTAGATCCAAAGTGTAGACTTTTTTAGAGAACACTGCTTTTAAGGACGAATTTTTTTCTTTTAACAAACGTCCCGGTTTACCGCTTTGAAAATATGGTATGCTTCAGTGGCGTGCGGTGACCTCTGAGACTGGTCATGCAACTGGTATGCGAAAAACTGGTACTGCAATTGGGTATTTTATGGGTAGTTAATGGGTAGGACATACAATATTTTATGGGTAGCAGAAAGAATTCTGTGTGAGATTCTAAGACATAGCGCAATTTTTGTCCTAAAATCATGGTGTTCTTTAAAAAAAAAGATCATTATTTGAAATCAGTCCCAGTTTTTTTACTTTTGGTCCAAAAATCATGGTGTTCTCTAAAAAAAGGTTTTCACTTGAAATCGCTCTCTAATTTTACACTTTTCATCCTAAAATTATGGTGTTTCCTAAAAAAAAGTCTTCACTTCAGATCAGTCTCACATTTCTCTAATTTCGTTACAAAACAGTAGTGTTTTTTATTCAATTAAAAAATACAGGTCATCGCGCACTATTTCGTTGGTCATGCAAAACATGACTTGCATGCCCTGACCGCACCCCACTGGTATGCCTAGTTCTGGTACAATCATATTTTCTAAAATATGTTTCAACTTTTCTACCATTATTGGTCCAAAAAACAGGATACATGCGAATCTTAATACGTTTAATATTCGTTAAACCAAGGTTAGTATTATATAAATACAAGTTATAAAGCCGTATGTAACCATTGAAACATCACAAACCGCCATTTTGTATTATTCGTTTGTAAATCTGGAACAGGAAGCACATGTAAACCAGTACTTTATAAGTGTTTTGCTTTGTTACTTACACGAATAAGTTAATTTTAAGTTTGTCTTCTATAAAACTATAAATAATGACCTTCTTAAAAAATAATAAAAAAAATTACCGTTTTAAGGTTGAGAAAATTAAAATGTGTTCTTGAATTACGAAAAAAAACGTCAACTTTTGGTCTTTCAAAAATGTTTTATTCTACTAAAAAAAAACATATTTTGATCATTTAATCTTAACTTTAATAGGCTACCTAATAGGCTATTCTTAGTTTGATTTCGGCTTACCGAAACGGTTTTATTAAAGCGTGATAACTTAAATGACAATATTTGATTTGTTTAAAAGCATAAGTTAAAACAGTGGTGTGCAGAGGCTACCGATGGTCCTGAGAATTTTGGTAGGTCAAGCTCAACAGCTCAATTATCGCCAGCACGAACTGGTGATAGGGGCATTAGGCGGTTGTATTTGTCTATACGCATATGGGATCGCACTCCTACATCGAGTTGCAAGTAGGGCGCCACTGAACGAACCGCAGACCACGTTTAATCAACGTGACCCATACATCAAGCAACACATACGTAGAACACAAGTTCTGACTATTTTGTACGACGAAGTCCAACTCTGGCTCAACACTGTTGCTGCCTGCATCTGATCCGGGCACTACAGCATTCTACAGTAATGAAGAGATTTAAAAAAGCGTTTTTTAATTTATTGAAATTGTAGAATTCCTTATTAAATAAACTTATCGAGCAGTAATATTTTTAGGACAAACGACACACAAATGAGTATTATTATTTTAGATGATATTTAATTTGTCTTTGACCTAATTTCTAATACGAACAGTGCTTAAAGTAAGCTAAAACACTTTGATATTTTATGCGATAATAAATTTACGTGTGACATAATCATTTTTACAGTGAAAAAATTTATTTTGAGGTTTATCACCAAAGAAATCCAATAAGCCTTTTTTTCAGCCACATAGTGGACCCGGCAACTAGTAGAAACGCAATTTCTTTTTGTATAATGGCAACATTTATCACTCTCTGCTTGATCCGTGTAGCCTACATCTAACTGTGTTGAATTTTCTCTCTGCTTTTTCAGTTTTGGTTTAAGTTTGCAATGCACGTGGTCGGTAGCGTTTTCACTGAATATTTTTAAAATTGGTTTATTTTGCTGTGCTTGTTCTGAATTGCCTTCACTTCGACCTTGCCAATAAAATTTTCTCATATGCTCAAAGATTAAGTACGATACAGGTATACGTAAGGTAAATTGATAACGACAGCTATAGACTGATAAAAGAAATAGACCGCGGCTGCTGACGATACACGTAGCAAACTTAACAGCAACTGTCGCTAACCACATTCCAAGTTTTGGCTTTATGATTTTTGTGATACTGGCAGCATATTTTGGTGATTTAAATTTGTTTTGAGATTTGAAGATTAGTTTAAATTTTACCATCTGTTTGCTATGTAGGCTACACATAGTAATGGCTTTAATAGAGTGTGAACGGAGCGGCCGCACTGGGCCCCCTAAAATACATCAGAAAGTGGCCTCCCCTACGTAAAATATTGCTCTATTTCTTCATGCAGCACCAGGACGGTCTAAAATATAGAATAAAAAACCTTTTTTTTAGAGATAACTTTGTTTTGATACACAGAAAAATGGTCCTTCGTAAAATGATGACTTTTTATTAGAAATCACACTCTTTTGGAACAGTTAACAATGGCCTACTCTAAAATAAAGACCTAAAAATCTTTTATTTTAAGAGATCACTCTTTTTGATACACTAAAAAATGGCTCCCCCTATAACAGGGTTTCCCAAACTTTTAGTTGATCGGTACCCTTTGGACACTATAGCAGGTTTGCATGTACCCCCAAAATGTTGTGACGTTTCTTTAAAAAAAGGCTTTCAGTTAGAATCAGCCACTAATTTTTGCCCAATTCATGCCCAAAATCAAAGTGATCTCTGAAAAAAAAAGGTCTTTACTTTGAATCAGATACAAATTTTCCCAATTCATGCCGAAAATCAAGATGATCTCAAAAAATGAAAACTCTTCCCTTTTTAACAGCCACAAATTTTCCCCATTCAAACCCAAAGTCACGGTGATTTGTAAAAAAGTCTTCCCTCTTAATTGTCCTGTTGACGTAATTACAATCGACCGGATTCGAAAATTCTAGACATTTGAGTCTATTATTTCTTCGGGACACGGAATTTAACTTAAATAAGGATATTCTCTCAAATAATAATGTTCCCCTTGAGAAGCCTAAATGTACCCCTAGGGGTACATGTACCCCAGTGTGGGAATCCCTGCCCTATAACAATGACCTTTTTAAAGATTGCTTTGCTTTGGAACACAAAATAGTGGTCCCCATTACTTTTCCTGCACCGGACCCCCTTTTGTTAGGCCCTCACTATATAGAGTCTTTGATGTCCAATACCACGGTCACTCTCAGACATAATAAGCATAAGAGTAGGCTACTTTGTAAGACAACGGTCGTCTAAAGATACAGCCAGATATTCTACATTTTTATACTAAATGTTCAAGGGCTACCGTCGTTTACAATGGCAAATGTTATAATACAGTGCGTTCAAAAAGTCACTGTGCACCAGTTGCTAACTAAATACAGATATTTTTGTTAAATGAAACGGCCGTGGTTTAACTTGTAGATATCTAGGTTGATGAATAAAATTATGACATCGGTGAAGAAAGTTTGCTTTTGATAAATTTTATTGTAAGTTTGAATTTGAATATGAATCAGACTCAAAATTTAATACCTGTACGTCTCATACCCGTTTCATTTTCAATCTCTGCATTTCGTGAGCATGGTGAACATTTTCAGCAGTTATTGTAAGTTTTGAATAAATTATTAACTTTTACCTGGTTGGTCGTTGTTTTTACAATACGCTGAATGCTATACTGTACATATCACAATCATAAAATAATTAAAATCAAATTATTATGTACACATTGAAATATTAGGTGCACAGTGACTTTTTGAACGCACTGTAGTTTCAATGGTCTTCACATTGGAAGTAAAAAATTTCGCAAACAGTTTTTACAAGTTAAGGTAAGGGATAGTTTATGAAATAGTGTTAGTTAGAAATGTATTTTATAAATATAAAATTGCTACCAAAAATTAGGTTCAAACATTAAGGCCCGTTTCCACTACGAGCGTGGAAAAAAGCATTTTTTGTTTGTTTTATTGATTTTTTTTGCGCTCGCTTCAATTGTAACCGCTCGCTTTAATCGAAGATCAATAAAAGAGACAAAGAATGCTCTTTTCCACGCTCGTAGTGGAAACGGGCCTTTAAATTATAAATAAATATACCAAAATTAGATTGAAAGCTTAATATTGAAAAATTTTGGAGCTTTGATACTAAATGATCTTTCATTCCTAATACTGAGCCTACAATAATTTTATTTGTAGTTGCAAAATGCGTATATTTCGACTCACTGAGAAAAAATCGCTTTATCTTGTTTTAACAAATGTCGGGAGTGAGAAAAAGTTTTTTGCTAGTCTACGATGTTACAATTGCGGCATGCCTCAAATTTCTCTCATTTCTACAGATATTTTCACTAAAGGAGAAAAAAGTGCTATATTGTTTCACTTTTGTCTCTTTTTTTATCTGAAGTGAAGCAATCTTGAAGCTGCCTGCCTAGCGTGTATCAGCAATTTTATTGACAAGAACGCTTGACAAAATGATTAAAGGCGTTGAAAATACAACCATTAGACAGTCAAAAATTAGGATTAAAGAGCAAAACCATTTACACTACTACACGTACATTATAATTTTTACTAATTTTTTTCAAGTAATAGCGAGTTGCATCTATTTTGCAAAGATTGTGACTTCAAAATTTTATTTCTACTTTATTTAATTTTCACTGGTGAGGCACTGCCTCAGTTGCATCCCCTGACGGCACGTCCCTCTTAGTAAGACTTGGTTTTACAACCAAGACCCATGTTAGTGAATTAGTTTAGTCTTTAATTTGTAAAACGTACCAATTTTAAGATATTTTTTGGGTTTGCGACTGTTTGCCATCACTCTTCTTGGAAGCGCGTCTGCGGACGCCCGTGATAACATCAGGTTACAAGTCATGTTTATAGTCCTAACGCTGGTCAGAAATAGAAAAAAAGATATATTTCGAACCCGAACCGGAGCTGAACCGGAACTGAACCCCTAAAAAATTGCTAAACCTGAACCGGAAACGAACCAAAAAATATTTGCCGAATCTGAACCGGAACTGAACTCCTAAAAATAAAATTTGCCGAACCTGAACCTGAACTGGAACGTTATTTTCGGCGGTTGGACGCCCTGACCATAACTGACTTCGTGTCCGTTCCAATCCTGCTCTTTTGTGATGGTTATAACTCTATATTTATCTTCCTGACTAGCAGAAAAGCGGCGAAGACGCTAATGCATAGGACAAGCAATTACCCCGACCTGCTTTCGGAGATTCCAAGATATTGCTTTCCGGTTGAAATTTTTAGCTTGTTTTTTTGTTTTATGACTGAAATTTAGAACTGCTAACCAAGACCGCATAAGCAGGGGAAACTGCCGTAAAATGTCTTTCCCAAGGAAACAACCGAATGGCGCGTGTAGGTTTTAAACGGCGCTGTTGCTTGTTGTTGGTTGGTTTAACAAGCAACTTGAATTGCAGCCATATTACCATAAAAATTTCAAAAGTGCCGTATTTATCCGATTGTTAATCGCCCTTGAAAGTAAGCCGCACCAACGACTGTAAAATTTAAGTTCTTTAACTGACGGCCGTCTGTGATGCAACAAGAATAAAAATAAGAATTAAGTCAAAGAAACGCATAAACAAGTTTCTGCTATTATTCATATATATATCATAAAAAAATTTTTACAGTAGTTTTCCACTTTCCTAATAACTTGCTCTTTTACTAGCTAGCATCGACTGCTTCCTCGTTTTTTTTCAGCCACATTTTGGTCGGCGATAAGCCGATTTGTGCTGCTGCTTCCAGTCCAGATACTGGTACTATTATTTTGAAGTCTATGTTGAAACAATAAAAACTACCGATAATTAACATTTTTTTCGATGGTAGTTACATTTCTCAATTCGTAGCAATTAAGTGTTTAGAACGTTCACTTCTAAGGTCGTTATACTTTGTGTGTAACATATCGATTAACTGTGCACATTAGTTTCATAGCGACGTCACACTATTCGCACGTTTTATCTGTATGTTCGTTTTCTGACCATACAGCTTTCTTTCAAGTCAGACGCGTGTTAGAAAACATTACATTGTGTGATTTTTATTTTCGCTGAAATAGTGCGATGAAAAAAATTGTTAACCGCCCTTGAAAGTAAGTCGCACAAAATGAAAGCAGAAAACAATGTAAACCGCGGCTTCGCTACAATCGGATAAATACGAGTAAGTGAAAAAATATCAGGTCTCATTTGCAGTTCGTAGTTATTAAACCGTTCAGGCTTAGAGGATTCCCCAAAGTTCAAAAGCAATGACTATTTTTTATTTTTATCTCTAAATTTATCCTCCTGACTTGCAGAAAAGCGACGGAGGCGCTGTACATAGGGTAAGCAATTACCCCGAGCTGTTTCGGAGATGCCAAGATATTGCTGTCCGCTTGAAATTTAATAGAAATATGTCTTTAATTTACAGTAGAACTGCTTGCCAAGACCACCAAGAAGGAAAAAGTGCCGTAAAGTGTCTTTTTCAAGGACACATCAGAATGACGCGAAAGGTTTTAAACCAAGACCGTGTCGATCACGATCCCGGCGCTTTAACCACTCGACCACGCTGCCGACTAAACTCTGCGAGTAGTGAACGAGAACCAAAACTTCAACCAGATTGCAACATCTTGTCATTTCTAAATTTAAGAGTAAATCAGAATAAACACTTTGACAGTTGCTTTATTTTTAAGGCCGCAAACATTATTCCCAGAAAGATGAGTAGTTGATGTGGTGATGAACTGAAGAGAATAACTTAATTTTTTTCAACTTTGTATTCATTTGTAATTTCGCAGATTTAGAATGATGCACTTGTATAAAATTGTATGTATAATCTGCCTGTTTCATCCTTGTTATCTTGTATTTACGGTAAGCTTATGCAAATTATTTTTAAAATAGTTTAGAAATTTATTTTGTTATTGATAACTTACAGAATTGTTGGTAGGGTGGCGAAGTGTGTAAAACTGCTGTGTTGATGGCAAATGCAGTTGACACAGTTGCAGCTCAAAACCTACTTGTGTCTTTATGTTGTATTTTTAAAAGAGATCCATTATGGCATTATACACTGCTTGGAAGTTTAGCAAGCAGCTTTAAATTTCAGTCTTTAAATAAAAACTAAAAAGCAAGTATTTCAACTTGAAGCAATATCTTGGCATTTCTGTAAGCTAGTCTGTGTAATTGCTTGATGCTTGCCCTAAATATAATTTTTATGACATTCTTTTGCTTGGCAGGAGTAAAAATAGAAATTATGATAATGATAAAGATTAGTTTAAATTAAACATTTCTGCTTGATACCAGTAATTTATTTTAAAGTTTTTAACCTGGTCTATCGATCACCATATTTATCCACATTTTTATGACTATAATCATATTTGTATGACATATAATCCATATTTTTATGACTCGGATGTGAGTTTTGAATACCTATGGGTACAGTAAATTTAAAATTAGTTTTTTCTAAAAAATGAAGACATGATAAAGTCATTCCATGAATTAGTAAAAGTATGGTGTTAAAACTACAATACAAACCAGCTTATGGAAAGCTGAAATTATTATTTCTGCCTGTAATAACAAAGTGTTATGATTTTTTTAGCCATAAAGGTATATCATTGAGGTTGCATAAAAAACAAACATTAATCATTTTTTCAATATATTTACCATTTTATTCAGATACCCATCATTTTGCAAATCTGCATAATTATCAGGTTTAGTAAATAGTTCTCTAAGTTGTTGATCAGTTAAAGAAGCAGTACAAGTTGTTATTATTAGTGTTATCATCACTGGTTAGTCATTGGCTGCTTCTTGGTCCTCCCACAAGCTAGGGGGCATATTAGCCATGGGGATAAAACTTTTACTATAATTTTTTGTCTGAAAATTAAGTATGGATTATCTGCAGGTGCAAATTATTTGCAGTAAAATATGGTACCAAATTGCATGTTCTTTTGCACTGGTTAAGGCGTAGACTATATCAGTGGTAACCCAGAGCAAACCAAAAATTAATGGATTAAATTCTCTTCAAAGTAAACTGCAATTTTGATCATACAACCTTCTTACTGACTTTTTAAAAACATTACAAGAGAGTTTTAAAAAATATCCATAGCAAAAAGATTGTGTAAGCTGATCATTTTTTGTTTTTCCTCATTATCAAAACCAAAAATACTTTTTTTGTTTTGATTTGAATTAAAAACTTTTTATTCGTTATGTAAATTGGGTCACCAAAGTTTTTATATATTTTTTCTATTTGAATTACTGAAAAAAAATCCAACGTGTTAGCCTTAACCTTGTGTTTCATCCTTTAGGACAGAGGTTCTCAAAGAGACCCCCAGGGGTCTGTAAGTAGAATCCTCATTTTGGACTTCAATTTACTGTTGGGATAAAATTGACAAAATTAGAGATGGTTTCAAAATGAAGACTTTTTTTTGGTCTGTACTTGAATTTTGGGAAAAAATTGAAGAAATCAGAGACAGTTTAAAGGTGATGACTTTTTTTTGGTCTACACTTGACCTTTTGGACAATATTATAACCAGGGGGCCACAGGTGTTTGAGAGTCTATAAGGGGGCCATGGACCAACAAAGTTTAAGAACTACTGCTCTAGGATAGTAAGTTAATAACCAAGCACATCTATTGACGCATCTAAAGATTTAAACATTCGTATTTTTGGCAGAGATTGCTGTATTTTAATAAAACTTATTGATGATTATTTTTTTACAAAATACCGTAATAAATTTGTAAAAAGAGTTTTACTCTTAAAATAATAATTTTAGACATTGATCTACCTAGAACAACCAAGCATGTCAATTGATGCATGCAGTTAAAAATTTGACATAGTTTTCACAGAAGAAGTGCTTATGGTATTTTAAACAGTTCAAAATACCATAACAAAAAATTTAAAAATTTTAAAGGATTATGTTACTTTATTTTTGCTTAAAAATTAAAAAAAAATAAGTAAGTGTAATAATTCTTTTAGCAAATTATCCATTAAGCAAACTTAACATATTGCTGTTTGTTTAAACATTGGTTTATATTGATGCTTAAATATTAATCATCATCGCAGAACAATATGCTTTAAAAATTAGTAAAACTTGCAGCCATGGACAGTTTTTTTATATTTAAGTTTGTTGTTTTGTTATTGCTTTTTACTTTCAGCTTTAAAATTATTTAACAATGTGATTTGTTTTTTTGTTTTACTTTCCTACTTGTTGAAGAGTTTCCTACCTGTAGTTTTTTCAGGTTCCAGATGATATTGCTGTTTCACTTGAAGAACTTGCAGCTGATGGAACAGATCGATATTATGAAAATGATTGGACTGGAACAATAAACTTTTTTGAAAAAGCATTAATCAATTTTCGAATGCGTCAATATCTTCATTCAGATTGTCAAGTATAATTACCATAATTTCCTTGCTAAGTAGCTCAGCTAAATGTTTCTATATCTTGCTTGCATACTTCTTTGAGTAAGCACAACATTTAAGTGTAGCAGTATTGTCTTAAACTAAAAAGCTTTCCAACAAAATTTGAGTCTGTTTTTTGTACAAAAGAGTAATATTGGGAACATTAGTTATTGAAGCACAACATTTTAGTTTAACAATATTACCTTGAATCAAAAAGCTTTCAAACAAAATTTTGTATTCATTTCTTCAAAAAATTAATATTTGAAACATTAGTTGACAAAATACTATTTTTAAAAAAAAATAATTATTTTTTGTTTTTTATCACTAATTTGATTAATTTTTTTTTAAAATAAACTTGTAGTGAAAATGAGTTTGGCCAAAGTCAAAACAATGCCAAATGTAGAAAAGTTTTTCTGTTGTTGTTATTGCCACTCCTCCAAGGATATCTTGGAGAATCCATCTCTTCACCCCTCAAAGAAGCTAATCTAGATTTCTACTCTTTGATTACCTCTGCTGCTTTTAAAGGCTTTCCACAGACTATACTGGTGTTGTGTTGTGTAGGTACTTGACTACTGTTAAAGAGGCAGTTTATGTCATGGGTGTGTGACAAGCATAGTGTGCATTGTGGCATGTAAGTTTCAGGGTTCATTATGTGTAGGTAACTTTGCAAGAGTGATGATTTGTTGGCTCTGAGTTGTGCCAGTTTTATATGCATATGATGTGGTAATGTTTGTTATGACAAATGAATGTCATAGGGTGTGGTGTTGGTAACTTTGTTGATTTTTCTAGAACTAAGCTATTGTGAGGTGATGGTTGTGTGAATGTGTTTGAGGTTATCTCTACATTCCTCAGTTGTTATTCTAGTTTTGAGATAATTGTTTTAATGTGCTCATTGTTATGAAAGATTGTGGCTTTCATGTTGCTGGGTGGATCTGAGTAAACATTAAGATCATGTAAAGGGTGTGTTTGTGTTTGAATCAGTTGTTTAAGTTGAGTAGCATGAAGTTTGAGATGAATGTCCATTGGAAAGACCTTGGTTTCGTCATGTAGGTGTTGAGTGTTTGTATGTTGTGTGTAGCCAGAGCCAGTAGCAATTTGCAGTTTCTTTGTTTGATATGGTAAGGCTCCATATGGTGTTTGTATGTTTCAAAATAGAGTGAGTAATAGCTTTGAATGTAGAGACAATTAATTCTTTTTGTTTACCCCATTTGGTAGAAGTGAGTGCTTTTAGAATGTTAAGTTCTCATTGCTTTGAGAATATTAAATGTTAAGCATTTTTTTTGCTTTAGTGGTGGTGATGTTTATATGTTGTAAAAATGTCAGATTCAGGTCAAGAGTAATTACCAGAATTTTTGGGTGTTTTGTTGTTGGTAGTGTTAGGTTGTTTAATTTAAGTGATAGAGTTATGCCATATTCAGCTGGGTCTGGTGTAAAAAGTGTAGTTGTAGTTTTATCTGTGTTTATATGAAGATTATTAGTGGTGGCCCATTTATATATTTGTGAAGATATGGTTGAATAAGTTGTTGGGCCTTATGGTGTTTGGTGTGAGATGCAGTGATTGTTATGTCATTAGCAATTGTTGTGATTTGTATGTCTTTTGGAGGGAGTGGAATGTCAGAGGTGTAAATATTGAATAATGTTGGAGATAAAACTCCATCTTGTGGTACTGCAGTGTTGTTTTGCTTGAGTTTTGAGAGTGTGCCATTATATTGAGTGCATGCTTGTCATCCTTTTATGTAGTTTGCTATGAACTTAATGATGATGTTAGGAGTGTTTGTTAGTGTGAGTTTGTGTATAAGTTTGTGAATGTTTACTGTATCAAATGCCTTGCTCATGTCCAAAGCTACAGCTACAGTGTGTTTTAGAGACTTTGGATTGTTGAAGCCTTTTGTCATTTGGTGGAAGATGTTGGGTAAAGCAGTGTGTGTTGAGTGTTTATGTTTGAATCCATATTGATAAAAAATGATTGGAGTGTTTTCTGTTAGTGTTTTCTCTAGTTTTTTGGCAATGGGTGATAGCAGTGATATGGGAACAGTTTTTCTTTTGTGTCTCCTCATGGAGTGTGCTGTATTGAGATAGAAAAATGATCTATGGTATATTAATTAGCTAGAACAATATTAAATTTTGATAAATATAAATTTTGGTGCATGATCAATCTGTGTACATGATATTGTTCTGAAATTTAATAGTTTAAGATTTATTTTAAATAATCACAAGACTTGCAATTTCAATTGAAATTGCTTACTGTATTTTATGTTGAATTACTGATGTGTTACTTTGTTTTTGTCATATTTAATTTTTAACAGATTAAATGCAAAAATCAAACCATGTCAGATCAAATGCAATTGAATTTTACTGGTTTTTCTGATCTTCAATATATTGCTGATCTACTAGCTCAATCAAATTGTATTAAGCTATGTAAAGAAGAGCATCCATATAGAGTTGTTGGTATTGATTTTCCTGATAAAGTAAGTAAATAAATTATATAAGTTTTACCTTTGTGGATTTGATCAGTTTTTGGGTTATTGTTATGGTTACCATATCTGAATAGGCATAATCCCTGACAGATTTACGTCGGTTATGTTAATCAATTTTTTCGGCAAAAACAGTTGTTTTTAAAACAATTTAAAAAACACTATAATCCAAAATTATAGTGAGCTCTAAAAAAAAGGTCAAAAAAAAGGATTAAAAAAATCAACAAATTTGAGTGCATTACCCTACTTTCGTCCTAAAGTTACGTCCTAAACCTGAGGTTGTGGCCGCTCTGTTTGCATCGTGCAAAGCCATCACTTCGCATAATTCGAAAATCCCTGATATATTAGCACATTTTAATCTTTCTTCTTGTTGAAGATTTGAACATTAAAATCCCTGACATGTCCTGCAGAATCCTGATATTTGGCAACCTTAGCTGTTATTGCATTCATAGATTTCAGCTGTTGATGTAATTTGCAAAAGTTTGCATGTTACTTAAACTTTATTGTGATTTTTTGTAGGTTTATTGTTACAACATCTGCTGACAGTTCACATTAATATATCACCATACACGCGTAAAATTCTGCAATGCCAAGTTAAAAATATCTTATTTCTGCTATTTAGTAATTGTATACTAAAAACGTGTTTAGAAAACACTGGATGATTTTGAACGAAGAAAACCATACAACTATTTGCAATATGCATACTTTCAAACCAACAAATTGAAACGTGCTAGTCAGGTAATGGTTTAAGACTGTTAAAATGCCATATAAAAGAAACCTAAGCAAGTACATATCATTGTTATTTCGTTGCTCTTTATAACTAACAACTGCAGGCAGCTCAAACTTACTACAATGCCAACTTAGATGATATACAAGCCAGGGATAATCTTGAAATTTATCGAAATGAAGATGGAGTTGATGATAGTTTTTTTGAAGACCTTGAAGCTCCTAAATTTCATGTAAATATATTTTTTTCTACTTTACAGTCGTAATTGGTTTGATACTTATTGGTTTACTTTATTGATGCAATAATATATTATAAAAAAAGTCTATTATGTGGTACGTACTCCCTATTAGTAAAGCAGATTTAGTATTTTTTTCTACTGAGCTTCCTGCCAACAAACGCTAATGTTGCACTTTGGTTTGTTACTTTATCTGTAATATTTTCCACTCCTTGGTTTTTAAAACTTTTATTTCTGATTACAGTTAACTTTTGCTGAAGCAGTGGAAGCTTATGAAGCCAAGCAATATAACAATGCCGCATCAAAGTTTGAAACAGTTTTGGCTGAATATTTTAAACGTTTTGAGGAATGCCAAGCTGGTTGTTTCAAAGCTGTAGAGCAAGTTAATTTCTATCGATTTTATAAAGCCACAGCAGGTAAACGCCAACGGTATCTAAATGTAAGCGATTATTTAAAATTTATGAGTAATTAATATTTAGATATGAGTTTATTGCATTGTTTTATCGTTCCTCGTGACTCGACTGTTTATATAAGAACAATTTTATAAATGCTTATCCATAATAGCAGATTAAGATCTTCGAATCCTCCCGCCATATTTTTTTTTTTTTTTTTCACAAAAGTTTAACAACAAGAGTTTTTGGTATTTATGTGTCTTAATTACAGTTGTGTGAAAATGTACACTAAAACTTTAAAAATACGACGCACCATAGATGGTAAAATCAGACGCATTTACATTAATTTATAGAGTCTTCATTTCAATTTGTGGACGTCAGAATCGTCGGCAACATGGCCGAGTGGTAAGAACGCCGTCATTGTGATCAACATTGTCTCGGTTCAAAACCTACACGCGCCATTCTGCTATGTCCTTGGGAAAGACACTTGACGGCGCTCTCCCCTGCTTGACGGTCTTGGCAAGCAGTTCTGAATTTCAGTCATATCTCTAGAAAACTCAAAAACCAAAATAAAAAGTTTTAACCGGACGGCAGTATCTTGGGATCTCCGGAAGCAGCTCGGAGTAATTGCTTGCCTATGTATCAGCGCCTCGTCGCTTTCCTGAGAGTCAGGGAGATAAATATAGAGATAAAATAAATAAAATAGATCGAAAAGCGCCTTATGAAGGCTTCTGTCTTTAATGTCCACTGCCATGACTAAAGTCGAATTGAAAAGCGAAACCCAGTTTCCACGTAAAATTAACGTGCATCGCAGAATTTGGGGAGCACTCATCGTAGAAATGAGTGCATTACGAAGCTTACGACTAATTTTGTAATTTTTGAGCGTAATTACGTTTTTATGGGCGGCAAAGTGGCGATGAATCGGTGCAGCACTAACTTGGAAAGGCGTTGTTTAAATTTATTTCGCCCTTCTGAAAGTCTCAAGCAGGCAGATGTTGACTTCTAATATATTTTCAGGTTTGGGCCTAAAAATAGAGGCCTTTTCACTATAAAATAAGGATCTTTTTTTGTGCTTTGTCTGCTGTCCTAGCAACTTGTTTTTTTTTTCCGGAAATCCAAGAATTATGATCGCTTTCCAACAACTTCCTTATTGGCATTTAACAATTGGCTTCACTGAGCTAGCGAATGCTTCAATGGAAAGAGTTTGTTGAGGTGACCAATAGAACAAATTAACTTTCACATCAGTTTGATGCAGTAAATATCCTCGGCCTTGAAATTCTTCTGATATTTTGCAAAGAGATCATTAAAATTTTCGATTTTATTCAAAAAGATATCACATTGTTTCTCAAGCCTTCCTGCTGCATTTTCATGTCGACAAGCACATAAACGAATGGGGGTGCTTTTATTTGTGTAACAAGTAGGCAAATCTTTAAAAAGAAAAGGATATGCATTGTCTTTCAACCATTTTTATATTAAACTTAGTCTTGCTTTTTTTCTTGGCGTCTGTTCTGTTGATCAATAGAATAAAAAGCAATATCTTCCTTAAAATCAAGGAACACAAATTCTTGGAATGCTTTGAAGATTAAATCTTTCTTTGCCATTTGTTTTAACCATTAACCAATCCTGAAAAAGTTTTTTTTTGCATAAGGAAGTGTGATATAAGAATCCATCTTTTCTCCAGCATAAACAGAGCGACAGGTGATGACTGCACATTTGTTAACCATGGTGCGTGAATAATGCTTATTTTTCAACCAATTGTAATAATAGAAAACTCAAAAACAAGGTTATATTAAAACTCAGATGAACGCCAACAAATAATAATAATATTAATGATAACTGTAATATTTTTAAAATAATAGAGTTGAATTAATCACATCAACCTATTTAACGCAGTTTCTACATTAGGCAAGCTCTGTGTTAACGTGATAGCAATGTACGAAACACTCTCAAGTTATATATCTTACCTTTTCTCTTACCTTTTTGAATAGCAGCAATACTTCTGTAATGTGCTTTGCTGGTTACTGGAATACTATACGAATAAAATTGTTTTTTACTTGATTTCATAATATTTATGTAATTGCAATATACCGTAAAACCTCTAATTTAGCGCCACCCTGTCTCTTCAAGAAGTCGCCGTAAGCGATTTCTTTTGCGGTGCAAATAACCCGAAATCCCTCTTTCAGCATCAGCATCAGCATTAGCAAGGAATAAAAAAAAAACAAGAGAAATTGGATCTCTGAAGAAGCGATAGTAACCGCAGGGGAATCCGGGTTAGTTGCACAAACTTGAAAAAACAGGGTGGCGCTCAATTAGAGGTTTTACGGTATCTGCTAACAGCGTTTCATTCCCTCAGTTATTTGTCTCTGCCGAAACTCTCCATGAACGACTTGATTGTAGCAGCCGCTTACCAAAGCGTTAATGTTCGTTTTGTTCGTCGACTGCTGTCGCGGTCGCGCTTTCTTTTCTCTTGGCCTCTTGTTGGTCGACAATAGCTTTGATGTTTGCGTCCTTTCTTGTCCAGATATTACTTTTCAGAACTCCATAATGCAGTTGTTTGTATACATTAATTTGGTCGCGGTGCCGTCAGGCGCCAATGGCTTCCGACTAATTGGTTTTTCCAGATTCATGCCCCGTCGGCGAATCAATGTTGATCTTCGCGCGGCTTTACTGCAAATGAAGAATATTTTTATAATGAACTATGAATATATAATGTTCTATAAATAAATTTGCATACTTTCAGCACGTGCGTCCTCATAATTGATTAGAAAACTGAACTATTATCATTACTGTCATGCTTGTTTTTTTCAGCTCATCTTTTAGATGTTCTTGATTGCTCTATGGAATGCGAGAATAGATTGAGTCCAATATCTTTTGGTAAAAAAATGGAAAATTTTGTTGCCTTATGCTTTTCGTACTTGCAGTTTTGTTACTACTCGAGTAAGTGCGATATTACACTTATAATCTGTTTATTCCTGTTAATGCTACGGAAATTTTTTGCACATTTTGCTATGTATTGATCGAAGTTTTGTTTAACCCAGTTCTAACTTTTTACGCATTTCGTGGCCGCCTAATTTCCGATTAACTGGTCCGGACGGGTTGTTTATCTCCATCAGCTTTATGGAAACATGAATTTAGATAAGGCACGTGCACACAACGCAGACCTTGCAATGAAATTTTTTGTTTAGACTCACAAATAAAGAAATTGTTAAATATACAGGGTTGGTCACGTGAGTGTGATACATTTAAAAAATTCATCATTCTGATGTACTTTAACAAAGTTTAATATTTTCTTTCATGAATGAAGATTACCATTAAAAGTTTTAATATTCTACATGTAACAGAAATTTTATTATGAGCTTTTATGTGATTGCCACCATTTTGTTTTCGAGTAAAATTCATAATAGAAACTTTTAAAAAAATCTGTTAAAATAAAAAAAATAATATTTGCAAAAAATCGAACTTGTCAAGTGTTCGTTTGCTTAATCCAATGGTGGGAAGCCGTATTACAATGGGCCAGATGTGAAAGTTCAAAAATGGTGTGGGCCGCATGAAAGCTTGGGAGCGATATAATTTTTTGTTTCAAAAACATAGAGATCTCTAAGAAAGAGTCATCGCTTAGAATCTGTCTCCGATTACTCGATTTTCGTCACGAAAAACTACAACTAGTTTTACTTCCTCCCAACCACGCGCGGGCCGCAGGCTCCCCACCCCTGGTTTAATCAATTCGATTCGCGCGAATTCTTGCATCGATTATGTTCTGCAGCTGATAACCTCACAATGGCCGTCCCTGCGGCTGCTTCTGTCCTCCTGCTGCAACCAGACGATGAGCAAGGTCGGAAGAACATGCTATACTACGAAAAACAAGCCGAGCGCTTGTCACGTGATCACTATCAGGGCCGTCAAGATGCGATCGAATACGCGGCCACCTTGAAGCTCATCAAAAATTTGCTGGAAAAAAAAAGATTAATTCTTGGCGAGCCTAACCAGGTAAGTGTTTGCTTGATCCGTGGGTCGCGGGTTCGTGTCTGGGGAAACTGCTTTTCCTGTTTTTTTTTGTTTGTTTTCGTTTAATGCAAATTTAATGCTTGCAACAAGGTTGATTTGCTTTGTCCTAATGCTTCAAACTAAAAATAAATTTCATCAAGCAATTAGCAAAAGTAGAGTCATCTTCTC
The DNA here is from genome assembly GCA_963680785.1 of Diplosoma virens. Classification (NCBI taxonomy): domain Eukaryota; kingdom Metazoa; phylum Chordata; class Ascidiacea; order Aplousobranchia; family Didemnidae; genus Diplosoma; species Diplosoma virens. The sequence goes on along the minus strand of OY796886.1, from coordinate 41,351,979 downwards.
GATTCTTCGATGTTATCATAGAGATCAGTAAAACTTTTTCGAGGTTCGTAATGCTCAAAGCTTTAATTGGAACTTAAACTGTAAAATGTTTCAGCTGAAATGAAGCAAAATTCACTTGTTCGTTTTTCGGCTTCAACGAGCAAAGCGCGGAATCGCCACGTGAACACCAATTACGTTTTAGGATGACGTAACTGATGACGTGCCGGACCATGTCTCGTCACCCATGGATTCGCTGGTGAGTGAAATAGCCGCGAAATTGGACGAGAAGTTAAAGGTCGACCTTGCTGGCCGACTCTGACCGATCCAAACCTCAGATGGAGCTAACTTCAGCATACTGTATTTTTCAACGCTTAAAATGCCTGCCTAATCGTGTGCTAGCAAATTTTTTTATGCCGCAATCTTTTATATCTTGTTTTGCAGTATGTCTTTAATAAAACGCACTTGAAGTTGAGTTTGGTTGCACAAAAATAAGTTTTTCGCAATTTGTATGTACTTTATTTAGGATTTGTGACGTTTATTGCATTACACCACATTAACTCCACATAATCATCCAAAACTCTGTAGAAAGTTATGTGCCCCGGGTCGACCAGACAGAACAGAGGCCGAAAGTTTATCTTTTTACTACATCTTTCCGATTCAAATGCTGGCAGAGATGTTGTTGAGCCGGCTGTTAATTTCAAAAGTTTACTGTAGACCGCACAGCGATTCAGCGAATCCCTCTCTTTTTGGCTTCAATTTCTTCAACTATGGAGAAGCTATCCGAGCCTTCCCCAATCACACCGCTGGCTTTCCACACGTCTTGTGGTTTATAATATATATTAACGTTGAAATTCCATATGACAGTACAACAACAGGCTTTCACAAGCCAACGACCAACACTACAGCTCAAACGATGCAGCCAACGATGCAATCGCAAGACCTTCCCACTTTCCTTCCTGCATCGGTTAAGACCTCTCTCTATGCAGATGACCTAGCCATCTGGGCCTCCTCCCCGAGAGTTGAGTATGCAACCGCTGTAGTACAAGCTGCCCTCAACAGACTGGTGGAATGGTCCTCAAAATGGCGCCTTCCTCTCAACCCCCTCAAATGTGAAACATCCTTCTTCAGCTTAGACCCCTACCAATCACGTATACAACCCTCTCTTCACATTCTTAACACCCCTCTCAAATTCAACCCTCATCCAACCTTTCTCGGTGTAACCTTCGACCGCACTCTCTCTTTCAAATATCACGTCTTATCCTTACGGAAAAAGTTTCACAACCGATTCCGTGCTTTTCGCTCCATTGCCTCTGCCTCCTGGGGCCCATCAAAAGAATCCTTATGTACCCTATACAAAGCCTTCATTCGCCCCATCCTCACCTATGCTTCCCCAGGCTGGTTTCCCTTCTCATCTCCTACTCACATCACCTCCGTGGAGAGGATGCATAGATCTTCCTGTCGAGTAATCACAGGTTGTCTATCGTCCACTCCCATTCCTCTACTTCATATAGAAGCACTTCTACCTCCACTACGAGTCACCCTCACTCACCAATCCCTTTCCTTCTTTGAACGAGCCCTCCGTCTACCTCCCACCTTTCCTATAGCCTCTCTTGCAAACTCTAACCCCCGTACACGTCTCAAAAAGAGCTCATGGAGATCCTTCTCCAGATCACATAACCTTACCCCTAACCTACATCTCACCCGTGAACCACTAATCCTCTGCCCTCCTAAACCCCCCTGGTCTACCCCATCTAATTACACAATCTCACTCCACCTCTCATCCCCATGCTCTCGCAAAGACCCCCCCTCCCTTCGCAACACTGCAGTTACCTCCCATCTTTCCACTCTATCTCACAGCGATATCTCTGCCTGGACTGACGGTTCGGTACCTGGCGGGCTGGGACAGGGTGGTGCAGGGATACACATCAAGTGTACAAAGTGTGTCACTGCTACCTCGCTTTCCTTCTCGACTGGTCTCTGGGCTACCAGTTATAGTGCTGAAACCTTCGCTCTCCTACATGCTCTTGAGTGGTGTATCTCTCACTCCAAGACATGTAATTTCGACTCTATCACCTTCTTTTCCGACTCTTTATCTGTCCTTTCAACTCTCTCTAACCCCCTACCATATTTAACCCCAAAATCCCTATCCAATACCCAATCTCTTCTTAACTCTCTATCTCAATCCAAGGTTGTCCACCTTCAATGGATACCTGGTCACTCTTCCCTCCCAGGCAACGACTTAGCTGACTCTCTAGCTAAAGCCGGTGCCTCTCTCGATCCCTCCAGTATATCAGTATCCCTCACACCCCTTATCTCCTCCCAACGGCTATCCCTCTACACCAGTTGGAGACGCAGTGTCCAATCTGGTTTCTTCCAATACCAAATCCCTACAGTATCTCCCGAGGAGCTTACCCTCCCTCGCTCCGCTCGCTGTGCTCTCTCCCGTTTACGTTGCAACGGGCACAGCACTCTCCTCAACTCTTATCTCCACAGGGTTGGTCGAGCCGAGACTCCTTCTTGCAGCAACTGTGGTTCTGAACCACAGGATCTCTTACATCTCGTGCTCGACTGCCCTGTACTAGACCCTCTGCGTCGGGCCATTTTCGGCCACACCCTTTCTCTTCTGGACCTCTGGTCCCGTCCGTGGGGAGTCGCCCGACTATTGGGATTCCGCGGAATTGATCCGCGCCCCCATCCCTAGGAATGGGTCGGGTAAAACCACCACCACCACCATGCAATCGCAAAACGAAATTTTCCCAAGTTTCGCTTGCGGTCTATAAACTCACTCTTCAAACCAAACCAATATCACCGAACCACTTGATCACCAACGACTGAAAGGAATTAAATTTACCGGTACCAACATCTCAATTTATAGTGTGCTCGCCACGTGTAAATGAACCAATCAGATTTCATTAAGATCACTGCACGTGATCTGCCTATAAAGCAGTGAACGCAAACAATAGAATTAATTACGAGGTTTCAAAAAAGACTTCTATGCAGTTAATTAATTTTTCAATTACAGTGCGAGTTCTATTTTTATGATTTTAACACAGGCATCGGATTTCATAATACAAAATTGTCTGGCCTCGTGCTAAATGTGAGGCCTGATAAAGAAGACACGCTAATACAAGATTTTCTGCAGTTCGTTCGGTGGCGCTGCACTTGCAATTCGATCCAAGTGGAAGACTCGACAGAGGAACATGGTTTTCGTATTGCACGCTATGTGGGTGTTTACTCGACAACATAATGTGTAGATCCATAAACACTGGAATATATAAATTCATAAAACAATTGCACTCAACAACAAGACGTCGAAGCACCCCAATCGGGAAGACCAGCTTGTTACGAGTATATAGAAGTATAAAAAAAACTAGCATTAAGTATTACATTTGCTCATTTAATTGTATTTCCGGTACTGCCTCACAACACAAGCGTATTCAAAACTAAGTAACGTAAAGTATTATTGGTCAAAAATTCTATTCGGTGTCATGCATAATTTTTAACTTTCGTTATTTTAAACGTTCTTTGGCTTACGAGAACTGGTGTTTGCAAAGCAAGTTTCTAATAAACAAAACAGCAAAAGTTTTTTCACTAAAGTTAAAATTTTAAGGCACAATATAGCTTAATTAATGTTTGAGAAGTTAACATGCATTACTTTTTTATTTCACTTTATTCGTCTGAAGAAGGCTCAAGAAAGCCGAAAACGTATATGTCCATTTAGTTTGCTTTTTAGTTATGAATTTGTTAAAGCAGTTAGTTATGAATTTATTAAAGCAGTTAACACCGACGTTATTAACACAGAAGAAAGTGCTGTAAACTGTCTTTCTCAGGGAGCAACAGAATGACGCTGTTGTGATATGTTGATTTATTTGTAAAAACAAAGAAAAGCACTTACATACAATACATTAACTGAGTGCCAAACAAAGACACAACAAACTAATGTGGTAGGCTACTTCAAATTCACCACGATTGGTGCATTCAGAATGACACATCCACTCCGTCAACAGACGCGATTAAGTTTTGAACCAGGACTGCGCAGTCAAGTTCGTTATCAAAAGACTGTACTCCTACCTACTCACCCACACTGCCATGTAAAAAGTTAGCTTACATTAAGATTTTTTATGTTTTCTCTATTCTGATTTCTGATGTACAGTCGGCTATTAAATTTTATTGTTTTGGTTGGTAGCCATTTTTATTTATCCTTCTGACTCGCATTAAAAGTACAGTATCTTTCTAAAAGACCTCGCCATCCAAATCACAAGACAAAAATTTATCTTTGATAAGTGATTTTCGTAATGTCGTGATGTCGCAATGTCGTGTCGCTATCGTGCCCGGAGTTAGATCAATCAACTGCGGATTTGATGATCCTCTTTTTGGGTGCTCCTTTTACTTTCTACTTTGTTGATCTTTTGAAGGGTAAGGATAACAAATTCTACTTACTTGAAGAAATTGTTTTTTGTCTTCTATTGACATTCGACCGACAAAGGGAACCAAAAAAAATTTTTGACCTTTGATTTAAAGAGGGTATTTTTATAATCGTCATTACATTAAATGATCATGGTGGTCAAGAATAAAAATATAAAAGAACGAAATAATGAATAAAAAGCCCATATATAATGTTAAAGTGAAAAATTTGTAAATGCGAACTATTTTAAAAATTTATTTAATGGAATCGTTAAGCGTTTCTTTGTTGCGAAAAGCTTGCAAACTATTTCATCAAATATTTATCAGGTTTTTTAAAAATTTATAGGCAAGAGAAATTGAGAAGGTTGCATCCATTTCACGCTTTATCAAGTAATAGGCTATCTCGCTGCACCGGACAAAGTATGAAAACGATTTCAAGAAGAAATCTTAAAGCAATAAATAATTCAAAAATAGGCTACTTCCTTTTTTTTATAAAAATATAGCGGCATCATTATGAAACTGCTCTCAATTATCTGAAAAGTGTCCATAGCAAAAAGTTAGATTTGTTTTTTCGCGAATTGTGCAGAAAGGTCCTCCTCAGTTTAAAACATTTGTTGGATTGTTGTAGCCTAAAACCTTGTTTCATGTTAGACATCTATGTTCATGTACATTTATGTTAATAATCATCTAATTTTAAAAGCTTGTTTTTGGCAATGTGCTCGGTTTTTTAAAGAATAATTGTTTGGTATGATGTCAGCCTAGTTGTCTAAATTTAAAATTGTCCGTTTTGATGTTCTAAAAGTTATATTTCAGTTTATTTTGTTTATCAGTTTATTTAATGTATATATATATAAGTATATTTTGTTTTCTTTTTATGTTTGTATTTGCAATGCATCCAGAAAAGGTTTCCGGACCTGGTGAAGTTTCTTTTCGGGAGGTTTTCTTTACTCACCATGCTCAGTTGAGCTAAATTTATAGTTAGCTATATAGGGCGGTTGTGCCTCCCAATGATTTACATAACCGTTCCTGCACTGCACATTTTTTATTATTATTTTTTATTTATTTATTTATTTATTTTTTATTTTGTCATTTTTTTTTTTTTTGGCTTGTCATTTTTTTGTGTCTTTTTTGTCTTTTTAAATAATAATATTTAGTTTAAATTAGGTAACGCGGGCGTGCTTCTTATTTTTTCTCTTTCTTACCCCCTCTCTCTACTTTCTGCATGTTTAACGTTCGTCGTTGTGTCGCGTTTCCTTTTCATGCTTTGCTTAATGTACATTGCATATACTTAAATATTGTTACTAAGCGTGAATAAAATATCATCATCATCATCATCATCATCAGTTTATCAAAAGTTGATTAAAATTTATGAAAAAAGTTCCTTGTGCATATCAGATGTCACCGATTATTGCTTTTCAAGTAAACGTTTTAATCTACATTAGGAATTTTGTAGTATTCTATGAGAAAGTTAGTATTCAACCAATTCTTAAACTTCTTGTGAAGTCCAATTGAGTCGTTACAAATACGTCACTGGGCCAAATACAAATATTAAGTCGGAATTTGTTGTTCAAGTCAGCGAGATGAAAAAGCCGGCAGCATCAAACTTGATGATAAAAAGTACGACGTGTATTATCATGGCTGCTTCACTTGTGATGATGATAGGAATTATCATCATCTCGATCGAGATGATAAAATTTCAACCGAAGCTGGACAAATTCAAGTTGGCGGCTGGTGAGCACAAATCGTTTATTTTCTTCGATCGAAAATTGCTTAAAGACAAATCGTAAAAATCGCAACTTTCTATTTCATAAATCGTAATAAGTTGCTAAGATTCCACCGAAATTCAGAGTCAAGTCTATTCATTCTATTCGAATTTTCAAAAACTAAGCTTTGTCTGAGGCAACAAGCCATGATGTTGACGCAACAATTTTATGGAAACGAAAAAATTTATGATTTAAAAACCTACCGCGTCATTTTGTAACGTCCTGGGAAAAACGCTTTCAGGCATTTTCTTTTGGTTGGCAGCCTTAACAAGCAACTCTAAATTTTAATCATATCTTTAAATAAAAAATAAAAAGTAAATGATAAAAAATTTAAACAAACAGCAAATTGTAGCATCTGCGAGACCAAGTTGAAGTTGACACTGGTTGATTGTCCTAATATAGCGCCACTGGTGGTGTTCTGCGATTCCGAAGGATAAATAAAAAATAAAAAAAATCAAATCATGAAAATCATGACCTAAAACGGGATTGTTGTTTTTGGATAAAACTTAATCTTTTCTTCTGAAAAAGCTTTTATCTTACTCCTGTTCAATGGCTACATCGTCCTCTTGATGTTGTTTTCAAAAAAGAGAACTTCTTTGCGGCTAGATGTGTCAGGGAAACAAAATTTATTAATATTTCAGTAATAAAAAAGCTAATAAAATTTTGTTTGAATGATTTTTGATTCAAATTTCTTGCACGGTGCACAATTTGGTTCTAAATTTTTTAATATTTCATCTAAATTCATTAACGAAATTTAACGTAAACAAAAGCAGACAATCTGATATTCTAAATCATAATGGCGATTTCTTAAAATGTTCATAGTCTCACATTGTTCTATTTTTCTATCGGAAACTGGCTAAATGTAGTTGTTTGTAGGTATCTTGCTCATAGCTGTCGGATTTTTAACTGTTTATGTGTTGTTCGGTTATTCAATACTAAAGAACAGAAATGGTATCAACTCATCGGGTCCAATGCTGATTTGCACAAATTGCTTGAGCATTATGATTGGTGAGTGAAAAATTTTTGTGTCCACTAATGTTTGACCGCCTTGATTTAAAAAAATAAATTAGAAATTTTAAACAAAACAAAGCTTTTCTGGATTGCGGTTTCTATTTTATATTTTTGTGGTATGACTTATATTTCTATGAATCAGAAAAAAAAACTGGAGTAATCTAAAAAAATAGCATTTTAGGCTGTAGGCTTCAATTTGTAAAAACGCTTGGTAGAGCATAGGCACCCAAAAAAATTCTTCGAATAGTACAAAAAATTTTTTTGTACATTTCAGCTGATCTGCCGGGTTTTTGATAAGTTTGCTCAAATTATGTGATTGATCTGATTCTAATAATTTACTTGCAGACCGGCAATGATATGAGAATGATGAAATTAAAAAAAATATGTCTTAGGCGATATTAAAAGGTCATAAAAATATACGAGAAAACTTCTGACGTATTTTAAAAGTTATTACAGCCGACTTGCATCCGGTCTACTTCAGGGGGAACATTTATAATTGTGACTCACCTTCTTCCGCTCAACGTCATGTTTGCGTTTCTTGCTCACGTCACGCTGAAAACGAACAACGGCACCACGTTTGTTGTCACTAGATGGCCAGGTAAATGCACCCCATTAAAAATATCTTGATTTAGGAGAAAATTTATTTTTTATTTATTTTCATTTTTACTCACAATCAACTTGAAATTAATCAAAGTGCATGTAGAAATAAAGATTGTGAATAAGGAAGCAGCGACTAAACGAAGTACGTTATTACATGCACAATGTCAGTTGTGCATGGTCGCCGTACCTTTGAACAAAGCGATGTGATGTTAATAAGAAAAGGAAAGCGAAAAGAAGAAAATTAATACACACATCCGCGCCAGAAAACATTGGTTCTATGCTGTAACTTTAAAAAAACATATAGGCTGGTTGTTATGATTAGCGAAAATTTACAAAATATATTTTAATTTAATTTACAAATAATTATTTTTCTGCCAATACTGAAAATCTTTGCAAGAGTGATGCCTGAATTTCTATGAGAGCCTTTTAAGCCATTTTTTTAGCAAATAAAATTTATTACAAAAATTTCATATTTTATACATTTACCGTAAAACCTCTATTTGAACGCCACCTCTAATAGAACGCCACAATAAAGGAAGGGTTGAAAAATAGAGCGCCACCCTCTAATTGAACGCCACTTTGATGAATTCTTTTATTTTGGCAATAGTTGCGGCTGAAATCGCCTTTCCAGGTGTAAGAAGGGAAAAATCGATTGTCGAATTGCACGTTTATTTTTAGACGCTGGGAAGTCCCTGTAGTTTTTTAAATGGACTAATGACGGTGGCCTAAACGCCAACTACACTATCGGTGGTGACTCTATTCGAATAAGCGGTAAAAATCAACACAGACTGCGCCTGACCTTCGTGAAGCACACGCACGCTCGTACGAACGATTCGACACGATACAGCACGATTACATACGAATGAATGAATGCAATTGTATAAATGTGTTAGATATTTTTTCTTTTCATTCATGAAATTTATCTTTTCGTAATTCTGATCAGCGAGTCGAAAAATAGAGCGCCACCCTCTAATTGAACGTCACCTCTAATAGAACACTACTATAGGGGAAGGGTTGAAAAATAGAGCGCTATGGCGGTGAAATAGAGGTTTTACGCTATATAATTCTTTTAATTTATCATTATTATTATTTTATGATTTATACCAATTTATTCTTTATTTCAACACTTATAAAAAGAAACCTTGTTTTGTGAATAATGTAATATTGGGTGCCCAACTTCATCCTCCCCAAGAGTTTCTAAAGCGCCGGAGACGCCGGCAATTTCCCCCTGTCTTTTCGATTCCTTCAAAGTTTCCCCCTGCCCTTTTCATAAAGAGAGAGCACAGATGGTCAGATACAGAAGTATTGGGTTAGATTTGCGCTACAATTATAAAAACTTGACCAAAATATCAGATCGATGGAAGGTAAAGATTTTTTATTTTGGATTTCGTCTTCACCTTAAATTTAGGACGAAAGAGAAATTATGGGCTCGATTAAAAGAGATGAACCTTTTTTTAGGCTTTATCTAAAATTTGGGATGAAAATAGAGATTCTGGACGGTAATTGAAAGTGATGATTTTTTTTAATGTTCATTGGATTTTTCCGCTGAAAACGGTCACGATGCAAAGGGCAACTCTGTAAAAACTGCTTTTTTATTTCCCTTCCCCGCCAAAATAGCCTTCCACCGCCCTTGGTCCTCCCACAAAAGCTTAAGCACTTCTTTAAGAAAGAGCTATCATGAAATAACACAATCATCTTTTCATCTTGTTTTGTCATATAAAAATCACGATAAATTGACTTACTAACTTGCAAACTTTATGATTTGAGAACAAATAAAAACCGTGTTTGCGAAGAAAGACATAAAAAAAAACAAAATTTTTTATTTTCCTAGATTCTCCGAGATTTTCTGAACTACAAAACGCAGTTTGGACAAGAATAACCATATTTGGGGTTGTTATGATGGGTTTAGGATTGGTCGGATTGTCTGGAACTTCGTCTATCATGTTAAGGTGAGATTGAAATTATTTATTTCCAGATTAGGCCTATTTCACGCTAGTTTTTGTTCTAATTTTTTCGAACAAAAACAATATACGGGGCTAGCATTTTAATGAGCGGAATTAGGAGTCGAACTTTGCTTCCGAGTGGAAGTTATGACTCAAGTCGAGTCTGAGTCTCTTGTTAAGATGGTCGAGTCTAGTCCCAGTGCAACTCCACAAAAGATCGAGTTCTTTCGACTCCAAGTTTATTGAATCTCGAGTCTTCATGACCAATACAGTTTTTATATTCAGGTAGTTTTAATGTGATGACCTTTTTTTCACTTTTTTGAACAGCGTTTTACCCTAACAAGTGATATTTCGTTTTGTCAGCAGGTTCAAATCGTTTTCAAATCGAGTCCAATTTTTTTCTGCGGAGGTCTCGATTCGAATCCGAGGATTTTTAAGAGTCTCAGTTATTTTTTCAAATGAACTCGAGTAAAATTAACTGTGCCAAACTCTCCTGCCTTAATTTTTTAGTGCTTCAGAAATCAGGACAACGAAAAGCAAAAGCGTTCAGTAAACGTTTTTTTGATGTTTGAATTTTTTAAAACTGACTTAGTAAAATCAGTTCTAATTCTCAAAATCATTAATGGAAACCTAATCTTGAAGAAGACTCTACTAAAGAAATCTCGAAATATAGTCAAATAAACTGTAGATTACTAAAAAACAAGATTACATTATTTTTCTTCATGTTTTTTTTGAATAGTTGTAAAGAAATCATTGTCTTTACAACACTTGTTTATTTGTTATTAAAACTTATTTACGAATTTATTTGATTTATTAACAAACGATCTGAAGGTGTTTGTTTTCTCAAAAAACGAAAAAACTTGGAAATGCTTTTGTTAAAAAAGTGAACAAATATTTTAGAATTAAACCTTTTACGTTTCACACAAACTTTTTAAGGATTGGTTTGGTTTATAAGTTTTTCTTTACTTAGCTTACACCTACATAAAGAGCGCATCAGACATCAAAATTAAAACTTCTCTTTTTCAAATCAATTATTTTTCAATTTGAACAATTTTGTTTTACGCGAAATGATTTCAAATTTTTTTTTTTAATCAGATCTTATGTAAAGCATCAAGAAAGTAAAAAGAATACAAGAGAAGAACCGAATCCAGATGCAAACCAGATAGATACTTGGAAGTCGATCAAATTTTCCAAGTAATTAACAAGATTTCCTTGTTTAAAGCATAGCTCATCTGGTAATTGGTTGAATCAGAAAGGCGGTAGAAACCGGAAACTTAGTTTGATGAATTAAAAAGTTTCACTCTGGACAAAGATAGAAACTTTAATTTCGTGTCTACCAATTTTCCTGTTTTGCAGAAGAAAGAGTATGTACGACTATGCAGCGTGGGAAAGTAGATCTACAGATCTATACAGCGAAAAAGCAAAACCCCCCCATGAAACGAAAGTTCTGGTGTCGCGAGACGGCCGGTTTAACGACGACGTATTGACGGAACACAAACTTTCGAGCGATCTGGTTTACAACTCACCGTTCGAAACAGTCTCCAAAATATCGAAAGTATAATCAGCTGTTTATTTTATTTAACCATAGCAAAGAGGAAATTCGGATGAATTATTTTTTTTAAGTCTTTGTTAAAAATTTCGAGAAAAGCAAAATGAGCTTTAGCAGCCTACGACGTTAACTCTACGTTATTCAGAAAATAAATTTTTAAAAATTCCCTTTTCTTTTCTTTTAAGGATTTAAATTATAGAAATTAATTTCCGAGAATAGGCATATAAAGCTGCGTAGATGATTAGGCCTTTTCCAAATGTCGAACGGAAGCACAATCAGCCTAATAATGCAGGAGATTTTCATTCTGCGGATCGCGTTAAGGTCTTAAATAACCCGCGAAATATATTTCGAAGTCACGAAAACTGAAAAAGTGAAAGTCAAATACTGTGCTGTTTTATAAATTTTTACCAGTTCATATAGGTAGGTAGGCTAAATATTAAAAAAAATTATCAAATTACTTTTATAAAACTTTTCTTTAGAATGCAAAAAAGCTGAGCGTTGCTTTGTCACCAGTCCTTAGTTTCAAACAGCAGAAGTTGTTGAAGTCTCCCGAGAGATTGGAATTAGATTCTGTATCAGGTTTGTAATTTGGAAAATTCCATCAAAGGATCAACTCATTTAAGCATTATCTGATTTAAAGTCAAAAATATTAAGGTTTTATAAAGAAGCTTTTATATAAGTCTATTGTGTAAGACATAGGCCTACACAGTTTTTTCGCCAACTAGGTTATTCATATACATGTAGTTTAGCTGACAAACAACAAAATAATTTATTTTTTTATAATTGCCCCATTGATTAGCTCTGTTTCTGCAATGAATAGTGTTTGTTGACGATATTATGCATCTATAAGCGAGGGAAGTTACTTTTTTTTTCCAACTTTCTTATTTTAGTTTACAAATTATGCAGTTTTCCACGTATTATTTAGCAAAAAAACCTGTATCTACTCCAGTAGGCTAAATCACATTTATATTTCAACAATCAACAGAGATTTTTTTTTCAGTTTACACCCACAAAAAGCTAATAAAATTTATTCAAAATGACGGGATGCAAGCGCTTTAATACATTACAAAGCATGATAGGTCTAGGTCCACCTAAATTGAAAATTTTCAAGTAAATTGTTGGTTTTATAAAGAAACTTGTAAAGCCTAAAACTAATCTCTTAATTATGTATTCTAGAAACCAGAATGCTTGAACCACCTGGGCAACAACAAACAAATAATTGGGCTAAATAATTGACTTCGATTTTCTCAATTGTTTCTAAAATTGTTTTGTGATTGAAGATTTATTACAGAAAACCTTAAAGTTTAAAAAAATTATATTTCAGTGGGCCACAACAAAAATTTATTAAAATTTTTTGAAGTGGCTTACATTAGCCCATATTGAAAATCTAAAAGCAATGATAGCCTATAGGCTACGGTTGCTGTAAGCCTACTATTGGAAAATTTATTTTTTGTTGTATCAACATTACTCACTACAACAAATCTTCCAAACGCAACAAGCAAAAAAGTTTTCGTAAGCCGAGCGAAAATCTTTACAGCTGGGTTGAGATTGAATTTGTGTTGCGATGCGTTTCTTTGTTAAATTATTAATATTTTAACGAGGTCTGCCTGAGCGAAATGCAATTGACGTAACGAGCTGCATCAGGATCATGACTTCAGTTATTAAGCTGGCGCGTTTTTTAAATAATGACGTACCGTAAGTATTTTATCTCTATATTTATCCTCCTGACTCCCAGAAAAGCGACTTGAACATTGAATTTAGATTTAATACTACAAGCAAAAATTTAATCTCTCTTCCTTTGATTTAACTCCAATTTTTATCTATCTGCACCAAATTTGTTTCGCTGCAGTAAAAAGATAAACATTTGTTGATAGTTCAGCGGCTTTGTGCATGAGAGTTTTTTTATCATGAATACTAGATCTAACGGATAAATTTTTGAAATGAGTTTATAGCTAAAAATATTGGATTTTATCACCAAAGTTTAAGATAATGTTTGGGGCATTTGTCACTACAAATATAACAGAGAGCTGTAAATAATGTCAAGTGATTAAACATTGTTGACGATTAACAAAGCAAGAAAAATAACTTTTGTTTCTTCCAGAAATCTGTGCAGTGAAGCCGGATCCAAACGAAGTGGAAGAGAAAAACAAACTCAACGTAATCTGCTGATTATTACTAACTTCGGCCGAGATAAGCGACTTCTACCACCTACATATCGATAGTGGAGGATGTTTAGTTAAAATATATGTAGCAGGCAAATTGTCGGGAGACTAAATTGAACTCAAGCTGTTGTTCCACCGAGGTTTCAACTTGATGGTTGCGATACATGTCATATATTTAAAATCATTGGTTGGAGTAAAATTGTAAATAAACAGTTTCTTCTAAAAAATATACAAATGTTTCACATTATATGATTGGCATCATAGCATTCAAGTCTTTTGACAAACATAATTTTTTGGAAAGGTAGATGTAGACTTTTTTTCGAAATGAATGAGTCAATGAGTCATCAGCTAAAAAAAATAGGAGATTTTAAAAACTGTCCAAAAAAATAAAAAATGGGATAAAGAGAAGTAGAAGATTGTTACGATACAGGATGAAGATTGTTATTTTATGATACAGGATGAAAATTGTTATGATACAGGATTAAGATGAAGATCTCTATAATTTCAGGCTGAAAATTGTTATGATACAGGATGAAGAGCGCTATGATACAGGATAAAGATCGTTATGAATAAAGATTGCAATGATACACGATAAAGATTGCTGATACAGAATGCAGATGTTTTGATATAAGATGAAAATCAGCCATCAACATGCAAATCAATGATGATAAGAGTGACAATTTTGCTTTGATTAAGAATAGTTATTTTAAATTCTTTATCTCTACATTTTTTTCCTGACTCGCAGGAAGCGAATGAGGCAGTATGCATAGGTAGGCAATCACCCCGACCTGCTTCCGAAAATGCCAAGATATTACTGTCTACTTGTAATTTGATAGAGATATGACTGTAATTTAGAACTGCTTGCGAAGACCACCAAGCAGGGGAAAGTGCCGTAAAGTGTCTTTCCCAAGGACATAACAGAATGGCGCGTGTGGGTTTTGAACCAAGACCATATTGATCATCAGTGCGGCGCTTTAACCACTCGACCTTGTTGCCGTACCAGGTGTGGGTGACAAAGTCAAATAATTTGTTGCCAACCTTCTCAGCAACTATAACAACAAGGCAATTTTTGATTTGAATGTATTGAGCCACTGCATAAAAGTTAAATGGCACAAAATAAGATAAAAAATAATAGATCTCGCATCAAATCAAAAACTCTACGCAAAATAACTGACCAAAAATAGTTAAGAATTTTTTTGACAAATATAATTATTTGAAACATTTCATATCAAACACTTGTAAACAAATACAATGCAAAAAATTACAAAAAGCACTTTAAAATGAACTTTACGTTTGAAAACAATGTAGGTAACATCTTGTCAAAAGTAAGTTGAACAATAACATAAAAATCAATAAGAATCAGTTTTGATAAAAACAAATTCACGCTAACGATGGCGAATATCACAACATCACAGTGTTATTTAAAAAACTTTTAAAACTATGTAAGGTTTTTATAGTAGGTATACTGACTGTTACCATACTAAAAGTAAGAAAGTGGTTTCTTTGAGATATAATTTACCACTTTAAATTTAATAAGCTGATAATGTAAACAATAGGAATACAAGAAATTAAAAATATTATGCTCGTAAAAATATTCCGTAAAAAAATAACAACAACAAAAACCAGGTTTAAAACATCATCATATTAAAGTTTTGCTTTGTATACATTTTACTTTAATTTTGAAGTAACCGTCGACGCAAATATTTTTCATGAAGCAAATTAATGAAGTAAGCGCAGGCACTCGGTCGGGAAGTGAGCTCACGTGATGCATGTCGAGATACGAACCGATTGCAGTTTGTCTACGTACTAGCGTTGATTACGTGGAGAGAACTGATTGGTTTAGAAGAGATCATCACGCCCGCTGTAGCGCCATCTTCCGACCGGCTTTTACCAGGTTTCGCAGATTTACTTCGTCTAAAATCAATGCGTGAGTTGTTCAAAATGACCTCGGCGATTTTTTCACAAATAACCGGATCGCTGCATAGCTCCACAAAGTCCTCCCACATTGCGTAGCTGACCTCAATCACAGGGACACAAAATTCAAGTTTTCTTCCGATTACAAAACCACAAACAATAACCAAAAAAAATAAAAAAGTGCAAAAAAAGACACAATCACTGCTTGTTCTCTGGTAGATCAGGAATCCACCAAAGGTCTATACAAGCAGTGGTGAATAATTTGATTTAAAACAATGACTCTTATGTCTGCAATTAACAGTTGCTCAGAATAAATTAAGCTCAAACAAGACGAATTATAAAATTTCTAAAAACTAACATCATCAACCCACCCGTTGGTCAGCGTGAGAGTGGACACAGAGGTTGGGGGGTGGACAGTCGGGTGGAATCCGTTAATATGCTTCGAGTGACTTAACGTGATCTTCGAATCAGTTCTATAATAAAAAAACATTTCTGTCACCGCGTCATGAACGCGGCTTAGTGCTAGCAAGTTCTTTTACAAATCATATGAACAGCTTCGTGAACAAATCATATGAACAACTTTGTGAACGAATCATATGAAGAGACTTCTTACCTCGGGGGAGGCGCGATCTTCGGGTGATTTATGAAGTTTGGGCTCCAGACGTTCTCTTGGGGAATATTAGTTGGGTCAGACACCACTTGGTGGAGATGCAAGCCTTTGAGGCAGCAGGATTCCAGGAGTTCGTGTCCTAGGAATAATTTGCTTTTATTTTGTCGATTTCATTTCAAAATGATATTTGCACTGAGATAGACAAATATCGGGCGAAACAATTCAATGAAAACAAAGTGGTTTTCAATAATGTTTTTTTCTGAAATATGACGTCAGCAAAAAATGAAAATTTAGCGTTTTAAAATTCGTTATTGTACACGAATCTGAAACTCTACAAACATTCAATTCAAACTCAAACAAAAACCAAAGAATCAGTTCTATGATTGCTGAATCAGCCATCAATATATTTGCTTATATCAAGAAAATAATTAAGACACAAAATATAAATTATATGAATGAAGAAAAAAAAAAAATTTCTTTAAAAAAACGGAACGTCGGGATCACCCCAAAATTTATCCAAAAATATTTCAAAATTTTTGTTAAAATACTTTATGGCTCGAGTGACTATGATGGAAAATATAAACACAACCAAATTGAGAAAGTTTACACTAAATAACTAGATCGAAACCCTACGCTAAAAGATAATTAATGGAATAAATTTATTTAAAAAATTTTTCAGGATGAAAGTGTCCACATAATCTCGTCAAAAACAAACACAACTTCCCGGATGTAAACCAACCTTTGCTTGACTGGCGAGAGTATCGAACCTCCCAGGCATAGAGGAGTTCATTGTAGTAACGAGGCTGCTCAAAGAAACTTAAATATTTCCTGCGATACAAGTTGAAATATTTTTGAAAAATTATCAATTAAATTGTCGAATTGTAAGTAATAAATAAAATGTAACGAATGAAACGTCAAAATGATTAAAAAAGACCATGACTTTTTGTCGTTCTTATTTATGGACAAACAAACACCGCATGGGTTCAAGCCTCTAGTAGGGTTCGTTTCTTTGCAGTACCAGCAAGTAAACTCTCGATCACTTAACGGTCACACAATAAATCCATCGCACCAAGCAAGATTGAATCACGACTACTGCGACTTCAAGTGACCTGTTCAAACAAGGAAATATCTTCTGGAAGTTGCCCCTCCTCTCGGCCTCGACCTCCCCCTCCACCAGGATGCGGATGTCGTTCACCGTCAACGTGTCCAGGAGAAATGACGTCATCGCTTGCTGCAGGAGGAAAGTTTAAGTCAAACAAGCGCGAGCCGACGTAATAATGGAAGGCAACCTCGTCCATAAGCTTGTAGTGCTGGGCAAAGTAACTGTGCTTCGCTCTGCTGTCCGACGTCACTTCCGCTCCCTGTTTCCGCTTGTCCTGGCTGAAGCTTGCTGAAGCGCTCGGAATACTGGAAGAGTTTTGTGCGTTAGCATACGCGAGACATCGCTGATTATAACTAATGAGAGATTTACTAACAACAAATAGTATTTTTAGACAACTTTGAAGTAAACTTTAGCATAATTGTCGGCAGGATAGCTCAGTGTGATAACACACTGACTTGTGAGCAAAAGGACGCGAGTTCGATGCTCAGTCTGTCTGAATGATTTCTTTTGTGTTCTTAGGAAAATCATTGTACTTAACCATAAATTCTTCAATAAGGTCAAGCTGCCTACCTGTAACGGTGGCTCTGTTGACTATAAAAAGCCGCAACTAGGTCAATAAGGCCACACGAAAAAGAATTATAATGTGATGAACAGCACGATCTAAACTATATTTTGTTAGGTGAGGTAAAAACGCAAAAGATAATGTGTCTGGGCAAATCTCTACAGCCTTTACCAGTGAAATAGCGAACAACGACAATACAGGGTGGGCCGTAAATAACGCACCAAAGCATATAAAACAATTCTGATAATAATAACAAAAGGGTGGGCCGTAAGTTACGCACCCAAGAATTAAAAGTAAATTGTGATGTGAAATAATGTAAATATCTTTTCTTTGGGTATCTGTTAAATTTAATTTCAATATCAGTTACTATAACTGTTAAATTTAATTTCAATCAAAGTTTTTTAGTTATGATTTGCCTTTTAAAAAAATTTTATTTTATTTTTAGGGTATGCATTTAACAATTAAAGAACGAGTTGAATTAGTGTTAATGTCTGGTGCCGATGGCGCCACTAATCGATCTGTTGCTAAGAAGTTTAATCGGATTTATCCTGACCGTGAGCATGCTTTGGTGCGTTATTTACGGCCCACCCTGTACAAAAACGTCCAGCAAAAGTTCGAAAACGTACTTCCTTGTTTTGCTGACGTTCTATATTTCTGGCGAAAAAAATTCTATCGTTTATTTATCGGGAAGAATGTTATGTTGAAGTTTAAGCTGTTTTGTAAAATCTAACTCAATTCATGGAAGGTCATGCCGTTATTATTTTAATAAAATAACAAGAAATCATATCCAAACAGATCTTTATCTTTCACAATGAAAACAATGAGATTATAAAGTGTTTATTTAACAGACTCACTGAGATCTGACTCTTTACCATGTGATTATAGAAAAACAAGCGTCAAACAAACAATACTAAATGATTGCTCAAATATTTTTAAAATTTTGAAAACTGAAAAATATTTGCTTAACACTCAAAGTCCAATACCATAATATACTTTATTTCATTCCCTCAGTACAACTTATAATGATTAGGTTTAGATTCGGTCCTCAAACAAAAGAAAAACCAAATCAGTATTAGTTAAAAAATTTCAAGAAGTTTGTTGTTCGCTGCGCAAAGATGATCCTGACTGACCTTGATCCAGACAAACTTGTCGGAGCATTGCTTCCAATCTGCTTTTTATCAGGGAGGTGGAACCCGCACAAGTTGAACATGTCCTTCACCATCGCCCCCTTGATTTGTACGTCGAGGGGCGAATTAGAATGTAAACTGAAATGATTAAAATTCTTATGAAGTTATTCAAAATCTTAACGAAGTGTTTTGTTTATTCGGGACAAGAATTTCATTTGCAAATCACGTACTGGCTGTTTTTAATACATAATAAGTTTTCACTACTATATATCAAACTTTTTAAAATGCTTGAAAGACGGACAGCAACAGTGACATGAGTGGGACACACCTCATACAATAACAAATCCATTCTGATGGAGCATACAGCCCGATACAATGAGTTCCTTCTTATTTTGTGTTAGCTCAGCTAATATAGCAACTCAGAACAAAGAATAAAATTTCGGATTAATAACAAAGTGTCTACTTAAAAATTCGAACAAAAGAGCAAGAGAAGAGGACGTGAACGCGCCAACAAGATTCGATGTTGTATCAGCTGCTCACCTCGGCGAGATGTTGACCTCGAGCAGCCAGGCTCGGAGTTTGTCGTCGAGCATAATGTCGAAGCCGAACAACTCGTGACAACAATATCGACGCCGACAGTTCGACTTCACCAAACTATTAGTAAACTGCTCCACACTGTGAATGTAAAGGTCAACTTTAACAAAGGCAGGTTTGCTTATTGAAAAAACAATGGGTATTATAAACAAAGGTCTTGAGTATGCGCTCTATACAAAAAGAAGTTGTCAGGTCACAACTTGATGAAATGGATATCTTATCTATAAATAGATTGATTATTATTTACAATTTTCTTTGCATGGCTTCATATCTCTAAGCATGAACACACAATTGATCCGATGAAAATTAAGAAAGTTGAGAGTTACAAACCTTGAGAAACGTGTTTGTAGCAATATTAAGAACATAAATGTGATAGACGAAGCACAGATTTTTTTTTGTAAGCTTAAGTTTTTCAGTGGAATTTAATTGAAAAAAATTGTTTAAAAAACATTTAGGAATTTGCTCGGGCGACTCAAAAACAATTTCAATTTTTTAAATCAATTATCTTGAGATAGTGCCACCAAGTGTCACTACACGACTGGGACACAGAAGAAATTATTACCAAAAACTGCTTTGTGAGATAGTGGGAGGTTGGATCTAGCATTATGCCTTTCACCTTATCAAGTCTCAATAAACCAACAAAGCGATAAGGTTTTTTCAATGTTAAAGTGATTTTAGTTAATTTAACGGCAATATATTCAAACACGGAGCTAACAAAATATGAGTTAGTTTCTTTCAACATAGATACGTTTAATATAAACTATTTTATTGTTTTAAATTTATTTGATACAATTTAAATATATTTATAAACCTCTATATAATGCTAATACATCTTATCTCCGTTGTTTACAAGATGCGGAACTTAATAAGGCTTATTTATAGGACGTCCATAGAATGATATTAAAAAAAGACAAAACGAGAAACAGATCTGATTACAAATTGAAATGAAAGAAAGAAACAATTATTGATAGGAACATGACACTACACAATACCAAGCGGAGGTCACTCGATAAATTAGTCGAGACAAAACCTCGAGTCTACCTTATGATTGTTTTGATCACGATTTCTTTCATCTGCTCCCAGATTTTGTCAGTGTTTACGCCTCTTTGCTGCATGTAACCCCACAGAGCTTTTAAACTCCTAAAAATAACAACTGATTAAATGGATGCAAGCAGGGGATGCACGGGGAGCTCACCATTTGTGTCCCTGACAGATGCTGGCGTTGTCATTCTGCTCGAAATTTCCCGACTTCTTATTGATGCTGTAGTTGGTGAGATGCATGTATTTATTGCTCAAATGTTTCATGGATGACGAATACCTGCGGATCACCATCGCGATAAAACCAGGTTTATGTTGTCGCGGTTTCCACAGTGACATGTCAATCGTCTTTGTTATCTACGTGATATGGTTAACACCGCAGCGAAAAGCAAGTGATCGAGTTAACTTTCAAATATTTTATTATTTTAAACTTATTCAAGCTCCCTCAACCTTCTCATTTCGCAGTAGATGTTTATTTAGTTGTGCTTGGTTAATCGTTTGTTTTATTAACGCAGACCGCAGCTTCGAGAAAGCAAAGAAACGTCAGTTAATATCTTGACAATTATTAAATTTTTCTAAATCACAGTCTTCAGCTGACCCACAGGGAAATTCAAATAAAATGAAAAGTTGATTTGGCCGGAAAAGTCAGAGAATTATTTTCTCACAAATTTACCGATGAGTTCAGCCACATTGTAATGTAAGATTCGAACTTCAGAATGAGCCCCCTTGCGACAAAGTTTATTTCCGGACAAACCGAATCAACTCACTTGCACGTGGCAAATCGAACCAATCCGTCATCGAACAGATATATCCGGAGGGGATCAAATGAGGTCACGTGGACATATAACCTCAGGTCAAACTTGTTCCCATTTATTAAGTAGGGACGGGATAGATACCTAAACGAATATGAAATTGGTAAAGAGTTTAATAAAGAATAAATTGATGCTTACTTCTGGACCATGATGGGTTTCCTGGTGGGGATTTGGTTCCATTTATGAATAACTTTAATTCCGATTCCTCGGGCAGAAGCGGGCTGCGAATGAAATCAAAACCGGAGTGATATGGAAACTTGAATTATTGAAATTATTTTCCTTAAACGATTGTTTAGAGAAACGCGGTTGAGTTAAAAACATTAACGAATCAACGAATTTCCAAAAAACAATCAATAAGCAAACTTTTAGATTTGATTTAAGATGAATTCTCAACAATACACGTCCACTATGAATAACATTTTATTTACAATTTTAAAGTGAAAAGCAGTGAAGCTTAATTTGAATAGAAAACAGGTTGCAATCCAACAATGTCAAAGAATTAGTACCGGTTTAAGAATGTACTTCTGTTTTGTTCCACCTTCCTCCCAGGCGTTTTTTAACAATTTTTTATCCCAAGGTAGCACATAGGAGCGAGGGACAAACCCAAATTCTTTTTTTCCATATCTCGTCTACAATGAACAGCATGACGTCATTAAACTTGACAACAAAACATGTTGCAGGTTAAAGAAAGATAACCTTGCAAACTCACAGCTCTATCACATACTTATAAAAGTTCCCTGCATATGAATGTAAACATGATCATCTAACAAGCTTATTTAATCATTTTTTGAGCTTTTTCATGTTAATGGAAATAAAATTTTTAACTACTGTTATTTGCTTGTTTTAAAACTAAATATTAAGTAATAATTAGAAACCTTATGGAAACGCTGTTAGTTTGTTATTATTTTAATTACAAACTTATCCTTTATTAATGCTGTAGAATAAAAGAATAAAAGCAAGGCTTTTAAAGTAAAGTTCAATAAAACAACAATACGTGACGTCATAAATAGACCTGCATCCGGGACATATCAACAATACGTTACGTCATAAACAGACCTGCATCCGGGACATATTTCTCCACAAGCGATCTTTGCGGCCGAGTTGAAACGATCCGGGAAAGTGATTGATCTAAAGCAAACATGCAGCGAAAGATTGGACTAACGAAGCCTGACAAGGAAGTATTTTTATCAAATGATAAAGTTAAAGGCTTAAATTTCAACACTATCTAACCAGAAACACTAAAAAATGGCATGGTAACACTGTTTAAAGTACTGAGGTCGACAGCAGACTATTCAAGACACTGTCCCACCCTCACAATCAGCAGCATCAGCCATAAGCTTGGACCAGGGTTGGCAAACTTTTTAGTTCGAGGACCAAATTCAGAAGATGATTCTGATCGTGAACCGCATTAGTTTTTACAACATGAGTCCGTGCCTCAAAATTACTTGAAGAGCAGAAAAAGGTCTTTACCTAGTTCTGTTAATTTATTTCACCATTCTTGGAGTATCTTTATTTTGCTTTCCTTTTTTACACCGTTTATATTAAATGCTTGCGGGCCGGATTCGGCACGTAGGGTGTAGTTTGCCCCCACTGGGCTTGAAGCTCACACGATGGTAGATTGCGAATAGCCGCATGCCAACGAAGACGAACTATGAGCTCGCGTAGTTTCACTAAAGAAAAGTGAGGATTAACTGTTTATTTAATTTATCGATTTGACGTAATTTACGCGGATGGGAAATAGTTAAAATTGAATTTTATTTTTTATAATTTGATGGGAACTTTTTCGGTTAAGTTCCAACTTTGCGCCTTTTTTTGGCTTTCAATAGACTAATTAGAATTCCGAATTTTTCAAATGTTATCTTAGTTTTTTGGTTCCTTAGAATTTTTCAACTTGAGCAAGAAAGAGTTTTTCTGTTTTTTTTAAACTTTTTTAATATTTTGTAAAATCAAACTATCACTGATGTGACTTTTTAACTTAGTTGAAACAGCAGCTTTGCAAAGCATTGTACATTCTAGTGCAGTAACGATTGTCTACACTAATTTTGGCTCAATGACGCCTAGATTTTTTTATTTTACAACCGAATGACGAATTCGTTCAATTTTTTTCTCTAAAATAGTGGGAAATTGTTTGGATTGCAATATATCAAATAAAATTTTTCTGTAATTGTCCTGGCTGTTGAAACTTAGCACAACACTATCAAAAACATTGAAGTATTCCCGGAACCGACCTGGGCATTGTACTTTTGCTCAACAATATTTGCCTCGATGATAAAAGATGAAATTGCTTATCTTCGTCGGTTGAATAAAAACTGAAAATTTTCCTTCAAGTGTGGTGGTGGTGGTGGTGGTTTTACCCGACCCATTCCTAGGGATGGGGGCGCGGATCAATTCCGCGGAATCCCAATAGTCGGGCGACTCCCCACGGACGGGACCAGAGGTCCAGAAGAGGAGTGTGGCCGAAAATGGCCCGACGCAGAGGGTCGAGTACAGGGCAGTTGAGCACGAGATGTGAGAGATCCTGTGGTTCAGAACCACAGTTGCTGCAAGAAGGAGTCTCGGCTCGACCAATCCTGTAGAGATAAGAGTTGAGGAGAGTGCTGTGCCTGTTGCAGCGTAAACGGGAGAGAGCACAGCGAGCGGAGCGAGGGAGAGTAAGCTCCTCGGGAGATACTGTAGGGATTTGGTGTTGGAAGAAACCAGATTGGACACTGCGTCTCCAACTGGTGTAGAGGGATAGCCGTTGGGAGGAGATAAGGGGTGTGAGGGATACTGATATACTGGAGGGATCGAGAAAGGCACCGGCTTTAGCTAGAGTCAGCTAAGTCGTTGCCTGGGAGGGAAGAGTGACCAGGTATCCATTGAAGATGGACAACCTTGGATTGAGATAGAGAGTTAAGAAGAGATTGGGTATTGGATAGGGATTTTGGGGTTAAATATGGTAGGGGGGTAGAGAGAGTTGAAAGGACAGATAAAGAGTCGGAAAAGAAGGTGATAGAGTCGAAATTACATGTCTTGGAGTGAGAGATACACCACTCAAGAGCATGTAGGAGAGCGAAGGTTTCAGCACTATAACTGGTAGCCCAGAGACCAGTCGAGAAGGAAAGCGAGGTAGCAGTGACACACTTTGTACACTTGATGTGTATCCCTGCACCACCCTGTCCCAGCCCGCCAGGTACCGAACCGTCAGTCCAGGCAGAGATATCGCT
Source organism: Diplosoma virens (assembly GCA_963680785.1). Classification (NCBI taxonomy): domain Eukaryota; kingdom Metazoa; phylum Chordata; class Ascidiacea; order Aplousobranchia; family Didemnidae; genus Diplosoma; species Diplosoma virens. The sequence goes on along the minus strand of OY796886.1, from coordinate 41,327,603 downwards.
GTGAGATAGAGTGGAAAGATGGGAGGTAGCTGCAGTGTTGTAAAGGGAGGGGGGGTCTTTGCGAGAGCATGGGGATGAGAGGTGGAGTGAGATTGTGTAATTAGATGGGGCAGACCAGGGGGGTTTAGGAGGGCAGAGGATTAGTGGTTCACGGGTGAGATGTAGGTTAGGGGTAAGGTTATGTGATCTGGAGAAGGATCTCCATGAGCTCTTTTTGAGACGTGTACGGGGGTTAGAGTTCGCAAGACAGGCTATAGGAAAGGTGGGAGGTAGACGGAGGGCTCGTTCAAAGAAGGAAAGGGATTGGTGAGTGAGGGTGACTCGTAGTGGAGGTAGAAGTGCTTCTATATGAAGTAGAGGAATGGGGGTGGACGATAGACAACCTGTGATTACTCGACAGGAAGATCTATGCATCCTCTCCACGGAGGTGATGTGAGTAGGAGATGAGAAGGGAAACCAGCCTGGGGAAGCATAGGTGAGGATGGGGCGAATGAAGGCTTTGTATAGGGTACATAAGGATTCTTTTGATGGGCCCCGGGAGGCAGAGGCAATGGAGCGAAAAGCACGGAATCGGTTGTGAAACTTTTTCCGTAAGGATAAGACGTGATATCTGAAAGAGAGAGTGCGGTCGAAGGTTACACCGAGAAAGGTTGGATGAGGGTTGAATTTGAGAGGGGTGTTAAGAATGTGAAGAGAGGGTTGTATTCGTGATTGGTAGGGGTCTAAGCTGAAGAAGGATGTTTCACATTTGAGGGGGTTGAGAGGAAGGCGCCATTTTGAGGACCATTCCACCAGTCTGTTGAGGGCAGCTTGTACTACAGCGGTTGCACACTCGACTTTCGGGGAGGAGGCCCAGATGGCTAGGTCATCTGCATAGAGAGAGGTCTTAACAGATGCAGGAAGGAAAGTGGGAAGGTCATTGATATATAAAGAAAAGAGAACTGGTCCTAGAACCGAACCTTGGGGAACTCCTCTTCGGAGACGGAAAGGACGACTGTATGAATTACAGATACGGACTTTCGAACGGCGATCTGAGAGGTAGGATCGTATCCATTCGACAAAGCAAAGAGGAAGATCTAATGAGAGGAGTTTAGAGAGTAGGGCAGAGTGCCATACTGAGTCAAAAGCTTTCGCAAAATCCACAGTGGCAAGGACTGTACGTGCGCCTGGCTTAGATTGGTGGAAGGAATCTGCGATTGACTGTGAGAGAAGGAGAACCTGGTCTACAGTCGATCTACCAGGTCTAAAACCAGCTTGCACGGGTGAGAGAATGTCATGTTGTTCGAGAAAATAGGTTAGTCGTCCTAAAACCATTCTTTCGAAGAGTTTGGAGGTACATGAAGTGAGAGAAATGGGTCTATATGAAGAAGGTGAGTCAGAGGGTTTTCCGGGTTTGAGAATGGGGATGATTGTTGATTGTTTCCAAGCAGACGGGAAGGTGTGTGTTGACCAGGAAAGGTTGAAGATGTATAAAAGAAAATGTAACGCAGATTGTGGTAGGTGGGATAGAAGAGGGTAGGTAATTTGATCAGGGCCGGAGGAGGTTGAGGTTGAGAGTTGAGAGATAGCTGTAGAGAGTTCAATTGAGGAGAATGGTGTACAGAAAGTGGAATGCAGGGTGTTGCAGTGTGCAGTTCTGATTTGCTTCATTTGGGCTTTCTCGGTGCTTCGAAAAGGTTTTGGGGTTTGGGTAGAGAAATGGGACTGTAGGTGTGAGGAGAGATGGTTGGCACAATCTACAGGGGTATGGCAATTTGAGAAATTGGGAAGGTCAGAAGTAGTTGGGGAGGGGGAACCAGAGATGGAGCGAAGTAGAGAAAAGACTTCGCTGGGACGGGTTTTAGGAGAAAGGCTAGAGCAAGTATTCTGCCATGACTTGGCTTTAGCCTTATTAATCACAGTGGAGGTATATCTGGATGTAGCGATATAGTGCTGGCGGTCTTCTTCGGAACAGTGTGCCTTCGCAAATGCCTTTCGACGTTTTGCGACGGCATCTGCGACTTCAGGAGACCACCAGGCTTTAGCAGGATGGTTGATGCTGCCGAAAGGAATGGCAGAAGTGGCAGCATCATTGAGGAGTTTGGTAAAGGTGTGGGTGGCTTCAGAAAGAGAGAGTGTTGTAAAGTTAGAAGGAATGGGGCAGTGGGTATCAATATAAGTAAGGTATTCATCCCAGCGAGCTTTATTATAGTTAAATGAGGGGGGGCGGTGGAAAGAGTTAATTATAGGGGAAGTGGGAATAGTGATGGAGATAGGAAGATGATCTGAGCCGAGGTCCGGAAGGGTCTGCCATGTACATTTAGAGGCTAATCGGGCAGGAACTAGGGAGAGATCCGGGGAATAACCCCGAACACCACACCCTACTACACCGTGCCACTGGAAACCGCTCTTCCTTCAAGTGTCGCAGAGTAAGGCGCGATTTTGACTTATTTTTACACATACCATATTGGTTTCAAAAGTTTTAACACATTCATTTCAGTAATCACAAAATAAACGTTCATCAAGCTTGTAGGAAACAGCACTTAAAGAACGATGAGTATAACGTGTAGTGAACTGTTTAAATCACAATAAATATAATCGTCAACCTTCTGATATTCTCTCAAAGAACGAAATCCATTCGACTTCATGTGTTTTCCGAAGTAACCGATCCAGTCATGACTCTCTTCAAATATTTAGATTAACTTAAAAAACAAACTTTATCAAAAATGTTTATTAATCATACAATTGTAGAAACCTAATTTTTTAAGCCTTAATTGATATCCTGATTAAAAATTGGTGAATTATTGTTTCATCTGCAGGTACTTAAAACAAATCAACTACAGCAATTAACCAACTGGAGTGCTACGACAATCTGTCCCAGTTTAATTCGTTGCTCGTCAATTTGTCCACAAGACACAAAAATAAGACACATTGAAATTAAAATAGTTGTTCTCCATCAAAAAATTTATTTTTTTATTTATTTTATCTCTATATTTATCCTCCTGACTCGCAGGAAGCGCTAATACAAGGGTAGGTAATTACCCTGACCTGCTTCCGGAGATGCCAAGATATTGCTGTCTGCTTGTAATTTAATAGAGATATGACTGTAATTTAAAAATGCTTGCAAAGACCACCAAGCAGGGAAAATTGCCGTAAAGTGTCTTTTCCAAGGGCACAACAGAGTGGCACGAGTGGGTTTTGAACCAAGATCACGTTGATCATGAGCACAATGCTTTAACCACTCGACTATGCTGCCGACTTTTATTATTTAGAACCTCAATCTTAACTTGACTGAATTTAATTTTATGATGGTAAAGAATTTTTAAATTAAATATAGAAATTTTTGAGTTATTTTATTTTGACTTGTCTATTAATCAAATAGATAGAAACATTTTTGAATTTCGAAGTCCAATTTTAATTTTGACAAACTAATCAACAACAATTTGATCAGGAGCAAAATGATTGGATGCAAATCGCCATTACAAATTGACCAGCACCTCAAGTGGGAATGTATAGATGAACAAATTTATCAATTCACTCATGAAAAACTCAACCAAAAAGTTACATTTACATATCATTCTACTAACAAATAAACAGCTTACAAAGATTTGAGAAGAGTTTTCTCAAACTTGTGAAGAAAAAGTACAGTAGTAAGAAATAGTAAAAATTTAATTAAGTTTAGAAAAACTCACAAAAAACATCACAATAATAAGCCTCATTTCCAACGCAAACATCATTGAAACATGATTAAAAATTCACAATAACTAACTTTTGGATGGCTTAAATCCAGATCTCATGACTGTATTCCGCACCACTATAGGTGTGATTGTGCTCATTTTCCATTTCAAGAGTTTTCGGACACTGACAGGTAGAGAATCAACTAGAATAAAAACAAGAGTCAGTTTCTTTAAAAATTTAACTCGTTTTAATTGAATTTTCGCTTGTTACAAAGGTATATATACTAATAATTGCTGCCAAAAAAGTAATTTTTGAAATGAATTTGTTTCAGAAATCTAATTTGTTCATAATTTGTATAAAAACATATTGGTTGCAGACAAATAAATGTCTCAATAGAGGTTGTGCTTAAACTGCACTTTCAGTGATTTTTAAACTTCTTAACAAAGTGTCTAAAATTAAAATTCTAAAACAATCATAGTGTGGTACATAGATTATCATACAAAAAATAGCTGGAGTTAATTGTTTATTTTTTAGCTAACTTTTAAATAGCTAAAAAGATATCAAATACAATGCAATATCAATAGTATAAACCAAACGCATGACTCAACTTACTTTGTTCAAACTGTGTTGCAAAATTTATAACTGCAGGACAATTACTGAATAAACTTTTTATAACAGCAGGTTTTTTGTTTTCATCTTGGCCATTACTTTTATGGGAGAGGCAATAAGTTTCAACACCAGACGATTCTGATTCTGTTAATTTAAAGTAAAATAAATCATAATATTAATGAATATCCAAATAGCTAACTTAAGCTAAATGCTATTAATACTTTTACCAGTATCATGAATATTCAATGTTTTGAGTTTTTAAATTCGGTAACAAATTATTTATGGTCAAATTTGAAAAACGTTCTGACAAAAAATTTTCAATCTAAGTATTATCATGGTTAGATTGCCAGTATGTTTTGAGATTAAAGCTCTCATAGATCTATAAAAGTGAAAATTAGAAATTCCATTTTACTATCATCTAACATAACATGAATACCTATAATAAAAAAAGTTTTTTGCCATTGTAAAAAAGCTTCCAACCTTCTTTACATAAAAGCAATCATATGTGAATGTTTTATACCATCCAAGTAAAATTAAACTACTAATGTAACTTATTAATTATTACAAGATTGATAATGAACTATGATTAATGCAACTTCAGATAATGTGTAAACCAAGGGTCTCAAAAATTAATTTATCTATGGCCAAACAAAACATGCAGATTGACCAAGGGCCTCAATTCACAATCAAACAAAAAACTTTCTAAAAACAGAATAGCAAAAATAAATAGTAAGTGAACGTAATTGGCAATATTTCTCTACATTAGCAGCTAAATCGGGAATCCAGCAAGCAAGTGGTTTAAGAGACAATCTTATCTTGTCAAATTATTCAAATTGTCAAATGTAATAAAACATACTCAAATTAATTCGGACGTAAAATATTGCTTGTCTTTTAAAATTTTTTTTATAAATAAACCTTTTGTAAAAGGTTGTGATAATTTGGCTATCATTTCATACATAGCAAAACTCGGTTTTACAACATCATCATTGGACTGATTACTATTGACAAAAGAACTTCTTTATTTGAGTAGTGATAATTTCAGTTGCTTTACTTCTTTTTCTAATATTGCCCTTGTATGCATCTATTTATCTCTGGGTTTCTTAACCTTTTCTTTCCTAGCACCCCTTTGAAATCAGCAAACAATTCTCATACTCCTTTTAGAATTTGTTAAATAAGGAAATCATTGTTATTAAAATTTTAAACAAGTAACTGACAACATAATACCACCATACAAAACTATGAGTAAGTTTTGCATTAGCAAAAAACTAAATTACAGTAATATCTTATACATTTACAGGGTCTCAGTGACATTTTTGCTGCTGTCTCAGTGATATAGACCTGAGATATGAGATATAGACCTGAATTAAGCTTGATAATTCAGCAATCACACACCCCTTAGGAAGAGATATTGCACACTGGTTAAGAAGCTTAAGAACCCAGGTTTTCAAGACTGCCAAGAAGGGAAAAGTGCCGTAAAGTGTTTTTGTCAGAGACACAACAAAATTATGCAAGTAGGTTTTGAACAGCAATTGAGTCTGTCACATTTGCCATCTCAACCACGCTGCTGACAATTTGAAAATGAAAAACAGAAAAGAACAATAGCCAAGTTAATCATTTAAAATGTAACACTTTAGATTTTGTACTGTTGGTAAATCACAAATTTAATAAGTAATATGTATTAACATTAAAATAGCTAACCAGTGCACTCTGACCCCACATAATCGTCGTCCAATGAACACACTGTAGAGTCATCAATGCAGTCTAAAACATCATTGTCATCGCAAATGAATTCTCCAATAGCAATGTCACTTCCCCGAAAACTTTCTACATCTTCAACCTAAAGTACAATTGAATAGACTACAAATTATAAGCTCCAAAAATAACCAAAACTTTTGACATTTTCATGTGACACTTTTAATTTTTTATAAAATGTTAAAATTTAGATTAAAAGATAAAAAAAGATGAATAGACATTATCACTTTTAAACAAGTTAAAAGGTTAGCACAAAATTAAATGTTTTATTCAATAAAAAAAGTTCATATAAAATAGTTCTAAATTGGGTTGCTATCTGCAACACTTTTATATTAACTATTCAATAATCCAACAATTGTTTTATTTTTATTAGCAAAATATTAGCAATATAAAAAAATTTAAAAAAATTATTTAAGTAAAATATTCAACCTACTAATTCATTAGTGCAATCTTCTTCATCTTCTATTCCATTACCATCTACCGATGAATCTTCATAATTGAAATCATTTGTTAAACTTTCTTCTTTTCCTTGGTTGTCATAGAATTCAACCTTATTACTTGGAAGTTGGCTACTAAAAAAAACAAAGTATATCAAAAATCCAAACTCTATATCTTGTTGCATGACTCCATGTTTCAAACAAATATAAAAAATTTTTGGTACTTTCCTGTTATTGCCCCACCATCCAATGCTTCCTGTTATTTTCAATACATTTGTGTGCATTAATTCATTATTTAATAACACTTTGGGGTGGTGGGGTTATAACAGAAAGCAATAGATGGTGGGGCAATAATAGGAAAGTATCAAATTTTTTGTTGTTGTAAATTAAAGAACTTTATGCAAAAATACCAAGAAGATAAGAATGTTGTAATGATGGCAAACACAAGTTTTGATTCAGTTTCTGCTCCTTTGTTCTGTTGTGTCCTTTAAAAAGTCACTTTAAGGTACTTTCCCCTACTTGGAAGTCAAAGCAAGCAGCTCTGAACTTCAGTCATATCACTGTATAAAAAATAAAATAAAAAATTTCAACCAAACAACAATATCTTGATATTGGCAAAAGCAGATAATAATTGCTTGACAGTTTTCATTGACATATATAAGATATGTGATTTAATTTAGAAGCTAGGCAAGAGTTACAAAATAAGTGTATACAAATTATATAATCTTAAATACATGTATTAGAATTCACTTTTAGCTTGATAAGTTAAAAATAATTAAAAAAATCAAGTTTAAAGCAATTAATTAATACAGCAAAACTATATAAATATCAAATTTAGTTCTATTGCATTAAGTTTAATGTCTTTAAGATCATCTAGGAAGTTGGGAAATAAATAAAGATGATGATGATGAAGATAATATTTTTATTAAAGTTTTGTCAAAATATATAGCAACAATAAAACAAATTTTGGCATTTTAAAGATACCTTATACTTCCAACAAGGATTTTTTCAGTTGCTATTGAAGACTTGGTATATTTCAAAGATGAGTCCAAAGAAGTAGCAGAAATGCTATTCGACAAAGTTACTTTTTGAAAACTGTCTATAGTTGAGTCAACAAGTTTCTTTTTTGGATCAGTAAAATTAGTAATCTTTTTCTTTACCTTTTTAGTGCCAGTTAAAGGCCTTACTTTTTTTGGTTTTGTAGCTGCATAAATGTTAACAGGTTTGGATTCATCACTTTTATTATAATTTAGTTTGTTGCTTTCATTTCCACATTTTGAAACACTTTGGCAAGCACTATCACTTTTTGATTCTGAAAACAAGCTGCATGAACTTGATATACCTGATGAGTCACAGATACTAGAATTGGAGTTGCTTTGGTCATTAACTGTACCATATGTGTTGCCATTATATACTGATGATGAATTCATAGCTAAATTTAATTTACTTAAACCTTTAACTCGATCTTTACTTAAAATTGATTTGGTTTTAAACTGCTCTTGATTAACTGGTTTTAATTTTTTTGCTGGTGCAACATTTGGTGCAGAATTGACAACAGATTCTGATGATGAACTTTGATTAACAATACATAGACTTTTAATTGATTGACTGGAATGTTTACTATCATTATCATTGTTTGGTCGAGCAATTGCATGAGAATTCATCAAGCGTTGCCTGAAAGAACTTTTAGGACGTAATAAACTATGGGTGCCATTTCTAATAGAAGAGCAGCTAGCACCCGGTAATACTGTTTTGAGCAAAGCATCAGATTTGCTTAGATAGGATTTTGCAGTGTTAACACCTTTACTATTATATACTGCAGAACCCTGTTTGGCACTGCTAGGTCGTTCATATTGTGGCAAAATTGTACTAGAAAGCAAATTTTGTTGTTGAACTCTAAACATAGATAAATTGTTTATAGGAAAATGAGAAGGCTGAGACAAAGGCAGTGTTTTTGCATTAAAACTATTTTTACTTTGATTTTTGATATTCCTTTGGAAAGTTTCAGAATGACCTGATATCATACTGTTATTTTGATCTATTGCTTTTGACTTGGCTGGTGTAATCAATGATCCTGTTGATCCTACTGTTGGTATATATGAAGTAGAAACAGCAACAGGAACAAGTAAAGATGAGCTTGAATCAAAGTTAGCAGGTTTTTGATTAACTACAAAGCTATTGCACAAATCTTTGGAGAAATCAATTTCTTTGTCAACACTAAGGCTGTTCACAACAGGAACAGAAGAAATATTTTTAAAGAAAGTTGAATCAAATTTTACAGCTTGATCTGGTTGTATGGTTGAAACTTGATTAACAAATCTAAAAACATCAATTTACATCTAAACAATATTACATTAAAGAAAATTAAATATTTAAAAAAAAACAGTATATTTATGGAGATTTTCATATTTTTGTTTTATATTTAATTACTAAACACAAAAAACAAATGGCTCATAGATACAAATAAAAGAATGTTTAATAATTTTATGCCATTTAAGATAAAGTTAGTTAACAATACACAATACTGATACTTTATTTTTAATAGCAAATAAAAGAAAAAAAAAAATATATATATATACTATATTCATTAATTTAAATTAAAACACTACATATCAAAAATTCTAAAAAAACTGCAACAGCCTGTTTTGGTTTTTAGATATTTTTTTGTGTAGTACTTTAATCTAAATTAATAAATAAATTTTTTTCTAATACTCATCATTGAGCTCTGATTAACTATATTGAAAACACTTATTTTTGTACATTTATATATATATATATATATATATATATATAACACCGTATGATTATAAGATATCCCTGATGATCCCCTTTTATGGGTGAAACAGTCTGTAGGGCTTTTAATCTTGTTTTTATTCCCGTGTTTTTGCTATTGTTATATATATATATATATAATATGTTAGCATCATTTATATGTGTTTAAAAAAAATTAGACATATTTTAAACAAAATGTTTGTAATAAAAAAATTCCACCAAAAAATTCAAATAATTTCTTATTTAAGTAGAAAGATAATTAAGTAGAAAGTACAGAAATCTACTTAATTATCTTAACTACTAACTAACATGGTGAAATTAAATTGAAAAGATGAATATGCATAAAAATTAACTTAAGTATGTTGATAAAAAAAATCAACAAACAGTGCTTGATTAACACTTGATGCTAGAATTACAAAAAGTAATATAAGTCAATTTTTAAAAAACAATTTACTTTGGAGAAATTGTTACAAATAAAAAGGATATTATAAGGCTAGTTTTACTAGTGGGAATTTTTTAATAAATTTAATTGAACTTGATTGTGCTAAATAGAACAGGATTAAATTACATTTCATTTGTGAAAAAAAAAAAAGCTTTTAAAGAAGGTAAAAACTTTGATTGAACTTAATAAAACAAAACTTGAAAAATACAAAGTTAAATAATGTAAAAAAGCATTTTTACCTTTTTTCAGATTCTTTTGAAAAACCAAATCCAGTACTATTAGATGAAAATGAGTTTGTGTGATATTTTAAAACAGGTGCAACAGATTTGTGGTAAGAAGATTTTGAATTACTTTCCAGTGCTTGGTTTAGTTTTTTTGGATGAGGTATGGTTTCATGAAAAATATTTCTATTCAAAATAAACTCTTTGTTTGAATTATTTACAGATTGCTTAACCATTGCGGCAATACATTACAATAAAAAAATTTCCAGAATTTGATTTTTTTATGTTTTATCTAAGTTACAAACAATGTAATTGTAAAAAAACTTTAACATAGAACATTGGTTTTGTACCAGTTATTATAAAAATAGAAAATAGGGCAAGCATATGATCAGTATAAGTAGTATCAAAATTTTTTACTTATACTTTGAAAAAATAAGTCTTTTCAAAAAAGACCCCAACTGTGTTTTATTGGTGAAACTAACTGGGAATCACCCTCTACAACATCAGGAGAAAATATAAAAACAAAAAAAAAGAATCTTTTCAAGTGATAGTAACCATAACAGGATTTTGGGTTAGTTTCATGAACAAAAATCACTCACAGTTGATTCTTCAAGGTATTCAAAAAGACTACTTTTTAAAATATTGCCTACTATTCAATACAAAAGCTTAATTTTAAACCATCAGATAGCATGCTTAATTGAACAAAATTAACTTGACTTTGTTCAAAATACATGAGCACAAGGAAATTTTAACAAGTTTAATATCTTAGTTAAAACTTTAAAGAATTCTAAAAAAGATAAATTGTTAAGAAATAGTAGTAGTTTGTGCAGGTCTCTTCAAGAAGAAATCTGTTGGTGCTTGACATGAATTTTTTAAAAGACAATTACATGTATGAAATAAAGAAAACTTTAACAACACAATATGAGAACCTAAAATTTCTTTTAAAACACAAAATAAAAAACTAAAGGATTAGCATGAAATTAGGGCTAGCTTTAACATAGGACAGCAACATTTGCCATTGAACTTTAATCTGTTAATCATGAATTTCTTTATCAAAAAAAAATACCGTTATTAAATTGAATATTAAACATTCAAAGTTATTAGCAGGAGTAATCATTATTATAGCAAAACTAAACTAAAAAAAAAGACTAAATACTGTATATGTGTAATCTATAACATTTTTAGTCACACGAATTTATTTCTAAACTCAAACTGATTGAAAATATAAACTTGCTTTGGCAAAAAAATTAGTTAAATGGCGGCTTCTAAAGTAACTAAGCGACATTCCAAAGAGCATTAAACGAACCATAACATAATCGTCTAGTTGGTAAATTTTAAAAGCTGGACATATCGTAAATCCTACGGAACTAAACTCTATAATAACTAATATCAGTGTTACTCAATTTTTATTCAGTTAGCATTTAGTAATTTAGTATTAATGTTTTGTGGCCCTTCAATAATGTTAACATTGGTTGCATTTTCAAGTCTTTTTCTTTTTTGTATAAGGTAGATGTTTCTTTCTTTCCGGAAGACTTTTCAGTGGTTTTCAATTTTTAATTTTAGCCGTGGGACAATCGTCTTTTTATCTGGCAACGCTCAATGCCACTTTCATAGGGGGTCAAATCTAATTTGAAGAAAAAACTGATTGGAGTGAGAGTAAAAAGAAACAAAACTAGTTGCACTAAGAGATAAAAAGAGAAAAAACTCCGCGCAAATTGTTCTTGCAGGCCCAAAGTGGGCCCAAAATTTTTTGAATTTTTTTTATGTCAAGATGCTCAAGAAAAACTTAGTTTCTTTTGAACCAACTACTTTCTCTCAAAAACTAACCCTGATCTCTCTAAAATAAATCTCATTCCAATCGGTATTTCTTCGAATTAGATTCGACTTTTATAGAGTCTCTTGAACCTTCTTTTTGTCGCCAGAAAGAGTTCGTCTATACACTGAAGCTTTCTCACTTGCGACGCAACTGAGTGCGCAACTAATCTCTTGCTCTCTTTCTTTAACCAATCAGAGACGCCGTTATTTTTAATGTCTTGCAAACCACGGTTTTCATCTAGTTCGTCATTTGCCAACTATTTTTTCTGACAAAAGTTGGCCAAAAGAAACAGTTTTTTTAAATACTACCAAAAACTCAAAGGGCTATGGTTTTATGGACACTATTGGTTATTATGACTTTTTTTTGTCTTTAACTAAATTTTTGCTTCAAATTATATTTATTATAGAAATTACTTTGAAATAATTGTTAAAATCAATGTGCGCATAAAAGACAAAAACATTTAAACATACATAGCTTTGAATTCAAATTAACTTCCACGACAATTTGAATTCGACATCACTTTAATTACTGCACCGATTGTGGTCCCAGTTAAATTGCAAACGTGTATTTGGCCCGCGATGAGTAAAAAGTTGAGCACCCCTGCCCTACCGTTTTGTGCTGAACCCACTTATCTTGGCATAAAGCTAGATATGGCAGTGTTTCGACGACACTTACAGTTACTGCACAAGAAGTTAACATCTCGCGTTGAGCTTTTATGGCAATTTGCTGGATCAAGCTGTTGTTCGGATGCCACAGTACTCCGCACAGATACCCCTGCCTTGGTCCATTCCACGGCTGAGTACTGTGCATTTGTTTGGTGTCGCAGTGCTCATACTCGCCTTATGGATAAGCCCGTTAACAATGTTTTGCTCATAGTAACCGGATGTCTGGGTCCCACACCAACGGACAACCTTTTATCTTATCAGGCATCTAAGCAAATTAGCTTTGCCGTTGAAAAGCCCTTCTGTCTCTAGCTCGCCGCCTTCAGGAGCCGGAACATCTCTTATATGTAAGGTTTCTTTCTCTACTTGGTGGACCGCTGCGGCAACTTAAATCAAGACACACATTTGTGGACTCGAATCAATCAAATCAATACACTGGAACTGCTAAACGACTAAGTTCAGTAGGGCACCAGTGTAGTACAATGGCCAAAATATCGATGGAGCATGAACTGCCAAGAAAACATCTCTCGACTCCATACTTTTATTGAGAATGTTAGCTCAATGCCACCGGGATTTAATATTTCCAGACCTGCATGGGTCAAGCTTAACCGCCTCCGAACCGGCGTTGGTGCATTCCAATCAGAAACACACAAATGGAGTATGGCTTCTACGGCGGCCAGTGATTGTGGCGCAAAGGAGCAGACAGCTGAGAACGTAAATCTTGCCCCATTTATCACCATTCAAATGGAGCCCGTAATCTCCTAGATGATGGAAACTGACAAGAGCTTGATGACCTGTCTGATGGAAATATATCCGGCCATTTAGTGGACCATCTAGCTCCGGTCCATCTCCTCCAAACAAAGAAGGAACACCACTTGAATTTGTCGACCCAATAGCCTACACCCTTTCTTGCCACTTGACAAGAAACAAAGAGATCGAAATTTGAAGCTGATAGAATCAATTTTTACACTCTAGTCGGTTTCACACTCTATTAAACAATCAAAAAGGCCAGCCTACTTTTGTTTTTTCATTGACTTGACTCTTCTTTAATTTAGCATGGTCCAAGCTTGTTGTTCTTGCAAGCTGATTTTTGAAATTTTTTAGAACTCCCGCGCGTAATTGATTGGAAATTAATTGTCTCAAAATGCAAAAATCAATTGTTACAACCTTCTTATTTTTTATATTTACTTGATTTCAAAAATAGATAAAGTTGGTAGGACAGGGGAACAAGACCGCTTTTAATTTTAATTTACTTTTTATTTTTGAAATGTCTTAAACGCTGATGGTGCTTTTGGTGAAGAAAATGCATAACAATAAAAGTTGTTCCACGAGCTATTGATAAAAGTGTCACGGCCACATGTGGCGCGTGAGCCTGGGTTTAAACAGTCCAGCTTTAAACGATCTTATTGGTCGACCGGCCAACACTCTCCTTGCTACTGTCCCATTTAATTTGATGCTTTGCATCTCAATTTTTCAGAAACGGACAAAAATAATTAGTTATTTACCGCAACTACGTCATCTTGTCCGGTCTCTTGAAAAGCGTCTGACTTGGTAAGGTCACGATACTCAGTGATCGCCTTACAGAAAGGGAGGCCCGGTGCAAGAAAAGTAAGGGGGCCACTATTTAGTGTTACAGGGCAAAGCAATCTCTAAAAAAGTTCATTGTCATAAGGTAAGCCACTGTTGAGTGCTCCAAAGCATTGTGCTGTCTAAAAAAAAGTTATCGTTTTATCTGGAGGGCCCTTTTTTGGTGTATCAAAACAATTTCATCTCTAAAAAAAGGTCTTCATTTTAGAAGAGGGGGCCACTGTTAAGTGTTTTAAATCAGTGTGGTCCCTCAAAAAAATGTTTTAGGAGAGGCCACTTTTTAGTGTCTCAAAACAAAGTTATCTCTAAAAAAAACTTTATTTAAGACATGCCACCGACGTCCTGGGGCTACTACAAAAATTGAGCAATATCTTGTGTAGGGGGGGCCACATTTTGATATATTTCAGGGGGGCCTGGTGAGGCCGCCCTGAAATATATCCTACTAAAGCCACCCTACTAAAGCTATCACTGACGATACCCCACCTATAGGTGCTATAGTGAACACTGTAAAATTTCTTAAATCTACAGCTGCCCTTCAAAACTTTAAGACAAAAGGAATCGAAGAAAAAATAGGTAAATTTTTTTTCTATATTAACTTCTTCTGCTCAGAGCTTAAAACTCCTTCTGGAACTGTTTTGAATTCCTTTTCATGTGACATAATTTCTTTAGCTGTTTGCGCCAACTTGCGCCGACTCTAAATTTTTCATTGTAATCACCATCCCACAACTAATAAATCCTGAAGAAAGCTCAAAAAGTTTTTGACCGATATCTCCTTGTTTTTTGCAGATATTCTCTGCAGGCGTTCATTGACGATTTCAATCAGAAATAAATTTATTTCTCAGCAACCAAAAACAAAATTTTTGGAAACAATATTTCATGAACATTTAAGTTCAAAATTTCATATGGATTTTGTTTTACTAAAAATCTGCGTAAGTTATATCAAAAAAATTTCAAAACGCTTTGACAAAAAACTCTGCTTGTATTGTAAACTCCCTGATAAACAGTCACATAAGATATTGCATTACAACTTGGCATATTGGTAATAAAACCACAGCCTCAAAAATTCAACAAATTGCTAATAAGTTTATACGGTTGACATTTAGATTACATCACAGAGCTAACGTTACTGACCTTGCAAAAAAACACATAATGACAATTAATCAAATAACCGAATTAGAAATAACTTGTTTTATGTATAAATATATAAAAGGCATGTTACCACCATGCTTTGATCATTTTTTTCAAAATAACCTGGTAAGTGACAATTTCACCAATTGTACAAGAAGCCAGTCCAAATTCTATCCGTCATTTTTTAGATTAAATATAACTAAACAATCTTTAAGATACAGAGGTCCTCTTGCTTGGAATAAAGTCCCATCAAGCATTAAACAGATAAAATCATATAGTAAATTTCGTACAGAATTTCAAAAACACCTTATAGCAACGTAATTTTTAGTGGTAATAGACTTCACAAATTTTACATCTGCTGCTGGTTTTTATTATTACAGGTAACTTCACCTAAAGTGGACAAAGAAATTGATGATGATAAACGCCCGATGCGACTTGAAAGGCAACATCCAGATCATTACTGCCCGTCCAGTTGGATGAAAAATTCACATAATTTACTTCTTTTTGCACCTATTCTTATTTGCTAATTGCATGTCTTTATTTCTATGTACTTTGTCCAGCCATATGCTTTTGAAATGGTCCTTTTGACCCGTGGCAGGATTTCTTTTGGTGGGTTTCTTCGCCTGCCTGACCCTTTTTGGTCCAGACCCTTTTGGTCTTTGAGTTTGTTGTTTCTCCCACCCATGATTACACAACATTCTCTGACTATGGCTCGGACGTGTGTATTAATTATCTTCCTTTCGCTTTCCTTTTCTTATTAACATCACATCGCTTTGTTCAAAGGTACGGCGACCATGCACAACGTCAGTTGCCGTACATGCCGTACATGACATTACATGCACAAACCATGTCATGTCGCCGTACATGCAGTACATGACATTACATGCACAACTGACGTTGTGTATGTAATAACGTACATCTTTTAGTCGCTGCTTCCTTATTCACAATCTTTATTTCTATATGCACTATGATTAATTTCAAGTTGATTGTGAGTAAAAATGAAAATAAATAAAATTGCAAATTGGCCAAGAGTCTTATTTACACCGGCATTAAATTGATTCGTTTCCTTGTTTGATTCATCGCTTCTTAGAAACCATGATAGATTTTGATGTAAAGTTGTTCTATTAGCACAAAATATCAAAGATTCTTTTAAGTCCAGGAAAAAGACCGTATTCTAAGCGTGCTCCCTTAATGAATAAAATAATAATAATACTAATATAATAATTAAATTAGCTCGAATTGTTGTATACTCTTGGTGCGTGCGAGTTAAGATAGAACAAAGAAGTCATAAATATAATAAAACGTGGTATTGAAAAATTAATTTAAAATTCAACTCTGGTCTTTTGCCTGGAGTTCTCACAAAATCGTAAACATCTGTTTTTAAATGAATGTTTTGTATAGTTTGATTTTATGTTTTTTTTACTTTTAGTAAACTGCTTCAAATTGGAACTCTGGTTTTAATTTGTTAGTCTGAATTTATATTACCCCCAGGAAGAAGAGAGATTTTGACGTAGTGTCCTTAAATTCACCCCATAAATTAAGAGCCCGAATTGATTTACACGTATTTGTCAATCTGAAGATAATAAGATACTGTCTGGCACCAAGAGCTTAACTTTTAACTGCTGAGATTTTTCTAGATAAGCAAATGGTTAGAATAACCATGGAATTTTTCTGGGACAGAAGTTTCACCTTTACTACCCGTGACAGTAAGCAAAGGAAGTTAAGCAAACGAAGTTCCGCAAAAGAAGCAAAAGAAGTTCAAAGGAAGTTCTCAGCGTTCTTCATGTATGAATCTGGTATCACTGATGACTCCCACAGCCAGTGGTGGATATTGGGTGAGGCGAATGAGACAGTTGCTTCAGGCCCCCCCTCGAAAACAGCATATACAGTTTTGGATTCACTGCAGATGTTTGCTCAGAGGACGATTCGGAGTGAAGACCTTTTTTTTTTTTTTAGAGAACGCCTTGATTTTGAGAGAAAAATAGGGAAATTAGAGATGAAATCGAAGTGAAGACCCTTTTTCTTTTTTTTTTTTTAGAGGACACTTTGATTTTGGGAGAAAAATATGCAAGTCCAGATCAGACCTCTTTTTTTTCTCAGATAACATCAATTTTTGAAAATTCTTGCCTCGGGCCCCTAAATTGGAATATCCACCACTGCCCACAGCAACCTGTGAGTGCGGCACGGAAGAGCAAACTGCTGACCACATCATAATATCCTGCCCTATTTTCCATTATCAGTTGATTAGGAGACTGTGGCCTGGCTT
Source organism: Diplosoma virens (assembly GCA_963680785.1). NCBI lineage: Eukaryota > Metazoa > Chordata > Ascidiacea > Aplousobranchia > Didemnidae > Diplosoma > Diplosoma virens. The sequence goes on along the minus strand of OY796886.1, from coordinate 41,310,254 downwards.
AACCATACCTGTTCTAGTTTATAAAGAATCTTCTCGAAAGAAACATCTACTTTACACAAAGAAGCTTTGGTCAAAAATCGGTCCTGACTTCCCTTCTTTTTTTGCTTACGGTTGTAGCGAACTTAGCTAACGAACCGTTGGAATGTTCCACTTGGCTTCGTGCTTGTCATGTGACGGTTCCTCGTTAAGTTGCTTATAAAAGATTGGACGCGTCCGGAAGTTGATGATTGATTGGTTAATAGTTGACTCCCGATCGATCTTAATTTAGATTGTTATAAAAATGTAGGCTGCATTGGAATCTTTTACTTGTGGTTTTATTATGGCTGGCATTAGCGACGTAGTGCTACACGGTTTTAAAATTTCAAAATTTTCAAAAAATTGTCTATGTTGTACAACCTACCATTGATGTATTTTTTTGCAAATTGGAATGCCTTCGACAGAGGTGAATATATTGAGACATGTCTCGAGACACGTTTTTCAAAGCCTCGGTCTCGTGACCCCAAGTTTCGTCTCAGTCTGGGTCTCAAGCCTCTGCGTCTCGACTCCAGGTCGTTATGCATGGCAATCAAGAAGCTTGGACACCGCATGTGGTGCTCAAGAAATTATAGACCTTTTTTTTATCAACATATAAACGTTTTGCATTTTACATTGCTATCTCAAAATGCGGCTACCGGTATATCATAATGTTTTTTAATTGTAGTCAATACGGTTCTACGACATTATAATAAATTGCATGTGTGAGCATTAGACAATAGACACGATTGCGGTTCAAAGCGTACTCGCTTGGTTTTGTTGTGTCTTTGTGGAAAGATACTTTACGGTACTGTTTTTTGGTTTATATTTCAGTCATATTACAAAATAAAAAATAAAAATATATGTATACAAGTACGTATATCGAGTTATAGGATAGATAGCACTAAAGAATACCATCTGTAGCATTGTACATCACGCAAGCCGAACTCCAGACCATAGTTTTGAGTTTTAAACTTTCATCAGGGGCAGTTAGCTAACCCAGGTTTTGTTCCAGAGCTGGTCATATATAAAAAGAAAAATCTAAGACTTTTGAGTCCAATAGAAGCCTACAAATCTTAGATTTTTTTCTTTATATATGACCAGCTCTGCGAAAATATCTATGTTCTAATTGGTGAAGAACTTTTAGTTAGCAAAGTTTAGCTGGCTTGGTGCCTGAAAGAATTGGAAAGTGGTCTATTGGAGTGGGACGCAGGCATCCAAATGTTTAAGGCGTCATTAAGGCGTTAAGACATTATATATAAGGCGAGCATGTGCGCTGCAAAGAACTCAGTTGTCAAGTAGACCAAATATTGGACAGCAGCGAGACGCGTTAAGAGATATTTTGCGCAATGCCACAAGGTTGTGACGAAACGTGGGCACTTTTTTCAGCTTTACCCCAATATGTAGGGAATGAACAAAATATTAAAAGTTCATTTTATTGTGAACTTTTAGCTCAGGTTTGGCTTCTCGCTTATTAATATTAGAAGCTGCCGTCACCGTCTTTGCATGACTAAGTTTTATCCTTCAAGTTTGGATAGAGCGAATATGTTTTGTTTTGATTTAAAGTCCTTCCACTTTCGAGAAAAGTGCAACAATACAAGATAGCTCGCATAGGCAAGCTTTTTGAAGACTATGGAAGCCAAATAATATGTTAAAGGCTAAAAAAGAAATGACCCAAGACCCATCTCTAAGGAACACCTTTTCTCAGACATCTAAGCTTGCTTTGCTTGTTACTAGTAACGAGGGTAAGATTTAGTTTTAGGCAAGTTCCATCATCATTTTGACCTTATACTTATCTGAAAGAAATCTCAGCAGTTTATAGGTAAGGCCGCAATGCCAGGCAGTCACAAGCATCTGTCAGAGCAAAGATTACAACACCGTCCTTTTTCTTAGCTTCAAAAGAATCCTTGATGTCTCCTGTATTAAATAAGAGAACGAATTGTATGACCTTTGGAGGGCCACAACACCAGACACAGTAAATATCTCTGACAATTTTTCACAGAGAGAATTTGCTGCTGCCCTTCAACATTTAAAACCAGGTAAAGCTCCGGGTCCTGATTCCATCTGCTCAGAGCTTATACTCCATGCCGGAGCTGCTTTGAAGTCCTGGTTACGTGACTTCCTTTCTTCCTGTTTGCGCCGACTTAAAATTCCCAAGATCTGGAGAAGAACACTTGTGGTTGCGATCCCCAAACCAGCAAAGCCCGTGGGGGACCCAAAGAGTTATTGACCGATATCTCTGCTCTGTGTCCCCTACAAGATCCTCGAGAGACTTATCTACGCCCGCGTTGAGCCATTAATCGATCCACTGCTCCCTAAAGAGCAGGCTGGGTTCCGACGCGGGAAGTCAACCGTAAATCAAGTTGTTCTGCTAACCCAGAACATCGAGGATTCTTTCGAGGCTAAAAAGAAGGCCGGTGCCGTATTTGTCGATCTGACAGCTGCTTATGACACTCTCTGGCACCGTGGCCTTACCTGCAAGCTGTTGAGACTACTTCCGGATAAGCACATGGTCAGAATGATCATGGAGCTTGTCCGCAATCGAAGTTTCACCCTTACCACCGGTGACAGCAAGCAAAGCAGGCTACGCTGTCTTAAAAACGGCGTTCCTTAGGGGTCGGTCTTGGCTCCCCTCCTTTTTAACATCTATACGTACGATCTTCCTTCCATGATTTCCAGAAAGTTTGCTTATGCTGATGACCTAGCATTGTTGCATTCTTCTGGAAACTGGAAGGACTTGGAGGGGACTTTAAGCCAAGACATGTCTACACTTTCATCGTATCTCCAGACTTGGAGGTCGAAGCTCAGTCACACTAAGACGGTGACGGCAGCCTTTCACTTAAATAACCGAGAGGCCAAACGTGAGCTAAAGGTGTCCAACAACGGTAGACTTTTACCGTTCTGTCCAACCCCAACTTATCTTGGGGTAAAACTGGACAGATCGCTCACGTTTCGTCACCATTTAGTGGCATTGCGCAAAAAACTATCCTCGAGCGTCAAACTGCTGCGGCGACTCGTGGGCTTGGTGCTAAAACACTACGCATAGCCACCTTATCTCTAGTCTACTCAACATCGGAGTACTGTGCGCCAGTCCGGTGTCGCAGTGCTCACACTCGCCTCATCGACAGTGTCTTGAACGACGCCTTGCGCATAGTTACTGGATGCCTGCGTCCCACTCCAACGGACCACCGACCTGTACTCTCAGGCATCCAGCCAGCTGAGCTTTGCCGAATAAGAGCGACACTCTCCTTGGCTTACCATGGATCTCTGGACCCCGATCATATCTTGTATGGTCTCTTAAGTGGATCCTCAGATACTTGCCAAGTGAGACTAAGATCCAGACGCTCGTTTATGCCAGCTGCGCAAAATCTTTTGGACAACCTTGCCAGTCTTGGCATCCGCGCCTCTGAATGGACAAACCACAAATGAAAAGCGGAGTACTGTGAAAATGCTTCCAGTCTCCGTGCTTTTGTGCCCCGGACCGGTGCCAGGCCTGTTGGAATGAGCTTACCCCGAGCAGCTTGGGTTAAGCTCAATCGCCTGCGGACTGGTGTTGGGCGATTCCATTTGTCCATGCACAAATGGGGTGTCGCTCCTTCACCGAATTGCGAGTGTGACACCTCTGAGCAAACCGCAGACCATGTACTAACAGCATGCCCTATACATCGGGCACCACATGGAGCACGAGGTCTGACGGTTTTGGGTGACGAAACTCGATGCTGGTTTAATAACACCACTGCCAGCATCTGATTCAGGCAGTGCAGCAGTTTGAGGTAGTAAAAGGATAAACCCTCGGCCCCAGTCCTGCTTGTGTCTGACCTGGAGTGGATGCCCTTCAAACGACGACGACAACGACGACGACGAGAGAACGAATTGATCTGCGGTTGACTTTCCGCGTCGAAATCCAGCTTGTTGAAAAGTTTGCTGAAAAGCTTGGTGAACGGATGAATAATTGGCTTTACTCAATATACTAGTTCGGTCTCCCAAAAATCATTTAAAAGAAAGAGAGGAGAGGTAACGGGTGATAGCTCATGTAGTTTTCTACAGGTTTTATCAGTTTTGAAATCACGACTACAAGCGCTCTTCTTCAGATTTTGGAAATTTTGGCACGTAACTAAAAATTAGAAGTAACTCCCGCATTATAGTAATAGCACATAGAAAGTGGATACGCTAATCAATACCATCCCTCTCTCATCCATCTCTGAAATTTCAGTAAAGCCGTAGCAGCCAAAATCGAGTTGTATTTCATTTCGAGGCACTGCAGTAAAGTCCTGTGGATAGTTTTACACTCTTCATACCAATACGGCATACGGTAGTTTTAATGAACGTGTGAAATAGTCTTTTAGGGTGTTTTCTGATAGCGTTAAAAAAAGTCCTGACAAGTCGCTTCCACATCAGTTGAATTCAGCAGCAAAAAATTTTGTTTCAAGTTTGTTTGTTAAAGCAATGTCTCGCCACGTGACACTGCAAAAATTCCATCGTTTAACTGTCATGCTAGCACTGGCAAAGCAAAACTTGGTAACTTGGTAATGTAAGCTTAATAGGCAAGGGTCAATGTTTTAACTTGAGAAACTTTTTCGTCATTTATGTTGAAGATTTTTGGTATTGAAAGGAGTTCATATATTTTTTGTACTTATTGGTTAAATCACGGTCGTGGAGTCGGAGAAAATATTTTTGAACTGAACTGATTTAAAATTTTTTGACTCCACAAGGTCTAATCCAACTTTAGCACATTCAAAAAGGAGTCTAACTTCACTCTAAAATATGCGGCTTCAGCAACTCCTACTCAACACTACAGGTATAAGCAGGGTTGTGGAGTCGGAGTCCCGGAGTCGGAGTATCGGAGTCGCATGTTTTAGATCGGACTCGGTTTTTTAGATTCGGTGGAGTTGGGAATCGAAGTTTTTATTGCTTTTGAAGACTTCGATTTACGTTAAATTATTTTACATTTTTACATTTTAACTATATATTTCTCCTCCTGAATCGCAGGAAAGCGACAAAGGCGCTATAGATAGGACAAGCAATTACCGCGATCTGCTTCAGGAGATGCTAAGATATTGCTGTCCGATAGGAAATTTTTATTTTGCTTTTTGGTTTTATAGAAATATAATTGAAATGTAGAACTGCTTGCCAAGACCAAGCACGGAAAAGTGCCGTAAAAATTTCTTTCCCAAAAATACAACAGACTGGCTCGAGTAGGTTTTGTACCGAAACCATGTTGATCACAATCACGGCGCTTTAATGTGCTTTAACCACTTGACAATTAGGCCTCGAAGGTTGTCATCAAAGGTATCAGCATGTTTAAAAAAACTACTTCGACTCCACCCAAAAACATGCGGCTACGACTTCGGACTCTAATTCCACAACCCTGACTTAAACTAAAGCAACTTATGTAAAGTCTCGTGTCTCGTCTCGGTCTCAATACTCCAAAGCCTCGTCTCGTCTCAGCTTCGTTACCCCGAAGTCTCGTCTCGTCTCGGTCTCGAAGCGCCGTGTCTCAACTCCACCTCTGGCCTTGGAAGAACCTTACCTCAATTGGCAAGACTACACTTTCAGTGTATCTCAGACTTTGAGGTGGAAGCTCATACGATGACGAACGTTTTTCATTTAAAAAACCGATAAGCCAAATCTGAGCAAAAAGTTTAAAATAAACGTTTAAATCACCACAACATCCAACCTCCACTTATTTTATAGTAAACCTCAAAGATTTTTTATCGAATTCGAGACATTGTGAAAAATTATCTTCTTCCGCGATCAGGGGCTCCGGAAAGTCATTTTGTCAAGGGGCAAAATTCAAATAAAAAGGCTTTTATTTTTTAAAAAGGCATATAATTTTTTGAAAAGACTTTTTTGCTGAAAATGGTCGTAAAGCCGTATTGCAACCATTTTCAGCGCAAAACTTTAGTGGTGATTAAAAAAAGGCCATCATTTTTCATTGTGTTTATGATCCCTACTTTCGTTCTAAATTTAAGGTGCCAGAAAACCCAAAATAAAGCCTTCACCTGCAATTGATCTGACATTTTGGTTGAGTTTCCAAATGCTTCTGTCCCTGCCACCTGTACCCTCTCTTTTTGAAAAGGTAGGACTGCTATTTGAAAGAGTCAAAGGGCACGGGAGCAATTGCCCCCTGCCGCCCGCTTCCAGTTCCCCTGTCCATATCGCTGAGATAGTCTGTGTGTCTCGATGGGGTAGAATGGGGTGCGAAGACACTGCGTACAGCTACCCTGTTGGTAGTCTACTCTGCAGCTGAACATTCACTTGTCTCGTTTCGCAGCGCAGGTAGCTTACTCGCCGCGTAGACACAGTGTTAAATGGAACCCAGGCGTCCCATTCTAACGAACCATTTAAGAATTCTCTCGGGTATCCGTCGAGATGAGTTTGCATGTGTCTGAATAGGAGTAGATACCCTTTCTAAACGATAACGATAACGACAAACCCTCTATCCCTGCTCTGTCTAAATTTAAACCAGATAGATTTTGTGGATATCTTTTTAAACGATCACGAACGAGAGATAGAAAACCTCAAATTAACTGTTCTTAAATAGCCCGAAGTAAAACAACTAAATTACTACGACAAAATTTGAAAAATAAAAAGTCATTTTCAAATTTGATTGCGTAACTAAAGGTTTAAAAGGAAATTATACATTTATGTCGCATAAAGTGTAATTTTTCATTTGGATGGCGTGAACGTTAATTTTTTTATAATCTCGCACTGTTCTACGTTTGCATGCCAATTTTATTCACGGCTAATTATTTGCTAAAATATAATTACAAGGTGTCTCTTAGAACCAAATGTTTCATTTGAAACTCTTTTGTTAAATGGGTAAGCCTAAAAAAGACTGTTTTGAAGTTGTTTGTTAAACCTTAAAAAAGGTTGTTTCCACCAGACGAATTTTACCTGCAATATACTGTATAAGGAAGTTCTTTCTACTTTTCAACGAAGTAATGTCGTATATGTAAATACGTGTGCCACTGCGATAGTCGGTACGTGGGTCGAACGTCTCAACGTTTGCAGGACAGAATCCACCAGCATGTACCGAAGTCTATTCGGAACAGAACCAGTCAAGAACGTAAACAACCAGAACGCCCAGGAAAACTAGCCAATTCAATACCGCATTGTGACTCGGCGATTGGAAATCATTTGTCACACAACCAAAAATGTGCATCTCACTATAAGGACAATCAATTTTTTATTCTTTCTAAAGCACGATCCGAATTCCATTTACGAGGTATCAATCGTAAAATCAATTTTCATCACTCTTCGTAAACCTAAGTTGTGTAGACAGAAAGAGTTTGTTTACAAACACAAATTATTAGTAGGCTATAAGGATAAATTTTTTCCTTTTTAGTTCCAAATTTAGCACAAAACTTACATAATTTTGTTTCTTTTTTTGCGAAAAATTTTTTTGGCGACGAAACGTGGTTTTATTTATTAAATATTTTCAATTATTATAATAACTGTTAGGCTACTAACCTTAATTTTCAGCCAATCAGAATCAGTCTTAAAACTTTTGAAACACTACATTCAGTTCTTCAATTCATTCTAGCAAAAACTCCTGAAGAAAGCTAGACGAAAACATTCGAGTTTTTCAAAACAGCTTTTTTTAAGGCTACCCATTTAACAAAAGAGTTTCAAACGAAGCATTTGATTTGAAAAGCTATTTTAAAGTTTTATACAAGTAAAAAACTTTTTAATTGCAAGGTAGCCTACTGAGCGCTTACTGATATTGTTCTTTTTTAAAGATATTTTTTGTTCTCTGTTACTACGTTTAATACCGTTGGAGTGGAATTGGTTTTTAATTATATTTTTATGTTTATTTCGTTATACAGTTTATAAAAAAGTGAGGAGTAGTTCACAAAAGGTTATGTAAATAAAAAACAAACAATCAACTCGAATGCATTTTTTCTTTCATTTTTTATCAGTAAATTTATTTTAAATTCAAAGCGCATGCTCACATAATATTTTTTCAACTTTTATAGCAACATGAAAAGTACTGTATATCGGGATTGAAGCGGCACTCTTTCTACCATAATAAAGCATTTCAAGTAAGATAAAGTTAAAAAGAAAAATCACAAAAATTTAAATGTTATTTAACAATTTTTTTACAGTCCTTGCTTCAATTTTGAAAATGATGGTGGTCTACAAAGGAAATTATGTTCAAAGCTTTTGTGGTCAGACGATTGTGATTATTCCAGTCCTTATGTTGTTCTGTTTGTTATTTTATTTACAAATTAATTCTATTTCCCTGTACGACGCGTGATCTCATATACAGATGGTCCTTCCATTCCGACTTAAGTTGATTGCCGAGTTCTGATCTCCTCATCTTTGTAATCTCCTTCTCTAGGTTTGAATGCGATGTGCCCACGACGTCTATGTATTGGCAATGACTGCTGGCAAAATGACCAGAAATAGCCTGAAATTTAAATGTTTGTCAATTTTTAGATTTTAAAATAGCTGCGGATGCACTTTATAGATATTACAATATTAAACAGAGTGTGTAGAATCAAACAAAATATTGTCATTACTGTGAATGTTATGGCAATAAACTACATTTCGCCTAGGCGAAGGTTCAAACCCCACCGACCAAAGCCCTATTTTTATCACCCGGTTTTAAAATTTAAAATAACATTTATATTTGGGAGTTTCAGTGACATTCAATTCTTATTTTACTTGAATTTAGAAAATTATTGCATTTTGCCTGCTCTTTTTCGCAAAAGGTCGATAATTATATAGTAGTCTCCAACACTTTGTGATCAACAACGGATACGTCTTATTGAACTTGAGTAGACCAACTAAGTTTATCAAATTAATTATATATTTTCAAAGAGCAAAGATATTTTGCACCTTTCTGAAGTTTTTTGACTTATTAGAGCCAGATCCATGAATAAGAAGAGGATGAAAGAAAACTGTGTCGCCAACATCCATCTCCAAATACACCCGAGGCGCGTGGGGGTCGAAATCTTTCACTCCGTGGTACAACTTGTTTACTCCTCCCTGCAAGTAAATAAGGAAATAATTTTTTTTTTAAATAGTCTAAATTATAAATTAGGGAAAAGACGCAAAATTGCAATATTTTGAAGACAAGTAAAACGTGAATTAAATGCTAAATCCTTGTTCTAATCTCGACCTATAATTTCTAAGAAATATCAGTTATTGTTCTACCAAAATAGAAAGAAAAGCTAAAAATTTACTTGCAATTGACTGAGGGCAGATGAGGCACTTTTTCCCAGTTTTTCCGCATGGATGCGGATAAACTTATACTAGCGAAAATCAAACGACGACGAACTTATACTAGCAAAATGCAAACAACAAAGCAGCAACTTGTAGCTTTACAGTTTGGGCATAGTGAATTTGTTTTTATTTCAAGTAAAACTACAGATCTATCTTTTACAAGGTACTAAAAGTTGAAAAGACTTGCCCGAAAAGTCAATGTTTAAGGCGATTAAAAAAGAATAGTGCGCTAACAACTGTTTTATCAGTGGTGACAGCTTAATTCACACAAACCAATTACGGCAGATTTTATGAATTTACTGGTGACCTACTTCCCACTCTGGATATTCATGTTGTAAAAGTTCTCCTTTATGAGTTCCGGGAAGAACAACCAAGCATCCGTTCTCGCGAGTGATTCGCTGCATCGCCGTCCATGACGCAACAATTCGATCAGCTGGTCGGAAGGGAAAGTAATGCAAGTCTTGATGCAAGGGATGACGTGAAGTCTTGCTGCCTTCAAAAGCGAACTAAATCAAACGCAGGACATGAACGAAACAAAGAAAACTTAAAAAGTAAAAAAAAGTTCAACAAAAATCAAGTTAAATTGTAATTTCAACTTTAGTTTCACCTGGATCTGGTGGTTTATTGATGAGCATATTGTGTATCGCCATAATGTCCTTGCCAACAAATGCTTCGACATACTTCAAAATCTTTAAAAAGGTTAATGACACCGATTAAACAAGTCTATAGTGATAGACATATAGATTCTTATTTTTTATATAATCTTAATATTTATCCTCCGGATTTATAGTTTTAAACTTAGAATTAGGCTCCAAACGTCCCAATTTTTAGGCTTTATCCCGGCCTGTGCCAGAAATTCAAGACAGATTCGAAGTAAAGAACTCCTTTTTCTTAGAGAACACTAATATTTAGGGACAAAATCATAAAATCCAAGACTGATTCGAAGTGAAGACCTTTGTTTTTTTGTATTTTTTAGAAAACACTTCTTTTTAGGGACGAAAATTATGAAATCCGAGACTGATTTGAAGTGATGACTTTTGTTTTTACAGACTACTACTTTTTGGAGACAAATTTTTTTCTATTAACGACCGTCCCGGTTTGCGCCTTCGGAAATATGGTGGGCCTACTTAATTGGGAAACCATCAAACGATTAATCCATCTGACGGAGATGCCAGGATATTGTTGTCTGGTTAAAAGTTTTTACTTAGCTAAAGATACGACTGAAAATTAAAGCCGCTTGTTAAGACCGACAAGGGGCAAAAAGTGCTGCAAAGTGTCTTGTCAAGAACACAACCAAAGGCCTTCTTAAGGCCTTGACACAGCAGATTAACAAGGGTTGTTTTTAAAGCTCGACGATATTGATTGTTACCGTAAAATCCAGCCCATATGTTGTTTTTATTTGAAGTATCTGTTTTTTTAAAACATTTCAAAAAACTGTTAAAGGAGCTTACGAGATAAAACTAAAATTACGGCATGCAAAGAAATTTTAATAAAAATTTTTGTATTACAAAAGGAATTTTTGAAAAAATATGTAGGCCTGTACTTAATAATTTTGCACTAAAGTTAATTTGCTAATCAAAAAATTTAAAAAAAATGTTTAAACTTAATTCTGAAAATATTAAAAAGTAGCCTACTCTTCATTCAACTCAAACCATTGAAAAAATTACTTCTTGGTTTTTGCAGTAACCCATTAACACGGGATCGTTTTCGAACGCTTGTATTTTCGTCACAGTTTTTTCCGATATTTCAGCAGTTTTGGCAATTGCAACATCCTTCATAATAGTTAGTTCTGGTACAACAACCTGTAAATATTGCACCATTTAAAACAAAACGATAAAGTTGTTTCACATCCAAGCTGAGCCTAGAGTGGTAAGTAATTTGAAAATCAACAATCAAAATATTTCCCAAGTCTTTGTAAAGTAGTTCAAAACTTAAATATTAATACAAAATAACACTTGAAGTTTTTTGTTAAAATGATTCAATCAAAGATAGATATAATAACAAATATCGCAGGTAGGTTGCTTAAAAACTACTTTTTTTGCATTTCCACTAATTTAGCACCACAATAACTTCCATAGCATACTTGTTGATCACAAACATCTCGGAAGCGTTGAATGTAGCCTTGAATTTTTTCATGGGACAGTAGTTTTTTGACAACTAAATATCCATTTTCTTCGTAAAAATGTCTTTCCTTTTCGGTCAAATTTTCAAAACCATTTAAAGTGTATTGAAAATCAAAGGATGATTGGTCTAAACCAGAAGTCGAATGCCTTTGCTGCGGAAAATAAACAGAAGAAGAGAGTGAATAATTAATGTTTATCGTTCTTAATTTTAATTAATTTAATCGTTCTTAATTAATAGCAAAATACTTTTACAGTTTGCCAACATAATTTTTTCAGAAAATCAAAAATCAAAAATAATTTTTCTGATTTTAGAGGTTGTAAGAAATAAACTTTTTTAGGTTTAGCATTGTATTAGAGTAGCCTAGAGCAGGGGTCGGCAACGTTTTCTTTCCAGTGTGCCAAGTTGTAAAATTCAATGTCAAAATATACGTTTGCGTGCCGACGTCTTCACTTCGATTTCATCTCCGATTTCCCTATTTTTCTCCTAAAATCAGGATGTTCTCTAAAAAAAAAAGTTTTCACTTCGATTTCATCTCTGATTTCCTTATTTTTCTCCCAAAATCAGGGTGATCTCTAAAAAACAAAAAGGTCCGTAAACGTGTTTTTGAAAAATATTCACGATGCCGCGTGCCGTATAAAATCACCTCGCGTGCCAATCATGGCACGCGTGCCGGGGGTTGCCGACCCCTGGCCTAGAGCCCAAGACAATAAAATTTGTTGCATGATGGCGCTTTTTTTGATTGAATTTGTGCGGCCCTGGAAGACCTGCTTTCAATTATTGGTTTTCAGACTTTTTAAAGTTGACATACCAGTAACAAAAGACAAAAGTATCTTACTCCAAAGTCTTTTGGTGTGGTCCGCGAAAGAGTTTTTAATTAGACACTCCATCAAATTGAATTACTGCAGTGCATTTAAACCTCCACAATCTGTGTTGCGCGAGAGATGCCGAAATGTTCTGCAAAAGCTTTTTGAAGGGGCAAAGTTGATTCAATGTGGAGACCTTTTTTTAGAAAACACGTCTTTTGGAGACGGAAAATTTTGTACAAACTCGCATGACAACATCACTTTGATTGTTTCAGCGATTGCGGCCCGTGATAAATTTAGAGACGAAAATTTAGCCGCTACGAACAAAAGGTTGGACACTCCTGAATTTTGGTAAATATGCATTAAAATTATTGATGAAGTGTGACATTTAATAATAATAAGTTTGCTTGAGCTTTTAACGAAAATATTTTACAATAAAATGTAGCAATGCGGGACCCTCTCGTGCTGGGGCCGGTGCACTGCACCGGGCCTGCACCGGCGATAGTTACGGCCCTGCTTGTACAAGTCTCCAAGCAACACACATCATCACCTTTTTAGAAGTGCAATGCTTGAACCAGGATTAGTTGTCTGCAGAACATTTATCTGGTATTTTTCATTATCAAAAAATTAAACAAATTACTGGGCTGACTTACCAAATGACGCTCTAGAACTTGAAGCCTTTGTGATTTCATCATACCACGACAACTTGACTATAGCAGAGAATTGTTTTCAATTTTTAGATGGGCCTAATATGGCAACTGCCTACACTCTCTAAAACTGCGAATGCAAATTTTTACGTATAATCTGAGAAATATTAAACAACAACGAAATCTGCAAAAATATTTTTGTTACTTTTAAAGCAAAAGAGTTAATGCATCAAAAAATTTCCTGTTAGCTGTAAAATAGGACCAAACGCTTCTAGATGTGACTTTATAAAATTTTCTCGAACAAATTGGCTTGTTAATTTTTTTTATTAGCCTTACTTTTTCCAGCTAGGTAAAGGACTTATCACGTGATAAATCTAATTTTATTTATTGTCACTGTATGGTTTCAAATATTAATCGTTAACTCGCTCGAATCTGTCCAATGAACGTGCAAGCAAGCAACCTAATGTTTACCTGCTTCAACTAAGTCGTTCGTATAAGAATGTTTTATGATGAGGAAATGAGTTGTTTGGTCTCGAATTTGCAGCACAAAGACTTTGGTCTTATTGTGCTGGTCTTGCAATATGTTGACATTTATCGATGCTGTAATTTGAAACAAAATTGTCGAAATTTTTTAATTCGCGCTATAAATTTCTTTATGTAAATTTTCATTTGATATGGACAAGAATCTAACCCTTTGTACTGAAGGCAAAAACGACGATTTCTAGTCACTGTCTATCCCTGCACAAAAACAAGACAAGCTTGAAACTAGAAATTTGTCGCTGCATAATGACTGTAAATTGTGCAGCAACAGATTTCTAAGTTTCAAGCTTGTCTTGTTGTTGTGCAGGTTTCTTTATGTAGATTATAGTTTAATTTTAAAAATAAGTTAGACTCCGGAAATATAAGTTTAGAGAGGTAAATAGAAAAACTGAAAATAATTCTTAGTTTTTTTTAATTTTTAATTGTTTATTGTAATTTTAAATAGGCCTAGAAAATTCTTGAACTATAATTACAGCTTGCATTTATTACAGCATCTTGACCGGCAAAAGTCTGTTTAATAAACTCTACAAAATTAAGTAATTTCCATCTCAACAAAACAAAGACCAAGACAACAATGTATTGAAAACAGTCTCGTTCAAAAACTGCTTAAATCTTCACTTTAAAAAATATAAAGAAATAAGTAAGAAAAAATTAAACTCACATTGGAAACATTTAACTAAGTCCTTTCTCTGCATCGTTTTCATCTTCGATAGACCTACATTGGGACTTTATGTTACTTAAATAGCCACGATCGATGACGCTGCATTCTCTACACACTTGGGTAAAATTTAATTTTCCAATTGAATCGGTCGGCTTTAAATAAAGACAGAGTTTTTTCGAAACTTCCAAATCAAAAAGACAAAGGAGGAATAAAAGATAAAAGTTCTAGATATTCCTAACCCCCACATTTTTTAGAGGTAGTTCTAGTTATCCTTGGGTGGCCGGGGTGCAAGAAAAATAAATTAATTTAAAACTAACGTCTTGCGTAATCGAGTAAGAAGGGGTTGCTTTTACTATAAAAAACGTTTTCAATTCACTTCTCACCCACACCCTCAAGTCATGTTGTTGCGTCCATAGCCGTAGCCTACCGAAAAATTGGGGGTTGGGGCAATATAGTTTTGCTCAAATTTTATTGATGTTTTTCCCGAATCAAAATCTTGTAGCTTCGCCAACGATGAAACAAAATGAAACAAAATTTTTGTTCCAAAAATTCTGGAGAAGACTTAAAAACAAAAAAAATAACTTTTTTGAACTGTGTCTAATTTTGCCATTTTTGTTTCAAAAAACAAATGATGAGTAAAAAAAGGTCTTCACTTTAAATCTTAATCATGGTTTTAGATTTGAAATTTTTTCCTGTGCAAGTTGTTCATTATTTGAGCCCATGTAATTTTTTTGCTGCCCGAGAATATTGATTTTGCATAAAGTTTTGAGATTTGGGATAGCAATTGCTTCTCCCCTGGCCATCAGCTTGTAGCTACAACTATGGTTTCGTCCACGCGATAGAAAAGTCACAGCATTCTATTTGAATAAATTTTAAAAAGCGAAAGCTTATTAAGTTAAATGTAATTAGATAAGATTTTTCTGTTAAGAATGATTTTTTTTAACTAACTATCTACTATTTATTGAAAATTTGAACCCTATTCAGATGTTGACAGTTTTGGATTATTTGAGTGATTTTTCTTTGGTCGGCGATCTTATAGCGGTTCTAATGATTACAATCAAAAAGTCAGTCGTGGCTTAAAAAAAGGGGGAGGCCGGTGGAAGAAAAATGATGGTGGGGGCCAATTTTCAAGTACTTTTGCTCCCAAAATATAGTGTTTTCTAAAACAAAGGTTAAATCACTTTCAATTATTGTTCAAAATCTCCATTCCCAAAAATATAGTGATCTCTAAAAAAAAGTTTATCACTTTCAATCCAGCACATCATCCCTGCTTTGGTCCTGAAGTTAAGGTGCAGATAGGGGGCCACCGTCATTGGTGCTGCTACGAAGAAATAAAGTAATATTTTGCTTACGGAGGCTTCTTTTTCAGTTTTTTAGGGGAGAGGGAGGGCAGGTACGGCCGGTCCGTTGGCATCATACTAAAGCCATTGCTGCACAAAGCTTTATGAAAACCGAAAAACCAAACAAAAATTAAAATCAAACAACAATATTTAGGGAGCTGCGAAACCAATTTGGGGTAAATGCTCGAGGGTTGTTCTAACGCAGGGGTGGGCAAAATGCTGCCCGCCAAAAGCATCTATGCGGCCCGCAAGGCGGTTTAAAAAAGCAAAGGGAATACGTAAATCAAGGTTGGGAAAACTAATGCCACAGGCTACGTGCGGCCAATTTGTAGAGACGAAAACAAATGAAATCTAAGACAGATTAAAAGTAAAGACTTTTTTTTTGATCACTATATTTTAGGTACAAATAACATTTCATAGTGACCAACAATTATTTAAATTTACCTACCTTTGCTAATGGAAGCTAAAGCTGAGTACAACAAAGACTGTGTCGACAACCTTCCGTTTTTACAACAAAAAAGACACGACCTAAAGCTTAACATCTATGTCAGCCCAGTAAACATTTTTCATCTAGCCAACGTTGGCGAAAGGCAGTTTTCCAGCAGCAGAAATGTTGGCAAGATGATGGCGTCCAATGTTGGCCCAGAGCCGAGTGCACCAAAATCACATTTTCCGCCAACATGATAAACTGCGCTTTGTCAGCGTTTAGCCAACACTGAAATTCCAGACGCTGTAGAGAGTTGGCTAACTATGAATGACCAGCGCATGCTACTGCAGCTGCCCAACTACTTCAGCAATCTTACCAACGTTGGCAAAACGCTAACTGCCAACTTAAGAAATATTGGCAAGATGTTGGTGCTAAACATTGGCCCATAGTTCTGTGAGGTGGATTCTACTATTTTGTGCAATTGTACCACCATGCATGATTACCACTGTAGCGAACTTAACTAACTTACCGTTGGAATGTTCCACTTGGCTTCGTGCTGGTCACGTGACGGTTCCTCGTTAAGTGCTTATAACAGATAGGACGCGTCCGGCAGTTGACGATCGATCAGTTTGGAGTTGACTCCCGAATGATTTTAGTTGAGATTGTTAGATATATTTGTATATAGGCTATATATGTAGACTGCATTGGAATCTTTCATTTGTGGTTATATTAGCGACGTATTTGCTATATCAGGGTGGTCCAACTTCTGCACTGATCTTGTGGGCCACTTTTCAAAATTATTTGAGTTTGCGGGCCTCAGTCGGCTAAAAACACCTATTTTTGTCCCAAAAGTCATAGCAATTCTTAAAAAAAGGTCTTCACTTGGAATCGGTCTCAACCCTAGACTCTCTTCCATCTCTTCCATCAGCTCGCCATGCCTTGTTATACAAGGTTGTCGCTGCTTGCGATCGACAAGACTTGTGCAAAATTGTTCCCCGGGCCCGTGGTTGGACCACGCTGTGCTATATTGTCCTCGTCCTTCATGCTTTCGAGTGCGTTGATTGCCTGTTGGTTGACGTTGTTTGAGCGACAATTGACGTTGGTGATGAAGCCAGCATATATGGGTGTCTCGTAACCAATTTCCAGGGCAGGGTAAAACTTCTGGGAGGGGCAGAATTTTGTGAAAGTTTATATAGCGAAATTAAAGTATTTCTTAATAAAAAGTCAATTTTCAGGGGGCATATGCCCGCTTGCCCCCAGCGGACGCCCATGCCAGCACAAAAAATTAACTAAGAACTATTTTTAATTCAGCAAATAGAAAGGCTTAAAAAACAAATTATTAATAAAAATTTTAACTATTTCAAATAAAATTATGCGCATATCAAATGGAGCATTGTGCAACACGCACCGGGCTCATGCCGCTCAAATAAAATTGATTCATATACAGGGTGTTTCATAATTAAGGCAACCGATTTTTTTTAATATAATGGGAATTTGAAAAGTGCAAAATCAATTTTGAATGTAGTAATACAAAGGTAAATAACATACAAATCGAACATTATCCCATTTATTCGATGTAACCACCCTTGTTACGAACTACAGCCTTAAGTCTACCCACAAATGCATCACAGGCGGCACGGATCTGCTCTTGAGGGATTGCGTCCCATTCCTTCTTCAGTTTTGCCTTCAGAGCATCAAGAGAAGAGTGAGGACACCTTCAGAGCATCAAGAGAAGAGTGAGGACAAGCTGAAACCTTTGCCTCCAAAATGGACCAAATAGAGAAGTCCAAAGGGTCCGGGCTCCTAGCAGGCCACAATTCTTTGCTAATGAAGGATGGAATTTTCCTTTGAATCCATGTCTGTGTCATTTTGGAGCCATGTGATGGTGCTGAATCTTGTTGGAGACTCCATGGCAAACCTTGGAAGTGTTTATCAGCCCAGGGTAGCAAGTGGGATTCCAAAATGTCGGAAACGTATCGTTCCGAGTTCAATTTCACCCCCGAAGGCACAAAAACCAGCGGAGATCTTCCAGACGGAGTTACCGCTGCCCAAATCATTACCGATTGCGGATTCTGACGTCTTGTTACGATCCTACCTTCAACTGAAGTAGAAGAACCCCAAACCCGGTCGTTCTGCTGGTTAACAACCTGCTGTATGTCAAATTTTTTCTCATCCGTGAACACCAAGTTGGGGAGCGTGCCTTGATCGATCTCATCCAGAATTTGACGACTTCTTTCCATTCTCTTCCTCTTATGGTGTTCTGTAAGTTCATGACGATGAAGCATTTTGTAGGGTTTCTTACCAAGATCATCTTTCATCACTCGATACATCGTCGAATTGCTCACATTTGCTTCAGCAGCCAGTTTTCGATGAGATCGATGCGGATTACGACGTAGCTTCTCTCGCGTGTTTTTAACCAGTTTCGGGGTACGAACAGTTCGTTTACGACCACGTCCTGGTTTATCCAATGTTGTCCCAGTCTCATTAAATTTTTTAACGATTTTCCAAACAGTTGTTCGGTTCATTTTCAACCTTTTTGCGATCGATGAATTACTTTCGCCTTGCTTGTGGAACTTGATAACAATGTTTCTATCTACTGTCATTATCTAAATTCTAATGTTTAGCTTTTAAGACCTGAATTGCAAAGACAAGGTTATAAGCTTCAAAATTATATCAAATTTGATGGCTATACATGTTTTTACAGGGTTTTAAATAATGGTCAAAATACCGTTGCCTTAATTATGAAACACCCTGTAGACTTGAACAAAAGAGAACAAAGTTACATTGGCATTTTTTGGCAGAGTTGGCAAATAGTTGGCAGTTTTTCCGACTTTTTACTGTCATCCAAAAACTGTTCAAATTTTTTTTCAACTATCAGGCCATAGAGACTACCATTTTTTTAATTCTTTTTAAACGTTGAGGCATAACAAAAACATATAGGCTACCCTCATCAGAAAATGTTCCATTATTTAACAATTAAAGCAATTGAAATTTCATCAAGCAAAGAACTGTAGCAGAAGTACATTACTTATTGTCGCTGTTTTATAAAAAGCTTGCATCAATATTTAACACAAACAACTGGTAATGTCTTTCAATAAAAAATGTTGGCCAACTTCTTACCAGCGTATCACCAACTTAGTCACGGGAGAGACAGCCAATGCTGCCTTCAACGTTGGCCCAACACATTACCAGCAGCTGTGAATACGAATTTTACTAAGCAAAGAAATAGTGACAAAAAAGCTTTTTTGAGCGTAAATTTAATTTTTTTTCCACTTTAGTACTTAACGCAACAAATAGAACACACCAGAACTCAAAAATAAATCATCGGCAGAAAGTTGGCATTGCTGGTTAAATGTTGGCAATTTTGCCAACTTTCTCCCAACCCAGCCGCGCTAAAGCCAACGTTGGCCCGATGATGAATGTTTACTGGGAGTGGTTTCCAACCTTTTTGTAGGAGCGGAACTCTCATGAAACATTCCAGAGGCTCCAGGAAACCCTGTGCAACAATTTAATTGTCTTGTGCAACAAACATCATTTGATTAATTGAAATGCATCCAACGTCAAACAGCTGGTGATTAACTTCATTGATCGCTGCGGCAAAAAAGAGTAATAAAGAAGCAAAGCATAATGATCAGTGAAGAAACCAACCGACCCCGAGCGTACGCGCATCCACCAAGAGCGATAAACAAGCCTGAGAACATTTTAATTTAAAAGACACAGCAGTCAATCGTACAATTGCAATACAAAGTTTCAAACCAAATTAAATAGTTAAAAAAATTCAAACTGTTCACATTTAAAAACTTAAAACAGGACGCAAATTAAAATTTTTCAATTACAATCTAATTTTTTATTGACTAAAGGGAAAGAATTGCCGTCGTTTCTGTTAGTTACACGTGATTTTGAATTTATAAACCAACTTTCTACAAATAATCTTTTATTGTACTCAGTTTCAACTTTTAGCATAATTGTTTTCCCCATCTATCTTGTGGTCCATAATCATTGAGTGCTCACGAAGCGCTGATTAATCCAGTTTTTGATAGTTAATACAAAGTTGATGTTCCGTTAACGTAGATTTTATACTTCGTTTCGTTTGACCAATAGATCAAAAATCACTGTATCTCTAAACCAGTGTTTCTCAAACTGTGTGCCGCGGCACACTACTGTGCCGTGAGAGATTTCTAAGTGTGCCGTGAAACATTTTAATATACAGTTTTAATCCATGCTCCGCAACAGCAACATAAACACACTCTATAACAGAGGAAAAATATGTTTTTTATGGGTTTCGACCAAAAAACTTAAAAATTTTAAATGCAATTTCCATTACTTAAAGTTTTCCAGTTGTCTTCCAGGCTCGTTTTGGTACACCAGGCATTTCAAACTTGCGGCCCGCGAAGTCTTTCAACGAAGTTTTTGATCAGATGCTCAGTACAAAATCAAGTTAATGATAAATTCAAAACTAAATTTAAATCATTAAAGTGACAAGGTTTGTTAGCAAGAACTTGATTTTCTAACCGAAATTAACTAACTAATTAAGTGAAGACCTTTTCTTTGGTCCTCATCTTAATTTCAACGTAAACTTTAAAAGAATAACCTGGATCAGACAAATAATTCAAGTGAAGACTTTTTTTATTGCCTTCAATTTCTTTTTAACCAAATTGCGGCCAGTGGCAAAATTTCAAGCTAAAATTTCACCGATTCAGCCCTCATAGCCGCGCGAGTTTGACATGTCTGTCGTACATAATATGCGTAACCTAAATACTTTATATGAAAACAAACAGCACAAAATCTAGTGAAGAATAATAAAAGAAAGCTTTCGCTTTATTTATAAAAAGTTGCATAAATACTTGTGGCCTTTATGTAATACACCATAATGCATCAGGTAAAGGAAAATGTGGAAAACTCAGTGCAAACCAAAAAAGATCTGCATTCTGGTCCGAGTGTGCCGCAAAGTTTGAAAAGGTAACAAAGTGTGCCGCGGATGCAAAAAGTTTGAGAACCACTGCTCTAAACAATATGCATATAATAATAAACTAGACTCGGGGTTTGAATGTAAACTTGCGGAACCCCTGGACTGTACTGGCGGAACCTTAGGGTTCCGCGGAACGCTTGTGCCAGCTGTATTGGAACTGCTGAACGAACCCTGCCCAATAGGGCACCAGTGTAGCATGATTGGATGAATATAGATGGAGCATGGAGTGGCGAGAAAACATTTCTCGACTCCATACATTTATTGAGAATGTTAGCTAAACGCCACCGGGAATTAGCTTTCTTAGATCTGCATGAGTTGGCTTAACTGGGGTTGGTCTATTCCAATCAGAAACGTACAAATGGGTAATGGCTTTTACGGTGGCCTGCGATTGTGGCACAAAAGAGCAGACAGCTGAGCACGCAATAAAATCTTGCCCCATTTATGACCATCCAAAAGGCAGTGGTGGATATTGGGTGAGGCGAATGAGGCAGTCGCCTTTTATGGGCTCTCTTCGAAAATAGCACATACAATTTTGAATCCGCTGCAGACGTTTGTTCAGAGAACGATTCTGAGTGAAGACCTTTTTTTTTTTAGAGAACACCCTGATTTCGGGAGAAAAATATGCAAGCCAAGATCAGACCTCTTTTTTTTCTTAGACAACATTAATTTTTGAAAATTCTTGCCTCGGGCCCCTAAATTGGAATATCCACCACTGCCAAAAGGAGCACGTGCTCTCTTAGATGTCAACAAGAACCTGAGATCAGGCTGATGGAAACGTCCGGCCATTTAGTGGAACATTCAGCTTTCCGCCAAACGAAGAAGATTAAAATTTACCAATGTCAGTTCAATTGCGGCCCACGAATCATTCCAAAAGGCGCAATGTGGCGCGAGTTTGAAAATTATTGCCCACCCCTACTCTAACGTCTCCAGCATTGTCCAACAAGTTAGGAAAAATCAAATAAAGTGTTGCTAAACCACACAAAATTTTTTCTCATTAACTTTTTCGAAATTTGTGAAAACTTGTGAAAAACCAAATGTGAAACCTTTTTCGAAAGCTTTGCGTAACACTTCTGATTTACAATCTTTTTAGTGCATTACAACCTTAATGTGAGGTTGCTGTGTTGATGTTTTTTTTCAAAAAGATAAATTGCTAGTTCAAGTCGTTCAAAAGTATCATAGTTGTCAGATTGCAATTCTTTGTAAAAGTTTTTGTTTTTAAACTTAGGTTTTATACGTTTTGTCAAGACACATTTAACGTTTTTGTCGGAAAATTATATAAAAATTAAAATTACTACTTTATATATTTGGTTTGGGGAAATCTGATAAATGAAAATAGTCATTGGTATACATGCCTATATTTAAGCTTTATAATATTAAGAAATGATTTAATTTTACTTCAAAAAAAAAAACCATATGTACGAATAGATTGTTGACAGTTTTTATGCTTTGGCATTTCATATTGGAAAAACAAACTTTTGTTTTTTGTTACTAAACCTTTTCATTGAATCCTTCGTTTGCTGATTAGATCCTATTTATATTCTCTGCTTTGATCGCACCATTTAAGCTATTTTTTTTATCCTATCACGTCCAGTAACAATAAACTGATGAGTTTTTGGTCACGGGTCACGTTAATTGAAGCAATCACGCATGGCGTCTTGTCAAAAGCCTCTAATTGTAGATAAAAAGGAATAAAGCAACGGCGAAAATATTTGCTTAACGTTGAATCATTTATGGTGTTACGAACTAGATTGAATAGAAAAGGAAATGACATTGAACACTTGGCCAAAGGTGTGCGCGGTGAATAGAGCGACTTCTTGCACTTCAAATTATATTATCAGTTATTTATTTATTTATTTTATTTCTATTTTTAACTTAGCTAATAAAAAAATTTATTATGTTATTTAGTAGCTAATAAGTTTATTAAATAATTGAATAGTTTATTATACCACGTATATAAGAATTTGCCTCATGATTAAACGTACATGATTAAATGGCAAAGATGAGACGACACAAACATAACCTTCGAAAACGATCAGTGGAAATATTACAGAATGACTTCGTTCAATCGTTATTGCTGGTTCGTTGTTTTGCAAATAACCCACAACAAACATTAAACGTTTGTTTAACAAAACATTCAAGTTGAAGTCGAAAGTTTACAAAAACCAAGTTTTAAATGTTTCTTTCATGTAAAACGTTATTCAATCAATTGGTTCAACTTTATTAATGCACTTTCTCTGATTAGTATATTTCGTTGTAATCATCACAAACATAAGGCGTTTTCCCAATCAGTCGTTTATTATCGAGATTGCACAAAACAGAAAAAATTAAAAGCATTTTTAAAAACACCGCCGTTCAACGAAGAAATTTTAGACCATCCTTGGTACTAAGTTGAAGTACAACGTAATTACAAAAAATAAAATTCGCTAATCTTATTTGAGCACATCACAGTGCAATGGCAAGTCATTTAAGCCGGGTCTACACCTAAAGTACAGACTCGCCATTTCTTTGTAGTTGATTGCATTTCGTAGACCGAGTGTACACGCCAAGTAATAGCTATGTGTAGACCACACCCAACCTTTACATGCTTTATTAAATAAAAAAGAAGTTGATTTGAAATTATTTTTTATTTATATATAAAAACAGATGTTGTTACCTAGGATGTAAATAAACCTTTTGATTACAACATAATCGCTGCGATTGCCCAGTTATTGGTGTATTCCAGTTATATCAAAACCATAAACCAATTAACTGATAACAATGCAAAACGTGACCGAAAAGATTGATTTTAAAAATATGACTTAATGTTTTAGCAAA
The DNA here is from genome assembly GCA_963680785.1 of Diplosoma virens. Taxonomy (NCBI): domain Eukaryota; kingdom Metazoa; phylum Chordata; class Ascidiacea; order Aplousobranchia; family Didemnidae; genus Diplosoma; species Diplosoma virens. The sequence continues at coordinate 41,286,686 of OY796886.1, read as the reverse complement.
AATAAACTAAAATGCACAAATTAAACACCAGAAATAAAACTTCAAAAACAAACAATTGCTGTAAATACAAAAATCACAAACATCTTAAAATTAAATCATTGAAAAAATAATATGAAAATAAGACATGATCGGTAACTTCATAAGTTGACTCTTTCACCTTGAACAACTCTTCCTTTCAACACCCATATATCCAAAAAGTCCACTTCAACGTCATCACCCAATCTCTTTTTCGCGATTTGATTAACCTCCACACTAAGATTTTCCTGGCTGGTTCCTCGAACATCGATGTAATGACAGTGGCTACTCGCAAAGTGACACGATATTGCCTGGAAAACAAACCCAAGTAGGAAATCAATTTTTAGGTGTGTAAAAAGTCTAAACGGTTTATGGAAACTTATGCTTTTCAAACCCTTGTTCTACTTTAACTTTTAAAATTGCAATATAAGCATTAAACCAGCCAGTCACACTAAGGTGCTTTTTTCTATTCAGCTATTAGTTTTATGGACAGTCAAAATAAAACAATCATTTAAAATTGCGACAGTGGTATTCCGATAATAAATTGCTAGGCACATACGAGTTCGGCATCACTAATATTACCACGCCACTGATTTCAACTTATTGTCACCAGACAACTAACAAACCTTTCTGAAATTTTTCGACTTATTTGTGCCAGATCCATGGATAAGAAGAGGATGAAAGAAGACTGTGTCACCAACATCCATGTCCAAATACAACCTAGGCGTGTTGGGGTCGAAATCTCTGACACCGTGGTACATTTTGTTCACTCCTCCCTGGGATCAAATGAGAACATTCAGCAGGGGAAATTAATTTACATTTAACCAATACGTGACCAACAAACAAGTTGCAAAATTTTTACATATTTATACTTTCATCACTACACTAATGCAACAAAACTAGCGGTGATTAAATACACAAGAAAATTGCAGAGAAATTTCTTCCAGAGAAAGGTCGGAACAGAATCGCTTAAATTTTTTTGTTTTGAAAGAGGGTTTATCGTAAATTATACGTGATGTATGAATTGAAAATGTTTATTATTTAATACAGTAAAACTCGCCTAAGTCGCCACATGTCGCTTGTTTCCAGCTAAGAGCCTATTGTTTTTTGTTATTAAGTTTGTCTTTGACCACTCGCCACTGTTTTGCTCACCATGAACAAAAAAATTTGCCAAAGTTGTCAGGCCTATAAAAACTTCGCCAGCATGATTATATTACAAACTTTTAGTCGGCTACCACTACACTACAGTTGTTTCGCCTATCCGTCTACGACTCTTATTGATGTAACACGACGCCACTGTGCATTGCAAACCTTCTTTGTAACCCCATTATTTCATCACTTTAATTGTTTACATCAGTTTTACTTTGGTTCAATTAGCCATCTTACAGCCATGTAAAGTAGCCTAACTATGAAAGTTACAAAAGCTATCATCTTATTGAAATATATGAAATAAATCCAATACTTGCTTTTTGTTTGTGTTCTTCATTTCCCAAAAGTTAAGTTTTAGCAGAAATAAAGGCATCCCCAAGTTTGTGTATAACAACTAATCTTGCTCGCTTTATGACAAAATTTCATTTTTAGAAAGCTTTATCGGAACGAAACATGGACACAGATTACGAAAAAAATAAAATTTACTGTTTTCCTACTTCCCATTCTGGATAATCATGTTGTAAAAGTTCTCCTTTATGAGTTCCGGGAAGAACAACCAAGCATCCGTTCTCGCGAGTGATTCGCTGCATCGCCGTCCATGACGCAACAATTCGATCAGCTGGTCGGAAGGGAAAGTAATGCAAGTCTTGATGCAAGGGATGACGTGAAGTCTTGCTGCCTTCAAAAAAACTGTTTAATGCTTGCGATGAAAATCACTAGAAGTTATACCTTTAATAAATCGCGTGCAGAGGGGGGGGGGGGGGGGGGGCGAACGGGGCATCAGTTCCGGGCATTCAGTCTAAAGAGGGAAATTTAAAGAATTACGCTTTACTAAATTTTTGTGAACAAGTAAAATGGTACATCCCACTTTGAAAAGAATTTATTATCTTTACTAGGTTAATTCAGAGATGTATCATTTTTACTTAGTCAGTTTGGCAATGTATAATCCATACTGTTTACTAGGTCAGTCTAGGGATGTCTAATCTTTACTACAGTTTTTTTGCGATGTATGGTCTTTATCAGTAGCCCAAGAAATGTACCATCCTTACTTGATGCAAATTTTGTAACTTCTGGGTGCTTCTGCATACTACAAGGCTACTAACACATTCTGTATACATTTGATGGTGACTTGCTTGAGGGGGACCATGCAATAAAATGATAAGTGATCTAATAGAGAGATGAAGCACTGCAAACCGTTAACAATATGTCAAATTTTCATGAAACTGGCCTGCTAAACCTTTCAGCTTTGTGTTGTGTCTACTTCTTGCACTACATGCAGTTGTTTTAGCTTCTTTTATCTTTTGACTGTTGGTTGCACAATTCACCTTGCACCAGTGATGACCTTACAAAAAGGGGGGCAGGGCAGTGCAAAAAAATAGGGGGAGCACTTTTTAGTGTGACAAGTCTTTTTTCGTCCCAAAATAGATTGATCTCTAAAAAAAAAAAATTTTAATTTATGTCCAAAATCTTACTTAAAACCATAGTGTTCTTTAAAAAAAAAAGTCATCACTTTCAATTAAGTACATTATCCTTATTATCGTCCTTATAAACCTTATAAAGTTAAGGTGCAGGCAAGGGGCCACCGTCATGGTGCTACTATGAAGGCATAGAGCAATGTTTTGCTTAGGGGAGGGCCACTTTTTGACGTATTTTAGGGACAAAAGATGCAGCTGCTCCGTTTGCTCCGTAATTTAAAGCAATCACTGTCTTGCAGATTACTCAACCTTATTCAATTCAACCTACATAAAATCCAACATCACATGATTTAATACACAAATCAATTGTGGTTTTGACACACAATTGGCATTGTAACATGAAGTCTCTCGTGGTTACTTTATTCAGCTATCTGTGTGGTTTGGCCTTTTTATGAATGAGTTTACACGTGATACAGTATTGTCTAAGGTAATCTTTTCTTATAACTTAGCAGTCTTTCCAGTGAAGATGGCCAAACGAAAAGTGTTTATCTAATGCCAGAGGAGGTAAAGAATGCAATTGACTAGAATGCTTTGAGTATAAAATAGTAATGTAGTTTGCGTCAATTCTATGTAAAATGCCTATTAATGGGTTGTGCTTGACTATTTTGGGTCTGGTGTTAGTAAAGCATGCATTCTATTTCATTGTGGAAGGACACATTCAAACTTAGTCAGAAGCGCTATTTAGCAAAGATACAGCGTATCTTGTATCTTTGCTTTTGACTAGCAAAGATTAGCAAAGATACGCTGCTGAAGCTGCGTTTTAGTAGTTACAGTGAAACAAAAAATGTCTAAATCACTATTAAAGTTTTTTGGCATTTTGTGTCGTGTATGTCAGTCACAGAGGCTAATGATTTTTCTGCTTTTTATGAATCTAATTTACAGTAACAAAGAGATTGTTTAATTGCAGAAACATACAAAAGTAAATATTTTTTTGTTTTTATTAACTATTACTTTGATCAAATATTGTTTCTAACATCAAACAAAAAAGCTAGTGTTGTTTCAAATCATGTGTCATTTTGATAAAGTGTTGTTTCGATCAACTGTTGTTCGATCAAGTGTCATTTCAATCTAAGTGTTGTTTGATCAAGTGTCATTTGATCAACTGTCATAGTACCCAAGCATCAACAGACTTCTGCATGCCCCTACCTTTAATATGTTAGTATACATTGTCAAGATATTTGTAATGTTTAATTTTTTCGATTAACAGTTAAAGGTTAGTTTCTTATAAATTCTAAAAAATAGAAAATTAACACAAAATAAAAGAAAAGTATTAATCATCTAGTTATTTAGTTGTGTCACTGTGATAAACTAAATATATCATATTAATAAGAGAAAATCTGCAGCATAGCTTATTCTTTACATAATTTCTTGTTTGATTATCAAAAAATCTCAAAAGTTGGCAGCAATCCAATAAAATTAGAATCAAGAACCCAAACATATACAGTAGGCCTTGGTTAATCCAGATTCGATTTGACAGACAAAATCATTCAAATTAGGTGAATATCAGGATAATCTGAAGCTTTATATTAAGAATTTCAGTATATAAGAAATCATTTATACTTTCAGTTCTATCCAAGTAAAGCGAAATTCTGGATTAACTGAGGTCTACTGTATCATAGAATCAAGCAAACAAATTGCACTGAATGTATTTTATCAAACATTCACTGACAAGAATTGCTTAACAATAAAACTTAAAATATGCAAATTATTCTACTGTAAAACAAAACTACTTTTACTTGTAAATATGTCTAAACAATTCACCTGGGTCAGGTGGTTTATTGATGAGCATTGTATGCATAGCCATGATATCCTTGCCAACAAATGCTTCTGCATACTTCAAAATCTATAAAAATTACTAACTTTTCAAAATAATAATCCAGACACACTACAGCAAATAAAACTTGCTCTCAAGTAAACTGCAAAAAATACTTGAAACTTTTAAATACAAGCACAAACCTCAGAATCCTCACAATATTCAAACAAAACTGAGTCATTAACAAAATCTTGAATTTTATTGATAGTTCTTTCATTGGTGCCATCTTGAACATTAGCAACATCCTTCATAACAGTAAGCATTGGAACTGTAATCTAAACACAAAAACAATAACCATAACTCAAACATTTTTAAACAAGAGCTGAATAAATTACAATAAAATTGAAAAAGTGCTGAAGAAAAATACAAATTATGGGTTTTTTGGCAAATTATAATTCTATTTTTATGAGTGAACAGCAAAAAGTTTAACATTTTAATTTTACGAACCTAATTTGCAATGCAATATTAACTTTGCATACTTAGCACCTATGCAGAGAAAAGAAATTAGTTTGGAAATTGAAAAACTTGAAACTGATTTATAGCCGATAGTTGATAAAGCAAACCTCTTTATTGCAAATTTGCTGAAATCTTTTTTTGAACTTTTCAATTTGTAGTTTTGAAATTAGATTTTTGATCACTAAGTATCCATTTTCTTCAAAAAATTTCTTTTGCTCTTCAGTCAAAATGGTAGACTCATTTACAGTGTATTGATAATGATGTTGAAAAGCAATCTGGTGAGGTTTCTGCAAATCAAATTATTAGAAAGCAAATTGTTCAATTTTAAGATTTCTGTACTTTAGAATAAAAAGTAAAATTAAAAAATAATAGTTAAATTAAAAAACTCCAATGTTATGTGTTAATCTGTTTTAAATAGCATCTCTTATAATCAACAAATTGGTACTGGTAAGTGTGATTGTGTTAATTGCAAAGTTATGTAACAGACAAAAAATTTGCAGCTGTAATTAAAAAGAGACAAAACAACAAAAAAACAACAGGACTATAAAGTTGTAGAACAGTATATATGTACTTAGTTATGAATTAAGAGCATCTAAGTCATTTTATTAGTTTTTGATGAGTTTAAATTAATCAATAAAAACAAATTTGAAAACGTGAAATGTCTCAATTACAAAAAATACTTATCAATATAAATTATATCCACTTAATAGGCTTTATGCGTAAGTTGGGTTTAATAAGAACATTAATAGAATGAATATGCACTTCTAACTCCTACCAAATGTCCCTCCAAAATTCGAAGTCGACTAGTTTTCATTATGTTAATCAAAATAATAGTACAATTTACTAATCTGAAAATAAACCAAAAAATCTATTAAAAAAGCTTGTTAATCAAATGTATAATAACAAATTAATAAATAAAAATACGAGGTGTGTTTGAAAAGTATCGGGACTGTATGCTTTGCACAAACAACACTTGCAACAGTGATAAAAGCTTTGTTTTTTAAGATGGCGCAATGTCTTGTGGTTGTAAAAATGTAGTTTCAGCATTCTGTGACAACCATATGCTTTTTTACAGGCTTTTCTTGAAAGGCGCTTTACTGTAGTTCGTTTTGGGATAATTTATTTAGTAAATATTTTTTTCTTTTTTTTTCTTTTGTTAACAAATAATGAGCATTGAACAAAGAATCAACTTGAAGTTTCTCGTTCGACTTGGAAAAACTCCAACTGAAACATTCAATTTGCTCCAAGAAGTTTACGGAGATGCTACGATGTCAAGAACTCGGATTTTTGAGTGGCACAAGAGGTTCAGAGAGGGAAGAGAGGATGTGGAAGATGATCCTAAGAGTGGAAGGCCAACAACAAGCAGAACAAATGAAAATGTTGAGCGTGTGAGAGAAGTGCACAATGACCACCACCTTACTGTTAGAATGATAGCAGATGAGTTGAGCATGAATAGTGAGAGGGTGTGGAGGATCATTACAGAAGATCTGGGGATGAGGAAGGTTTGTGCGTAAATGGTACCAAGGTTGCTGAATGATGGGCAAAAGGAAAATCGTGTGCAAGTGTGTCAAGACATCCTGAAACAACTTGAAATTACACCAGATGTGCTGAGTAGAGTTGTTACCAGTGATGAGTCATGGATCTTCGAGTACGATCCACTCACCAAACGGCAGAGCCTTGAATGGAAGAGTGCATCCTCACCAAGACCCAAGAAAGCAAGGCTGTTCAAGTCCAAAATTAAGGTAATGCTGATTGTTTTCTTTGATGTTCATGGAATTGTTCATCTAGAATTCTTGCCACAGGGCCAAACCATTAACCAGAATGTTTACAAAGACATCTTGCGACGTTTGATGCGTTCGGTAAGGGAGAAAAGAAGAGAATTGTGGGAGACAAAATCATGGCTGCTTCATCATGACAATGCTCCTGCTCACAATGCCTTAAGCATACGACAATTTCTTGCAGAAAATAACATTGCCATGCTGGAGCAACCACCCTACTCGCCAGATCTGGCTCCCAGTGATTTTTTCTTGTTTCCTAAGCTCAAGGGAGTCATTAAAGGAACCCGTTTTCAAGACTCAAAAGCCATAACAACAGCCGTAACGAAGGAACTACGAGCGATCCCAATGGAATCTTTCCAGAAGTGCATAGAAGCATGGCAGCAGAGATTAGAAAAGTGCATTCGAGCTCAAGGAGATTACTTTGAAGGGGACAAGTTGTAATTTTTACGTGGCATTTCAAATAAAATAATTATTTACACAGTCCCGTTACTTTTCAAACAGCCCTCGTATAATACAGGCCAGACCCTGCAGAAAGTTGAGTTTAAAAACCTTTTTTCATTTATCTGTACTTTATCCATAACTACATAGCATACCAATGCAAGCAATATAAAGAAAAATTGTAATAAGAAAATTAAAACCTAAAAAAATTATTATCTGTAAACACCAGATTAAAAGTTAAAACAAGGTTGTGTTGAGAACACCAGTCATAGCTACCAGACAATAACATTTTAGAGTGATCAATATTTCTAGTTGGAAGCTGCAACTTTCATTGCCTTCAAATCATGGTGGTGATACTTCACTACTGACCACAATGCTGAGAACATTCATAGACAACAGTTTGTGTATGGATGAAAAGAAACTACTATAAAAAATGGTAACAAAATTACTTTCTAAGATTTTAAGAAAAGTTTAAAAGCAATTTTATCAATCAATGGCTTGTTACATTTTTTTAAACATTGTCTGTAAAGCCTTTTGTTACTATTCACACTTTAATTTTTAAACATTCAGCAATTAAATAAATGTTCTGTTTATAGTAACTGCCTTCAAAATGTTTTTTTATTTTATGGATTCAACTTGATTAACTGCAGAAGTTGCTGTTAATCATATTTACAAGCAAGGATTTGTCTGTCATGTTTCAAGTAGGCGTTTAACTACAACAACTCACTCAGTAGTTCAACTAAATATCTCTTTCACCTCATTACCATCTAATAATAGAGCTGCTATTTACTGTAGAATAAATTCATGGGTATACACTATAAAATCAACATCTTGAAAATTAATTACTTGCGGTACAAAGAACAATGTTACAACAAGTAGAGTTTCTTTCAAAAATACTGCAGATGTAAATAATCATTTTTTTATAAAAAGATTTTTTTTATTGATAGTGAAAATAGCAAAAACAAAACACGTTCACAAATTAAAGCTTCAATGCTGTATCTTTAAATTGTAAAAGTCTTACACTCTCTCTGCTGGAATTTCAGTCACTGCAAAAAATTTGATGCAATTTCTATTGCAAAAAACTTGGTTAGCAAGGCAATATCTTATGTTCTAGGTACATAAAGTAAAAGTCACTAGGATGGTAGAGTGGTTAAGAGCACTATGATTGTGACCAATATCGTTGGAATCAAAACTTACTTGTGCCATTCTTTTGTGTTTTTGGAAAAAACAATTTATAGTACTATTTCTTGTTTAGTTTGGCCCATGTATAGCTCCTTCAACATTTTCCTGCAGGTCAGTAAGATAAATATAGAGATGAAAAAAAATCATCAATCATTTGATATTCCATCAATGGATTATAAAATTGGTTTTAGAGTGAATTGAATTTTTGAAAGTACAGCCATTTTGCGAAAAAAAATTAAAATTATCTCCAGTTTAAAATCGTAATGATATTATTAATTTAAAAGTTTTCACTAAAACAGCCCATATTTTTATAATACTATTTACCTTATTCCACTTGCATACCAACAATACTTGTGCCATTTAACTGCTTTGTGTCAACATTTTAATTTACCTTACATTTTTATAATTCAGGGATGGGCAAAGTTGCTTCTTGTAAAAGCCATTTATATAATACCAAAAACATCAAACAGTTGCACACTTTTTGAACACTATAATTTATGAAATGGTTTATGAACAAACAGCATAAAATAACACCCATTTGCACACAAACATGAATCTTAGGTTTTGATTAAAAGCATTTTAAATCATTGAAAAAATGAAAAACAAATTTTCAATCATTTAAAAAGAATATTGCTTATTTAAATCCCCAGCATTTATTGAGATTTTGTTGCTGTAATTTGGATGCTCAGCATTTTATATCTGGCTCATACTTTGTCACTTTAAGCAATATACATGTAAATCAAGACTGATCAATCATGCTGCTACTCAAATTGTCTTTGATCAAGTTTATTTGAGAAAGCAACGATTTACAACAATATGTAAATAAAAAAATTGATAAAATAGTCCTTGCTAATCTTTTTAAACAAATAAAAGTATCAGGAATGGCATTCCACGATTTCAGTACTTTTTATTCAGCAATGCATGTGATTATACCTAGCATTTGATCATTTTTTATTAATTCTAAGTCACTTCTCAAATTGATAAACTTTTGTTTTCCTATAAAACTGGACTGAAAGTCAATTAATTGCATTTCCATATCTTTTAAATTTAGTCATTTCAGACTTTCTAAATTAAGTGTTTTTAGTAATGTTGAGTCTGGATGTAAAATAAACTGCTTCACTTCAGCAAATTGCCTGAATGGTATAAATCTAGAAACGAATTTGTTGATTAACTCCTGAATAACTTCACAAAACACTCTTATCAACTGATGTTGTTCTAACTCAAATGGGTTTCTTTAAAATATACAAGTTGCAAATAATATTTCTTTGTGTTTTTGAAATACTTAAAAGGTTTTTGAAGCAACATCTTGATAGAAAACTTGTAGTTTTGCTTTGAATGCTTTGATTAAATCAAACATGGTAATAATGGTTTTATTGCAACTTTGCAAACTGCTTTATCTATACCTTGCAAACTGTATTGAAATACAACACACACACTGCTTTATTACTGTGCTAATCATGCCATACTCTTCAGCCCACCAGCTTTGCAGCACTCAACTGCTAGATGATGATAATTTTTGCTTTTTATTTTCACTTGACATATCTCAGTTTATTCAAAATTTAAGTAATGCTTTAGCAAAGTTCAACATCCAATTTTATTTCAGCAAAACATACGTATGTGTAGTACAGTAAACTAACTGCAAATGGTTTCTTTAAACTTTCTGGTTGTTAAAGCAAGCAACTGTTGCATATTCTGTCTGGAAAGGAAATAGCTAGCAGAAAATAAAACAATGATATCGTTTACACACTTGGATAATGGAGGTCACACAGCTTTGTAATTTTCAATATCTTTATCACCTAACATGAGTTAGTACCTCTGCTACACAAGTGATTGATTGTTAAAATTTTAAAAATTCTATTTGAAGAAGACATATTTGAATAAGGATTCTATTTGAATAAGTTTGTAGTTGTTAATATTATGACAGATAATAGTGCTGATGAATATGAGCTGTGTCCAAGCTGTAATAACAAAGCTGCAGATTTTGATGACAGGTGGGTTGGCTGTGTTTTATGTACCTACTGGATCTGTTTGGACTGTGCTTATAAAAGTCTACCAGGGGCTGAACCTCAAAACAAGGGTAGTAAGAATGCCAAAAAGTTTTATGATTCATTGAAGGGTACAACATCTTCCCCTTGGCAATACTTTTGCTCAAACTGTATCATGAAACTGCCTTCACTGAAATCTACACCATCTAAAATTACAAACAATGTGTCTGAACAAATTACGAAACTTACAAACACTGTCAATGAACTAGCTAAGAAAATTACATCTCTAGAACAGCCACTCCGTCCTATTGCCACTGCTGTTACTTCACCAACTTGGGCTGAGATTGCTGGGATCAATAGCCCACAGAAGCTCAGTAAAGTGGTCAAAACATCAATACAATCAGCTCTTGATAGTGAAAAAACCAAGTGTGAATTGATAATTTCCCGACTAGATGAATCTGGATCTGACTTGGAGAATGTACTCCAAATTGGTGAATCAGTAGATTCTCAGGCAAAACCAGTGGATGTACAAAGACTTGGCCAAAAGTCTGCTGGCACATCTCGACTTTTAAAAGTCACTTTCTCATCATTTAGTGACACTAGAAACTTTCGATTGTCATTTGATAAGAACAAAATGACATCAGATAGTTTAAAAAGCATTAAAATTAGGCCTAGCGTTGACAAGGAAAAGAGAAAACTTCACAAACAGAAATCAAATCTTGTGCATCAAATGAATCAAGAAGCTAAAGAAAGAGGTGAACATAACGTTAGTTATAGTCTAAGGGAAAACTATGCTATATGGAAATTTGTCAAAGATAACGATTCATGGAAACGGGACCGAAACTGGCAAGAATCAGCATCATCAGAAGTAAATCAAAAAACACCACTATCATTCTGGCAGAATTCTGCTAAAATGACGGAACTAAAAATCGGAACAAAACCAAAACAGAGTTTCCAAACAACAAAAAACAAAAGGTTGAATTTTTTTTACTTGTAAAATCAATTGCTTTTTAGCTTTAAGGGCCAAACCAAAAAGCTTTTAAAATGATCTAAATGAAAAAATCATTGACCTAAAAAGGAGCAGCAACGAGTCTCACTCGGGGATTTCCCACCAGAACGCTTTGAATTTTGATTTTTAATAAATTTTTGATGTACATTATGACTCCTACCCGAATTAAACTGACTTCTTGCGTTGGGGACCGATCCAATCAACTTTTAAACTGATCTGGATGATCAATGCATCAAAATATACACGGCCAGCAACGAGTCCCACTCGGGGATTTCCCAGCAGAACGCATTGAATTTTGATTTTCTAACGATTTTCGATGTATTTTATGACTCCTACTCGAATTAAACTGACTTCTTGCGTTGGGGGCCGATCCAATCAACTTTTAAACTGATCTGGATGATCAATGCATCAAAATATACACAGCCAGCAACGAGTCCCACTCGGGAATTTCCCAGCAGAACGCTTTGAATTTTGATTTTCTAACGATTTTTGATGTACATTATGACTCTTACCCGAATTAAACTGACTTCTTGCGTTGGGGGCCAATCCAATCAACTTTTAAACTGATCTGGATGATCAGTGCATCAGAATATACACGGCCAGCAACGAGTCCCACTCGGGTATTTCCCAGCAGAACGCTTTGAATTTCGACTTTTAATAGATTTTCGATATATTTTATGACTCCTACCCGAATTAAACTGACTTCTTGCGTTGGGGGCCGATCCAATCAACTTTTAAAATGATCTGGGTGATCAGTGCATCAAAATACACACGGCTGGCAACGATTCCCACTCGGGGATTTCCCAGCAGAACGCTTTGAATTTCGACTTTTAATAGATTTTCGATGTATTTTATGACTCCTGCACGAATTAAACTGACTTCTTGCGTTGGGGGCCAATCAAATCAACTTTTAAAATGATTTGAGTAATCAATGCATCAAAATGTACACGGCCAGCAACGAGTCCCACTCGGGGATTTCCCAGCAGAACGCTTTGAATTTCGATTTTCTAAAGATTTTCGATGTATTTTATGACTCCTACCCAAATTAAACTGACTTCTTGCGTTGGGGGCCAATCCAATCAACTTTTAAACTGATCTGGATGATCAATGCATTAAAATATACACGGCCAGCAACGAGTCCCACTCGGGGATTTCCCAGCAGAACGCTTTGAATTTCGATTTTCTAACGATTTTTGATGTATTTTATGACTCCTACCCGAATTAAACTGACTTCTTGCGTTGGGGGCCAATCCAATCAACTTTTAAACTGATCTGGGTAATTAATGCATCAAAATATACAGGACCAGCAACGAGTCCCACTTGGGGATTTCCCAGCAGAACGCTTTGAATTTCGACTTTTAATAGATTTTCGATGTACATTATGACTCCTATACCAATTAAACTGACTTCTTGCGTTGGGGGCCAATCCAATCAACTTTTAAACTGATCTGGATGATCAATGCATCAAAATAAACACGGCCAGCAACGAGTTCCATTTGGGGATTTCCCAGCAGAACGCTTTGAATTTCGACTTTTAATAGATTTTCGATGTATTTTATGACTCCTACCTGAATTAAACTGACTTCTTGCGTTGGGGGCCAATCCAATCAACTTTTAAACTAATCTGGGTAATCAGTGCATTAAAATATACACGGCCGGCAACGAGTCCCACTCGGGTATTTCCCAGCAGGACGCTTTGAATTTCGACTTTTAATAGATTTTCGATATATTTTATGACTCCTATCCGAATTAAACTGACTTCTTGCGTTGGGGGCCAATCCAATCAACTTTTAAACTGATCTGGGTGATAAATGCATCAAAATATAGACGGCCAGCAACGAGTCCCACTCGGGGATTTCCCAGCAGAACGCTTTGAATTTCGACTTTTAATAGATTTTTGATATATTTTATGACTCCTACCCGAATTAAACTGACTTCTTGCGTTGGGGGCCAATCAAATATACTTTTAAAATGATCTGGGTGATCAATGCATCAAAATACACACAACCAGCAACGAGTCCCACTCGGGGATTTCCCAGCAGAACGCTTTGAATTTCGATTTTCTAACGATTTTCGATGTATTTTATGACTCCTACTCGAATTAAACTGACTTCTTGCGTTGGGGGCCAATCCAATCAAGTTTTAAACTGATCTGGGTGATTAATGCATCAGAATAAACACGGCCGGCAACGATTCCCATTTGGGGATTTCCCAGCAGAACGCTTTGAATTTCAACATTTACCAGATTTTTGATTTATTTTATGACTCCTACCCGAATTAAACTGATATTTTGCGTTGGGGGCCAATCCAATTAACTTTTAAACTGATCTGGATGATCAAATCATCAAAATAAACACGGCTGGCAACGAGTCCCACTCGGGGATTTCCCAGCAGAACGCTTCGAATTTTAAGTTTGAAATGATTTTCGATGTATATTATGAATCTTTCTAGAATTTTACTGGATTTATATCTTATCACATTGTTTGCGTTAACAATGCTTTCACAAATAAAACAATTAAAAAATTATTTTTCTTAAATAAGAGTCAAGGTGGATTTCTTCAGAAGTTTTTATACAGCTTTTATTTAAAATTTGAGTCATTTTCATACAACATGTTTAATAAAAGTTTTCAAACTCTCTTCATCTTCCCTACCGGTCTACAAATTAGATTTAAGTTAAGTTAAAAGCTTGTTTATATTTTTTATTAACTTTGTTTCAGATGTAATTGCAGCATCACTTTTATTGGCCAACAAGCTTAATCAATTGATTTTTTACATGTATTTATTTATTGTATTCAATCAATCAATCAACTTCAACGCACCGTATTTGCGGAAAAGATAATGAAGAAAACATAAAATGAAATCGATGATGATTAATACTGGATGATGCGTAATATTATATTGCACGTAATGATGTGTAACCCTGTACAGTGGTGCTTGGTTTTTGACTCTTCTAGACGATGGCCACCCTTTGCACAAGGTCATGCATGACCGCAAACATAATTCATGCATGAAAATCGTTAGAAAATCAAAATTCAATGCGTTCTGCTGGGAAATCCCCAAATGGGAATCGCTGCTGGCCGTGTATATTTTGATGCATTAATCACCCAGATCAATTTAAAAGTTGATTGGATTGGCCCCCAACGCAAGACGTCATTTTAATTCCGGTAGGAGTCATAAAATACATCGAAAATTGTTAGAAAATCGAAATTCAAAGCGTTCTGCTGGGAAATCCCCAAATGGGAATCGTTGCTGGCCGTGTATATTTTGATGCATTAATTACCCAGATCAGTTTAAAAGTTGATTGGATTGGCCCCCAACGCAAGAAGTCATTTTAATTCCGGTAGGAGTCATAAAATACATCGAAAATCTTTAGAAAATCGAAATTCAAAGCGTTCTGCTGGGAAATACCCGAGTGGGACTCGTTGCCAGCCGCGTTTATTTTGATGCATTGATCATCCAGATTAGTTTAAAAGTTGATTTGATTGGCCCCCAACGCAAGAAGTCAGTTTAATTCAGGTAGGAGTCATAAAATACATCGAAAATCGTTAGAAAATCAAAATTCAAAGCGTTCTGCTGGGAAATCCCCGAGTGGGACTTGTTGCTGGTTGTGTTTATTTTGATGCATTGATCATCCAGATTAGTTTAAAAGTTGATTGGATTAGCCCCCAACGCAAGAAGTCAGTTTAATTCGTGCAGGATTCATAAAATACATCGAAAATCGTTAGAAAATCAAAATTCAAAGCGTTCTGCTGGGAAATCCCCGAGTGGGACTCGTTGCCAGCCGCGTTTATTTCGATGCATTGATCATCCAGATCAGTTTAAAAGTTGATTGGATTGGCCCCCAACGCAAGAAGTCAGTTCAATTCAGGTAGGAGTCATAATGTACATCGAAAATCGTTAGAAAATCAAAATTCAAAGCGTTCTGCTGGGAAATCCCCAAATGAAACTCGTTGCCAGCCGTATTTATTTTGATGCATTGATCATCCAGATCAGTTTAAAAGTTGATTGGATTGGCCCCCAACGCAAGAAGTCAGTTCAATTTGTGCAGGATTCATAAAATACATCGAAAATCGTTAAAAAATCGAAATTCAAAGCGTTCTGGTGGGAAATCCCCGAGTGGGACTCGTTGCCAGCCGTGTGTATTTTGATGCATTGATCACCCAGATTAGTTTAAAAGTTGATTTGATTGGCCCCCAACGCAAGAAGTCAGTTCAATTCAGGTAGGAGTCATAAAATACATCGAAAATCTTTGGAAATTCGAAATTCAAAGCGTTCTGCTGGGAAATCCCCGAGTGGGACTCTTTGCCAGCCGTGTTTATTTTGATGCATTGATCATCCAGATCAGTTTAAAAGTTGATTGGATTAGCCCCCAACGCAAGAAGTCAGTTTAACTGGTATAGGAGTCATAAAATACAGCGAAAGTTTTTAGAAAATCAAAATTTAAAGCGTTCTGCTGGGAAATCCCCGAGTGGGACTCGTTGCCAGCCGTGTATATTTTGATGCATTTATCACCCATATCAGTTTAAAAGTTGATTGGATTGGCCCCCAACGCAAGAAGTCAGTTTAATTCAGGTAGGAGTCATAAAATACATCGAAAATCTTTGGAAATTCGAAATTCAAAGCGTTCTGCTGGGAAATCCCCAAGTGGGACTCTTTGCCAGCCGTGTTTATTTTGATGCATTGATCATCCAGATTAGTTTAAAAGTTGATTGGATTAGCCCCCAACGCAAGAAGTTAGTTTAACTGGTATAGGAGTCATAAAATACAGCGAAAGTTTTTAGAAAATCGAAATTTAAAGCGTTCTGCTGGGAAATCCCCGAGTGGGACTCGTTGCCAGGCGTGTATATTTTGATGCATTTATCACCCAGATCAGTTTAAAACTTGATTGGATTGGCCCCCAACCCAAGAAGTCAGTTCAATTCAGGTAGGAGTCATAAAATACATCGAAAATCTTTGGAAATTCGAAATTCAAAGCGTTTTGCTGGGAAATCCCCGAATGGAACTCGTTGCCGGCCGTGTATATTTTGATGCATTAATTACCCAGATTATTTTAAAAGTTGATTTGATCGGCCCCCAACGCAAGAAGTTAGTTTAATTCGGATAGGATACATAAAATACATCGAAAATCGTTAGAAAATTGAAATTCAAAGCGTTCTGCTGGGAAATCTCCGAGTGGGACTCGTTGCTGGCCGTGTATATTTTAATGCATTGATTACCCAGATCAGTTTAAAAGTTGATTGGATCGGCCCCCAACGCAAAAAGTCAGTTTAATTTGTGTAGGAGTCATAAAATACATCGAAAATCTTTACAAAATCGAAATTCAAAGCGTTCTGCTGGGAAATCCCCGAGCGGAACTCGTTGCCGGCCGTGTTTATTTTAATGCACTGATTACCCAGATTAGTTTAAAAGTTGATTGGATCGGCCCCCAACGCAAGAAGTTAGTTTAATTCAGGTAGGAGTCATAAAATAAATCAAAAATTGTTAGAAAATCAAAATTCAAAGCGTTCTGCTGGGAAATCCCCAAATAGAACTCGTTGCCAGCCGTATTTATTTTGATGCATTGATCATCCAGATCATTTTAAAAGTTGATTGGATTGGCCCCCAACGCAAGAAGTTAGTTTAATTTGTGCAGGATTCATAAAATACATCGAAAATCGTTAGAAAATCGAAATTCAAAGCGTTCTGCTGGGAAATCCCCAAGTGGGACTCGTTGCTAGCTGCGTTTATTTCGATGCATTGATCATCCAGATCATTTTAAAAGTTGATTGGATTGGCCCCCAACGCAAGAAGTCAGTTTAATTCGGATAGGAGTCATAAAATACATCGAAAATCGTTAGAAAATCGAAATTCAAAGCGTTCTGCTGGGAAATCCCCGAGTGGAAATCGTTGCTGGTTGTGTTTATTTTGATGCATTGATCATCCAGATTAGTTTAAAAGTTGATTGAATTGGCCCCCAACGCAAGAAGTCAGTTTAATTCGGGTAGGAGTCATAAAATACATCAAAAATTGTTAGAAAATCGAAATTCAATGCGTTCTGCTGGGAAATCCCCGAGTGGGACTCGTTGCTGGCCGTGTTTATTTTAATGCATTGATCATCCAGATCAGTTTAAAAGTTGATTGGATTGGCCCCCAACGCAAGAAGTTAGTTTAATTGGTATAGGAGTCATAAAATACATCGAAAATCTATTAAAAGTCGAAATTCAAAGCGTTCTGCTGGGAAATCCCCGAGTGGGACTCTTTGCCAGCCGTGTTTATTTTGATGCATTGATCATCCAGATCAGTTTAAAAGTTGATTGGATCGGCCCCCAACGCAAGAAGTCAGTTTAATTTGTGCAGGATTCATAAAATACATCAAAAATCGTTAGAAAATTGAAATTCAAAGCGTTCTGCTGGGAAATCCCCAAATGGGAATCGTTGCCAGCCGTGTATATTTTGATGCATTTATCACCCAGATCAGTTTAAAAGTTGATTGGATTGGCCCCCAACGCAAGAAGTCAGTTTAATTCGGGTAGGAGTCATAAAATACGAGGGTCAGTCAATAAGTAATGAGACTTTTTTAATAACTCAAGTTTGCAATGACTGGTAATCAAAAAATGCTTTTTTATTTTTCAACATAGTCTCCCTCCTTTGCAACACACTTGTTCCATCTTGATATTAGATTGTCTATTCCTTTGGCATAGAATTCCGTGGACTGGGTCCTTAGCCAGTTGCTCACAGCAGCCTTCACTTCTTCATCAGTCTGGAAGTGAATTCCCCTCATACTCTCTTTGAGTGGGCGGAAGAGGTGAAAATCAGATGGTGCAAGGTCTGGGCTGTAGGGTGGGTGTGTTAGAAGTTTCCAGCCTAAATCTTCAATTTTGGCTAGGGTTCTTGCTGCTGTGTGGGGCCTTGCATTATCCTGAAGGAGAATCACACCTCTTGATTGAAGTCCTCTCCGTTTGTTCTTAATGTCTTTTTTCACTTGAGTTAGCAGCTCACAGTAGTTCTCTGAGTTCACAGTATTGCCCCTTTCCAAGAAACTGATAGTGATCGGCCCATTTCTGTCCCAGAACACAGTGAGCATGACTTTCCTTAAACTTTTCTGAGATTTGAATTTTTTCTTCACTGGGGAAGAAACATGCTTCCACTCCATTGATCGTCGTTTCGATTCAGGTTCATAATGAAAGACCCAGGTCTCATCAGTTGTCACTATTCTCGATAGAAATACATCTCCCTCCTTTCTGTATCTGCGTAGTGATGCTCTGGAAGCCATCAGGCGCTGCATTTTGTGATCATCCGTTAACATCTTTGGAACCCAGCGACAGCTGACTTTTGAAAAACGCAGCTTCTCACGCACAATTGCGTACACTGTGCCATGGGAGATGTCCAAGTTTGTAGCAATTTCATCTAAAGTGACCCTTCTATCAGATTTGATCAGGTCTTCAACTGCCTGTACTGCTTCTGGGGTAGAGACATCCACAGGTCTTCCACTTCTCAGATCATCAGTAATGCTTTCGCGTCCATCTTTGAATGCTTGCACCCATTTGTAGAAGTTTGCTCTAGACATACAGGAAGGACCATATTGTCTTTGCATTCTAGACAGAATCTCACATGATTTTACACTCTCTGCCAACAGAAATCTGATGACTCCTCTTTGTTCCAAGCATGAGCTGTTTCCTAGCCTAGTAGTCATTTCAATTTATCGTCACACCTACAGTAATCTGAAAATAAACAAGTTTTGTTGTAAATAAGATGACAACTCCATTCATAATCATCACATAAAATTTCAGTTGCATAACTCCAAGAACACCAAAGTAATTGAGAAAGTCTCATTACTTATTGACTGACCCTCGTACATCGAAAATCGTTAGAAAATCGAAATTCAAAGCGTTCTGCTGGGAAATCCCCAAATGGGACTCGTTGCCAGTTGTCTATATTTTGATGCATTGATCACCCAGATTAGTTGAAAAGTTGATTGGATCAGCCCCCAACGCAAGAAGTCAGTTTAATTCGGGTAGGAGTCATAAAATACATCGAAAATCGTTAGAAAATCGAAATTCAAAGCGTTCTGCTGGGAAATCTCCGAGTGGGACTCGTTCCTGGCCGTGTATATTTTGATGCATTTATCACCCAGATTAGTTTAAAAGTTGATTGGATTAGCCCCCAACGCAAGAAGTCAGTTTAATTGGTATAGGAGTCATAAAATACATCGAAAATCTTTAGAAAATCAAAATTCAAAGCGTTCTGCTGGGAAATCCCCGAGTGGAACTCGTTGCCAGCCGTGTATATTTTGATGCATTGATTACCCAGATCAGTTTAAAAGTTGATTGCATCGGCCCCCAACGCAAGAAGTCAGTTTAATTTGTGCAGGATTCATAAAATACATCGAAAATTGTTAGAAAATCGAAATTCAAAGCGTTCTGCTGGGAAATCTCCGAGTGGGACTCGTTGCCAGCCGCGTTTGTTTTGATGCATTGATCATCCAGATCAGTTTAAAAGTTGATTGGATTGGCCCCCAACGCAAGAAGTCAGTTTAATTCGGGTAGGAGTCATAAAATACATCGAAAATCGTTAGAAAATCGAAATTCAATGCGTTCTGCTGGGAAATCCCCGAGTGGGACTCGTTGCTGGTTGTGTTTATTTTGATGCATTGATCATCCAGATCAGTTTAAAAGTTGATTGGATTGGCCCCCAACGCAAAATCAGTTTAATTCGAGTAGGAGTCATAATGTATATCGAAAATCTATTAAAAGTCGAAATTCAAAGCGTTCTGCTGGGAAATACCCGAGTGGGACTCGTTTCCAGCCGTCTATATTTTGATGCATTGATCACCCAGATCAGTTTAAAAGTTGATTGGATTGGCCCCCTAACGCAAAATCAGTTTAATTCGGGTAGGAGTCATAAAATACATCGAAAATCTATTAAAAGTCGAAATTCAAAGCGTTCTGCTGGGAAATACCCGAGTGGGACTCGTTTCCAGTCGTCTATATTTTGATGCATTGATCATCCAGATCAGTTTAAAAGTTGATTGGATTGGCCCCCAACGCAAGAAGTCAGTTTAATTCGTGCAGGATTCATAAAATACATCGAAAATCGTTAGAAAATCAAAATTCAAAGCGTTCTGCTGGGAAATCTCCGAGTGGGACTCGTTGCCAGCCGCGTTTGTTTTGATGCATTGATCATCCAGATCAGTTTAAAAGTTGATTGGATCGGCCCCCAACGCAAAAAGTCAGTTTAATTCAGGTAGGAGTCATAAAATACATCGAAAATCGTTAGAAAATCGAAATTCAATGCGTTCTGCTGGGAAATCCCCGAGTGGGACTCGTTGCTGGTTGTGTTTATTTTGATGCATTGATCATCCAGATCAGTTTAAAAGTTGATTGGATTGGCCCCTAACGCAAAATCAGTTTAATTCGGGTAGGAGTCATAATATACATCGAAAATCTATTAAAAGTCGAAATTCAAAGCGTTCTGCTGGGAAATCCCCGAGTGGAACTCATTGCTGCTCCTTTTTAGGTCAATGATTTTTTCATTTAGATCATTTTAAAAGCTGTTTGGCTTGGCCGTTAAAGCTAAAAAGCAATTAATTTTACAAGTAAAAAAATTTAACTTTTTGTTTTTGTTGTTTGGAAACTCTGTTTTGGTTTTGTTCCGATTTTTAGTTCCGTCATTTTAGCAGAATTCTGCCAGAATGATAGTGGTCAAAAAACAAATCAGTCAAAAAAAGAGGTACGTTAAACAAAGTTCATTTAAAGGTTATTTGTTTCAATGCTCACTCAATCGTAAACAAACTTACACTACTGCATAACTTCCTAGTCAACAATGACTCCATTGATTTAATTTTCATAACTAAATCTTGGCTAACTACTGCCATACTTGACTCCATGATTTGCCCCAATAGTTATTGTATTGTTTGCAATGACAGAGCTGTTGGTAGAGGTGGTGGCGTTATCTTATTGTACAAGAGTAATTTGCAAGTAGTGCAATTCAAGCCTGTTATAGCCAATGAATGTTTTGAATATATATGTGTTGATGTCCATACTGGTAAACGTATTATTCGTTTTTGTTGCCTTTACATGCCCCCTGTGACTGCCAATTCCTTCACTGATCTGTGTAGTGTATGTAACTGCCTCAAGATGTGTATTTCTGTCAACACTGTGCCTATATTATTGGTGATTTTAATCTACCGCATATTGATTGGATGATTCCTATTAGCATTGGTAACCCTTGTCATGATTATTTTGTCGAGTTTTGTAATACTGCTCATCTCATTCAACATGTGTCTCAATCTACCCACAAAAGTGGAAGCACACTAGATCTGTTGCTCTGTACTTTACAAGGCTCTTTAAATATTGAATCTTTTGAAATCTGTCCACCTTTTAGTGATACTTGTGATCACTCCAGCTTAATTTTTACCATTAGCTATTATACCAGTTCCAGTGTTTCTTCTCATACCACCTTATCACCTGACTTTAAACGAGCTG
Source organism: Diplosoma virens (assembly GCA_963680785.1). Classification (NCBI taxonomy): domain Eukaryota; kingdom Metazoa; phylum Chordata; class Ascidiacea; order Aplousobranchia; family Didemnidae; genus Diplosoma; species Diplosoma virens. Next base: position 41,264,923 of record OY796886.1, on the reverse strand, counting down.
ATTATAACAAAATACAAGAGGAACTCTTACTGGTTGACTGGCAAAATATTATTAGTTCTTGTGGCAACAATGTACAACTCCTATATGACACCCTGTGCAAACAACTGCAACTCTTGATCAATCTGCATAGACCACCTAAGTCTTTTGCAAGTAAAGCCAAAAGACCAGCTAATATTCGTAAATTGCTAAAAGAAAAGAAAAAATTTTATCAGCTATGCAAAAGTGATTCTACTGCTAAACCAGAATACAATAAAATCTCCAAAAACTACGACAAGGCTGTCTTGCAATGGTATGAAAACTTTGAAAACTCCTTGTGTGAAAATCCAAATCCCTCAAAATTCTACAGCTATGCCAAAAACAAACTCAATTTTAGACCAGAGATCCCTCCCCTCTGGAAACATGATAATCAACTAGCTGTTACTGATACTGAGAAAGCTGACACTTTAAACTCCATGTTTCATAATGTGTACAAAGTGGATGATGGCAATGATCTCAACCTCTCTTGCAAAGTCCTTTCCCAACAATGTATGAATGATGTGACAGTGGATGTTTATGATGTTGCTAGGGCTATTCAAATGATTCCTGATAAGTTATCACAATGACCCAACTCTCAAAAGGGTGGCCTCTCCTATCCTTGACATACTTTTACACTTATTTAATCTTAGTTTAAATTTGGGTGTTATACCTTTGCAATGGCGTTCTGCCATCATTGTTCCCATACACAAGAAAGGTTTTCGAGATCTTCCTTGTAACTACCATCCTATTTCTTTGACTTGTGTTTTGTGCCATACTCTGGAGTACATTACTGCTGAAGTATTACGATCTCATCTTCACTCTTTCAATCTTCTTTCTTCAAATCAATTTGGCTTTCTTCCCAGTAGATCCACCTGTTCTCAACTGCTCACAATGTTGAATAACTGGTTCTGTAATTATGATTCTAACGTTACAACTGATGCTGTGTATACTGACATTGCTAAAGCTTTTGACATTGTTTCACATTCTAAGTTGATATCAGTGCAAAACTCATATGGCATTCAGTGCAATGTTCTCAATTGGATTAGATCTTTTCTTAGTAATCGTGTTCAAAAAGTGTGTGTTAATGGTAGTTTCTCTGATACCTTGCCAGTTATTAGTGGTGTTCCCCAAGGAAGTGTCCTTGGCCCATTGTTGTTTGTTATATATATTGATGACATTGTTAACCTTGTATGTACATCTAGTTCTGCTAATACTAGTGATGTGTTTTTATATGCTGATGATGCAAAGCTGTTTAGTTACAATGCAGCTCAGTTGCAATGTGATCTTGACAATTTAGCATCATGGCTACTTCATCGTCAACTTTCTTTATCACCTTCTAAATGTCAACATCTGGCTATAACTAAAACTTTGTGTAATGCGCCTAGTAAGTTTTTTATAGGTATTGAGGATATTTCTTGTGCTGACACTGTAATTGACCTTGGCATTAATATTTCACACAATTTAAAATGGTATCACCACATTTGTCGCATTCAGCATACAGCTTCACTCTGTGCTTATCGTATGTTACACTGCTTTTCTTCAAAATATGTTTGGACCCTTTTAAGAGCTTACTTTACTTATGTTAGACCTAAGCTTGAATACAATACACCTGTTTGGTCTCCATACTTAAAGAAAGATATTATTATTATTGAATCTATTCAGCGCCATTTTACTCGTCAAATTTGTATTCGTTAACATTTCTTTTTGTTCTTATTATGACCACCTAAAAAAGCTTAACATAAAATCTTTAGAATATTGTAGAGTTGAATATGACCTTTTCTTGATGTACAAAATATGTCACAATTTGTCAGATTTAAATTTTCATAATTTTTTTTTGTATCGCAACTCTGGTTATAATCTGCGTCAACATGACTGGACTATTCAGTCGCTCACTCATCCTAAACAAAATCAGTTCAAAAATTTCTTCACCAACCATATACCGGATGTTTGGAATAAACTTCCTCAAGATATTGTATCTGCTCCAAGCCTATCTAGTTTTAAAATCCGTGTTAAAAAATTTGACCTCCACAGTATTACTTCACTTGTCTACTGAGTATTACACTTTGTTTGTTGAATCTTGCTTTGAACTGTTTCTTTTTTTTCCTCACCTATTAGTGTGCTGGTGTGTGTACCTAGCACCATGGTGTTGTATTTTCAAATAAATAAATAAATAAAATGCACAGTTAACAAAATATAAATTAAATTATCATAACAGTGCTGTTCCCGAATTCCAGAAAAATTAGCGACGTACCACATCTGGCACGTGTGGTATAGGTTCACAACCTCTGCACTGGCTATTACAAGCATGTTAATACCAACAGTAGATACAGACATTTTCTTTTCTAACTAAAAAATTCTGTACTTTTTGCAAAAAAATGGAAAGTGAGTTAAATATTATTAAAAAATTTCTAAACTGGCCAATTACAACGTTAAAGAGCCCAAAATTGGTTTAAAGAATCCGCCTACGACAAAACACAGTTAAGTATTGCAGCTTTGTATTTATCAAGTTTATAGCAACTATTGAAATTATCAATCTAACACTTGCGGCGCTGAGTAAAAACTTTAAAATTTGATAACAACCCCTATCTTGTGCATACATTTATGTTTTACTATAGCATTTGATATATATAATAAATTTACACAACTTACATGTAAATAACAAACACACATGAAACTCAAAAATACATTTATTTTGTTAGCATACATAATCAACATACCATGTAATCACATCTTAATGAGATAGATGCGCCTGATGCGTTGATACCAACTTGTCAATTTCTGGCTTCAGTGCAGTGAAAAGAAGCTTTAGGTCGTCCCGATCTGTGACAGCTAGTCTATTCCTTTGCTTGCAAAGAAGTTAGGAAACTGCACTAAACCCTTTTTCAACCAGATAGGATGTTGGAAAAGCTATAAAGTACAGCTTCACTTTGTTCCACACTGCTGGGTAACGTTCACGGACAGCTTTCTGCAGCTAGAAATCCTTGTAGGAGTTTGAAAGCTTTGGTCTCAGTTCAACCTCATTTCGGAGTGATATTAGTTCTTCTTCTAAGACACCTGCCCCTTCCAGACTCGACTTATGCTGTGGATCTATCACCAGAGGTAGGCAGAGCGCAACTTGCGCAATTGCGGTAGTTGCGTTGCGCTTTCATACTTTTTTGAAAGCGTTGCGCTTTAGTGCGCTGCGCTAATCATAAAAAAAATTTAAGTTGCGCTTTATTGCGCTCGGCATTGAGGAATAAACAAGTCAATTGCGCTTTATTGCGCTGCGCATTAAGGATTAAACAAATCGATTGCGCTTTTTAGTTATGCTTCATCAAAGCTAAATACATATCTTTTCCCAGTTAATTAAACCGCTGTAAAAACAAAGCCTGGCGGACAGTTGTCGCACTAGGCCGTCAAATTACTTGTGAACAGAAAAAATTGTGCCATAAAAGATTGCAAAAAACGAGTAAAGTGAACTATGAGAGGTAAATTGAAAGTTGTATTTACATTCGGCAGCGTAGTCGAGTGGTTAAAGCACCGGACTGAAGATCAGCATGGTCTAGGTTCAAAACCCACTTCCGACATTCTGTTGTGTACTTGGGAAAGACACTTTACGGCACTTTCCCCTGCTTGGTGGTCTTGACAAGCAGTTCTAAATTGCAGTCATATCTCTACTAAATTACAAGCGGACAGCAATATCTTGGCATCTCCGGAAGCAGGTCGATGTAATTGCTTACCCTATGTATAGCGCCTCCATCGCTTTCCTGTGAGTCAGGTGGATAAATATAGAGATAAAAAAAAAAAAATAATAATAATAATTTGCTTTTTAACAAGAACATTGTTTTAAAAGATGTACCCAATTTGGAACAGTTGGTACATTGTAGACCACAGTTCCAACATTAGTAAGGTATAAACTTATATTTTATATTAATTTTTATTTGGTGTAAATCAGTAAAGCGTTTAGTAAAGTATAGTTTTTATATTTAGTTGTGTTATACTGTAAAATTAAATTGAAATCATGGCTAAAAAGTTGTCGATGATGTGGAAGTTCTTTCTACTTCAAGTGATGGTGATACAACAGGTAATTTTGTTATAAGCATTAGGACTCGTTTCCACGACGAGTGTGGAATGAAATATTCTTTCTTTCGTTTATTAATCTTTTCGCGCTTAACCCTATTCCGACTGGGATTTTTGAAAACTTTGTACGACTGGGGGTAGAAAAGTGCCCGCACTCTTTGCTTGCTTATATCTCAACAATTACTAGCGCTAGAATTGTCATTCAAGTTTGTATAGAAAGGAATTTCATACTCTTTTAATATAGATACTTAAATGTTGCATTTAAACATTATTTGGGATTAAAAAAGCAACCAGTATTAAAGGCAGTCAATTTTTGTAAATTGGCTGAAAACGAGAGAGCGGTTTGAGAAAATTAATAACTTCGGCTGTTTGTCGAATGTTATAATCCGTAAAATTAAAAATAGGAATGGTGACAGCTGAAATCCATTTGGAAAGATTATTACTGTTTACAGAAAAAGAAAGTTTTCACCCGAAAATCTGCTAAAAGCTGGTTTTATTAGTGTTTACAAAGCTTCGATCTTTGCGATTTATCAAATGATTTTTTAAATTAACTCACTTTTGTGAAAAATTTAAGCAAGAAACTTTATACATAAAAAGAAAGGCAAATTATTACACAAAAAATTATGTTTGTATTTCCACATCGCAGAAAACTCACCTTAATATTTTTCACCTGTAAAAAAATATTTCGACTTGACTAATTTGTTTAGAGTTGATTGCTTTTGATCACATCGATTTTAATTTTAGAGAAATCTTTTTTAGTTCGAATGTTTTCTTCTTTTGATGAAGTACGCTAATTCATTAATAAAATATATGCTTATTAAAATTTTGCTAGCGTTTTCTCACATAATTCTTTAATGTTTAATTGTTGTACGAGTTTGTTTTGTTTTAGTGATGTTGACTATTTGTTGGAAAAATTTTACTTTTGGGTCGAGAGTTTTTTTGGAAATTGTAAGAATTTTTGGGTGTTTTTTTGTTGATAGTGTTTGATTAAGTGAAAGAATTGTGCCATATTCAACTGGGTGTGGTGTAAAAAGTGTGGTTGTATGTTTTGCCCCGTCAATAAGTTTTCAGCTTGCGTTTCAAATTACGTCACATTGGAGCTTATCATACTTTACGTTCTCAAGAACTGCTTCAATGAGTGAAAAAGGTCGACATTTGGATTTTACGTAACTTTTCTTGTTTTACAGGACTTAAGAACAACACCAACGGAAGGTGGGCAAATATCTTCTTTGGTCAATAAAACTATAGAAGATTGGATGGCAACAGAGCCAACAAGGAAGACACAATTCCAATTGGAATCTTTTCCTGTGTTCCACCGAAGAGCTGGAATTGAAGTTTTTTTAAAATACAACACTGGCATTCCAAGCTCTGCGGCAATAGAACGTGTCTTCTCTGTTGGATCCGAAGTGATGAAACCAAAGAGAGCGACGTTATCGTCAGAAAACTTTGAACGATTGGTATTTATTCGAGAAAACAAAAACTGCGTGCTTCCATTAAAATAATTAATTAATTTATTTGTGTTGTTGAGTTTTATTTATTCCGTTTTGTGTTGTGTGTTGTTGAGTTATTGAGTTTCTTTATTATTTATTTATTTTATTAATTTATATTATTTATTATTTTATTTATTTTGTGTAAATCGAATGAATAAAAAAGGAAAAGTCGTTCAACTATCGCAAACAATCAAAATCGAAAAAATGCTTTTTTATCGACTTTGCTTTGTAATCTAGTGATTACTTCAAAAGTAATCACAGTGGCCCAGATGGTAGGTGCTTTCACGCAGCCTGGGCTGTGAATAAGTCTGCTCATTGATTTTAAAAATGACAGACCGAAACCGAACCTATCAAAACGGAAGGGTATCCACTTATTCCGATGTTCAGTGTGGGTCTGCTAATCGGCAAACGTCCTTTTCAGGACGGGTCAATGCCAGGATAAAACTGCCCTTTTCAGAACACATTGCCAACAAGTTCCGAAGACCCACTATTCTTCAGCTGAACATCGAAGGCCTCACTGCAAGCAAGATGAATGTTTTTCATCACCTCGCTATGTAGTTTGAGGCACTCGTCATCCTACTGCAGGAGACCCACTGCACTGATGCAAAGAAGTTGGTTCTACCAAACTACCAACTAGCTGGGTCTTCTTTAAGCAGGAAGCATGGCATTGCCACGTTTGTCCACGAGCGACTGAGATACACGCTTTTGGACCAATCTCCACCGACATCGGAGATCGAGTGGCTGTGTGTAGACGTTGATGACTATAAAATAGTCAACGTCTACAAACCACCGCCAACACGATTGCGAACCCTGGATCTCCCAGTGTTTCCTCACCCCTGTCTGTACCCTGGCGATTTTAACTGTCGTCATGCTGACTGGGGTTATGACGACAACAGTCCGGACGGTGAGTGCTTGGCTGGCTGGGCAAGTATTAATTGTGTTGCCCTGCTATATAATGCCAAGGACGCTGCCAGTTTTTATTCCGGCCGCTGGAACACTGGCACCAATCCAGACCTAGCTTTCGCCAGCATAGGTCCAAACAGTCGCTTACCGGATAGACGTGTCCTTGAGAAGTTTCCCAGGTCACAACATCAACCCTCGCTTATTACACCACCAAGGTTTGCTATGGCAGTGCCAAGCATGCCTATTAAGCGATGGAACTTCCGCAAGGCCAAATGGAGTCACTACATTGCTTTGACGAATAAATTCGCAAAGATTTTGTTGCCGCCTGATCCACTTGATGTGGACGCGGCTTACCAGGACTTCTGTAACGAAAGCAGCCAAAAAGACTATCCCACGCGGGTATCCAAATAACTATATTCCGTGTTGGGATGCAGAGTGTGAATCCCTCTATAAAACCTTTCTGCAGTCTCCTCAGGGAGACGACTCAAGTTTGGCTGCTACAGCTCTGCTTTCCAAGCTTGACAGAAAGCGGAGGGATCGATGGTCCGAAGCAGTTTGGAGCATTGACTTCTCACACTCTATTCGAAAAGCGTGGAGTACTTTGAACAACCTTACTGGTAGGTCCCGACACTCTCCTCGTCACTGTCCTGTTTCAGCCGATGCTATTGCATCTCAGCTGGTTAGAAATGGGAAATACGAGGCTGTTGATCGCAAGTCATCTCGACTTGTCTTTCAAGAAGTGTCTGACCTTTGGAGGGCCACAACACCAGACACAGTAAATATCTCTGACAATTTTTCACAGAGAGAATTTACTGCTGCCCTTCAACACTTAAAACCAGGTAAAGCTCCGGGACCTGATTCCATCTGCCCCGAGCTTATACTCCATGCCGGAGCTGCTTTAAAGTCCTGGTTACGTGACTTCCTTTCTTCCTGTTTGCGCCGACTCAAAATTCCCAAGATCTGGAGAAGAGCGCTTGTGGTCGCGATCCCAAAACCAGGAAAGCCCGTGGGGGATCCAAAGAGTTATCGACCAATATCTCTGCTCTGTGTCCCCTACAAGATCCTCGAGAGGCTTATCTACGCCCGCGTTGAACCATTAATCGATCCACTGCTCCCTAAAGAGCAGGCTGGATTCTGACGCGGGAAGTCAACCGTAAATCAAGTTGTTCTGCTAACCCAGAACATCGAGGATTCTTTCGAGGGTAAAAAGAAAGCCGGTGCCGTATTTATCAATCTGACAGCTGCTTATGACACTGTCTGGCACCGTGGCCTTACCTGCAAGCTGCTGAGACTACTTCCGGATAAGCACATGGTCAGAATGATCATGGAGCTTGTCCGAAATCGAAGTTTCACCCTTGCCATCGGTGACAGCAAGCAAAGCAGGCTACGCCGTCTTAAAAACTGCGTTCCTCAGGGATCGGTCTTGGCTCCCCTCCTATTTAACATCTATACCAGAGGTCGGCAACCTGCGGCTCCGAAGCCGCATGCGGCTCTTTCAGCCCTCTGCTCTGGCTCCCGTGACTTTAAACACTGCGATCTTGGGCAATACAAAAAAATTTGTTGTAAATTTCTGTAATAACGGCTCTATAGTTTAAACTACAGCTACCGCAAAATGACTTGAGACCTAAATCTTTTTCACGCGTTTGATATGTTTTCACACGGTCTTTTTTCATTAGAAGTTACATTCTTGCAATAAACTATATATTACTTAATTATTTTGTTGAAATCAATTATGATGTAATAAAATATGAGCAATCAGCTATTGTCAATACCATATTATAAAATGCTTAAGGGATTTTATTACAATAAAATAGGGATGAGAATTCAGAGTAAGTTTTGGATGAATTCATTGTGAGTTTGAGAGTTTTAGAGAAGGCTAAATAAAAGTTTTTAGCGTAACTTACTAAATTTGAAACTCTCTAGTTATGCCTGGAAAGTATGGAAAGTATTTTCTTGAAAATGAGATAGGTCTCAAGTCATTTTGCGGTAGCTATTGTTTTGTTGAAAATTATGACTTACAAATCCGTTTAGTATGTTTTTTTTCACCAAGATTTAATGCTTTTATCTTGCTAACGAAAAAACCCTTCAGGACTGTTTGGAATAATGACTAATTAAAATCTTTTAAATATAATGTTAGTTTCCCAACTAACCGTTACTACAGATGCAACACAACTCATGCATTCAGAATAACTGAACGAATGTCTAGAGAAGTGCCATACCATGGCAACTAACATTATATTTACTATTTTACAGTCGTTACTTAAACTTGATAGTTTAAAATCTTTTAGTTAATAAAGAGTTTAGAAACGATATTACAACAAAACAGTATAGTCTTTTATCGATTAATAATTAGCAATGGAAAAGTGTAAGAAGAGAAAAGTTGCAGAAGAAAAAAGAATGTTCAACCCCTCATGGACAGATTCATTTGCTTTCATTGCTAGCAAAACTGGCTTGCCGGTATGTTTGTTATGTGATGAGAAATTAGCAAACAACAAGAAATCAAACGTTGAAAGACATTTTCTGAATAAGCACAATGTCTTTGCAGAAAAATATCCTGCTGGAGATCAGCGAAAAAAAGCAATTCTAGAACTGCGGCGGAGAGCCAATCAAAGCAAAACTTTTTTCAGTAAGTGGATGAACTCATCCACATCAAGCACTTCTGCTAGTTTTATAGCGGCTCGTGAGATAGCCTGTCATGGAAAGCCATTTACAGATGGAGAATATTTAAAAGAGACATTTATCAAGATATCAGAACATCTATTCTCAGACTTTCAAGACAAGAATAAAATCATTCAGAAAATCAAAGACATGCCCCTCTCAGCAAAAACTGTCAAAGACAGAACTATTAGAATGGCAAACAACATCAGTTCTCAACAAATTTCGGATATCAATTCAGCCCCAGGATACTCTATTGCTTGTGATGGTTCAAAAGATATCAGTGATGTTGAGCAAATATCGCTGTTTTGCAAATACGTAAATTCTACTGGATTAAAGGAAGAATTGATTGAAATAATACCACTAAAAGGCCAGACGCGAGGTGAAGACATCTGTGCGGCAGTTTTAGATTGTCTCAAAACAAAAGAAATAAACACAACTCACTTGATTTCGGTCGCTACTGATGGAGCACCAAATATGGTGGGAACGCAGCAGGGGTTTGTGAGTTTACTTCAGAAGGTACTGGATAGAAAGCTTGTTCCGTTCCTAAAAATCGCCCAAATTATGTAGATTCACAATCTCATAAAAAATATCTTTGATTTCGCTTTGGTCCGGCTCAAATAGCCGAAGAAATAACAGTTTTGTAAGTAATTTAAATATTTTACATTTAGTTATAAAAATATGGCAACACTGCATAATTTCGCTTTATTGAGAACATTCTGGATTTCCGCTTGACTTGTTTTTGCATGTGACGCAATAATGCTTATATGTGATTGGCTTCATTGAGATAATTTCAGAACATTCGAGCAACCTTACCAATGGTATAAATACGATTCGCTGAAAAGCAGTATCATTAAATAATTGGATGTTTCATTGTGGTAACTTAAAATTGGAAAATTGTTAACTGTGTGAAGTCATAGTTTTTTGGTCGCAAGTCTTTGGTTGTCTACGTGATTGTGAAGAATTAAGCTATTGAGCTTTAACCTGTTGCTTTGATTTATACTATTCGGGCTCCTAAGTGGATTGGAGCATATTTCTTAATAAAGAAGATATTGTGGTAGTCTGAGCTGTGATTTAGCTAGACTATATTTTTGCTGTCGCTGGTTCGAAGGTCAGATCCAGCAAGAAGGTTAAGAATTATCGTTTAGTAGACACCGAGATTGTGTTATTGGCGAGGCCTTCTTAACAGGCGCCAAAAAAGGTAGACGATTAAACAACGTACTAAGTTACTAAATAAATTTGCTACAAAATTTAAAAAACTTAAATTTGTGGAAGTAACAAAATTTCAAAAAACTTTTTAACATCGGAACAAAATTTCAATAACTATTTACTAAATTCTACAAAGCTGTTGACGTTTCACTGTATGTTACATCAGGAGGCATTGTGCGCTCAAACATTTCCCCGGGAGTGCAATGAAATGATGAATCTCGTCATTCGAGTATTAAATAAAATAATTGCACAAGGATTAAACCACCGACAGTTTCGTTCATTATTAGATGAACTTGATAGCACATATCCAGATCTGCGGCTACACAACAAAGTTCGATGGCTGTCCCGAGGGGAGGTACTGAAAAGATTTGCTGTGAGTTTGGAACACGTAAAAACGTTTTTAAAAATCAAAGGGCTCTCTTTTCCAGAATTGGATCAGCCAGATTGGGTAGAAAAGTTGCATTTCATGGTGGATATGACATTGCACCTCAACGCGTTGAACAAAAGCCTGCAAGGAAAAGGTAGCACAACCCTGCAGATGCTGGAGGAGGTTTTGGCTTTTGAGTGCAAGATGACAGTGTTTGCCAGAGATGTACAGAGAGGTACACTACTTCACTTTCCCTTTCTAAAAGAGTTCAAAGAAGCACACAACCAGTTAAATTTAGTTTACTTTCAGAAAGCTATCATCGATATGCAAACTGTGTTTCAACAACGATTCTGTGATTTCAGGAAGGAAAAAGACACGTTATCCTTCCCTATTACCCCTCTGGAAATCGATCCATTACTGCTGAATATGACTGCATTCACAGCTGTAAATCAATCTACTCTTGAGCTTGAACTGGCCGACATAGCTGACAAGGATGTGTGAGTATCTAAGTTCCGTAGCTTGAGAGCTGACCTTGAAGATCTTGCTCGCCAGAAGGCCACGCTTCGTCAAAACCACAAATGGAGTGACCTTGAAAAGCTTCAAAAACCAGATAAGCTCGTGTTTGATACGTGGAATGCCATACCTGGCTCTTACATAAACATGAAAAAATATGCATTTGGAGTTTTGTCGATATTTGGATCAACATATTTATGCGAACAAAGTTTTTCGGTCATGAATTACTTAAAAAATGAACAACGCTCACGCCTAACAGATGAGAGCTTGCAGTCCCAGATGAAACTCAAAGTGTCATCTTATCAAGCTAATGTAGATGTGCTATGCAGTGAAATTCAGGAGCAAATATCGCATTAACTGGGTGGAATAAATGATTATTCGAAAGTGTTGTGTTTAATAGTTGGGTTTTGTTTGTTGAAATTATAGAAAAATTATGCATGAAGTGTAGGCTATAATTACCTTTGGTTTTAGTGGCCAACTCGATAGTTACATGTTATGGCTCCGAATAGGTCTTAATTTGAAGAAACTTTGGAACATTGGCTCTTTTAATGCTAAAGGTTGCCGACCTCTGATCTATACGTACGATCTTCCTTCCATGATTTCCAGAAAGTTTGCTTATGCTGATGATTTAGCATTGTTGCACTCTTCTGGAAACTGGAAGGACTTGCAGGGGACTTTAAGCCAAGACATGTCCACACTGTCAGCGTATCTCCAGACTTGGAGATCGAAGCTCAGTCACACTAAGACGGTGACGACAGCCTTTCACTTAAATAACCGAGAGGCCAAACGTGAGCTAAAGGTCTACAACAACGGTAGACTTTTACCGTTCTGTCCAACCCCTACTTATTTTGGGGTAAAACTGGACAGATCGCTCACGTTTCGTCATCATTTAGTGGCATTGCGCAAAAAACTATCCTCGCGCGTCACACTGCTGAGGCGACTCGTGGGCTCGGGATGGGGTGCTGGTGCTAAAACACTACGCATAGCCACCTTGTCTCTAGTCCACTCAACATCTGAGTACTGTGCGCCAGTCTGGTGTCACAGTGCTCACACTCGCCTCATTGACAGTGTCTTGAACGACGCCTTGCGCATAGTTACTGGATGCCTGCGTCCCACTCCAACGGACCACCTATCTGCACTCTCAGGCATCCAGCCAGCTGAGTTTCGCCGACTGGGAGCGACACTCTCCTTGGCTTACCGTGGATCTCTGGACCCCGATCATATCTTGTATGGTCTTTTAAGTGGGTCCTCAGATACTGGCCAAGTGAGACTAAGATCCAGACTCCCGTTTGTGCCAGGTAAGCGGAATCTCTTGGACAACCTTGCCAGACTTGGCATCCGCGCCTCTGAATTGACAAATCACAAATGGAACGCGGAGTACTGTGAAAATGCTTCCAGTCTCCGTGCTTTTGTGCCCCGGACCGGTGCCAGGCCTGTTGGGATGGGCTTACCCCGAGCAGCTTGGGTTAAGCTCAACCGCCTGCGGACTGGTGTTGGGTGATTCCATTCGTCCATGCACAAATGGGGTGTCGCTCCTTCACCGAATTCCGAGTACGGCGCCTCTGAGCAAACCGCAGACCATGTACTAACAGCGTGCCCTATACATCAGGCACCACATGGAGCACGAGGTCTGACGGTTTTGGATGACGAAATTCGATGCTGGCTTAATGACATCACTGCCAGCATCTGATCCAGGCAGTATAGCAGTCTGGGGTAGTAAAAGGATGAACCCTTGGCCCCAGTCCTGTTTGTGTCTGGCCTGGAGTGGATGCCCTTCAAACGACGACGACGACGACGACGACGACTTCAAAAGTAGCGGTATAAAAATTTGATGCAATTGATGAAAACAGTAGCTCACGAATGTTTGAAATAAAAAGCAAATTCAACGAAAGTTTTTTTGGCTTTTGATTGAAATTTGTAAATACAAATGTCTTTTTGTTTTAAAAGACAAAGTTGGGTTGAAATTTTAGTTGAAACTAAAAAAAAATTTTATATGTGCTATAACTGAAATTTAGAGCTCTGATTGGACTGCGCTTATGATTTTGACAGAATATTGCGTCTCATGTGATTTAAAAATCTTGATGCGCTGCACGGTCTTGGTTCAAAATCCACCTACGCCATTCTGTTGTGTCCTTGGGAAAGTTACTTTACGCAGATTCCCCTGCTTGGCGGTCTTTACAAGCAGTTCTAAATTTTAGTCATATATCTATTAAATTGCAAGCGGAAAGCAATACCTTGGCATCTCCGAAAGCAGGCCGGGGTAATTGCCTACCCTATGTATAGCGCCTCCGTCGTTTCCTGCGAGTCAGGAGGATAAATATAGAGATAAAAAAATTAATATTGTCTTTTTAAATACATAAAACATACTCGTAAAGCGCATTACGCATAACGTAATTTATTTTAATATTTATTTTAATAAATAATAACATAATTTAAAAAAGACATTGCACTTTGCTTAACATGATTTGTAAAAGTTGGTAAAACAAGATTTATAAATATTTTTTGCACTGAGCTTAACATGATTTAAAACCTAAAACTTAAACTGGGGGCGTAAAAGGTTCGAAGGGGTATAAGCAACTGGCTGCAAGTTAAATCTTAACTCCTAGATTCTTAAACTTAAGAGTACGCCGTCCTGGGGGTGGAGTGAAAGGTTTATAGGGGGGGCACGAATAACTAGGCACAAACTAAATCTTAACCAAACCAAAGGTCTTTTTTCGGAGAACACTACGATTTTCGGAAGAAAATTGAAAAATAGGACACTAAATCTAAGTGCAGACTTTTTTTTAGTGAACATCATGATTTTGGGACGGAATTTGTTGGTATGATAGAAGGGGGCGCGATTTTTGTTTGCAGGACAAAAAGGGGGCACGGTCTCAAAAAAACCCTGGTTTAAAAAAACATTGCGAAAGTTGCGTTGCGCTTCACATGATTTATAAAAACGCATTGAGCAAGTTGCGCTTCGCTTCACTAATTTCAGAGACTCGTTGAGCTTTAAAGAGCTGGGCTTCACTAATTTCAAAGACACATTGTGCTTTAGTGCGCTGGGCTTCTTTTAATATCAAAGACATTTTGCGCTTTAGTGCGCTGCGCTTTGCTAATATATGGAAAAATGCCCACCTCTGGCTATCACCCAATCAGGCACCTTCAAGGAAAAAATGTCTTGAAATCTGCTGGTCATATCCTTGTGCAGCTGATCTAAGTGTGAGCAGTATTCTTGCAGGTCATCATCTAGTACGGCGGTTTCTTTGTCAAACTCAGCCAGGTTTGGAAATTGAAAAAGCTCATGACGACCTAAGTTGCGCTTGTAAAGTTCTAGCTTGGATATAAATGCCAGTACAGTTGACTTTACTTTAATCAGATTAACAAGGTTTCCCTGCAGTTGTAGATTTACCTCATTAAACTTCATGAATATGTCTGACAGGTAGACAATGTCAGCCTTGATGCTGATTAATTTAAGGCTGACGCCACCATAATCGAGGCCTTGGAAAAATTCCACTACAGTGCTAAAAAGTGAATAGAAACGATACAAGCAGTTTCTCTTGGACAGCCACCGAACTTCTGTGTGCAGTAGCAATTGCTCAAATTTCTCATCATTTTCAACACATAGTTGTCGGAATAGTCTAGAATTGAGAGCACGTGCTGTAATTGTATTGACTGCTCTTATAACTGTGTTTAATGAACCATGAAGGCGACCACCGATATTCTTTGCAACCAGGTTCTGTCTGTGTGGTACACAATGTACTGTCAACACGCCAGGTGTTTCTACGGACGAGGGGAAAGACTCGTCTAATCCTGCGCAGTCAGGTATTCGAATTTCAAATTGTTTTAGATCAAAATGTGTATGATACAAAACAATTTAGGTTACAATTCTTTTAACCAGGAAACTATTTGAAATCAGATTGACAATTTAACTAGAATTAAGCAATGATCTAGACCTTATTCAAATAGAAAAAAAATAAATACAAAAGATTAATGGAAAAACAAACGCAAACAGTATTACAAAACATACCTAATCCTACTCTAGCTAAATCAGCGTATAAACAAACACTAACCTAACCCTAAACTAGCTAAGCTAAAATTGACCAAGTAAAAAAATGGATGAAAAAACTCAGATAATTTACGGCGCTATAAACAGAAGGAAACAAAGCTTTTTAAGAACAAAATTCGCGCCGCGAGAGATCGAACAGAAAGAAAACAAATTACAATAATGATTAACTGAGTAAAAGAATTAGCGACGCGAGTTCAAATCCAACAAAAACGGTAAAGTAAAGTTTTAACGGAAACAAAAACAAATTTAAAACATATAATAGTCCTTTTGCCAAGCCGGAGGTTTTATTGTTCGCCGTCTTGACGGGACCTCACAGCTTGGCGCATCATCCGTCGCAACACCAGGCACTGCCTCCTTCAGATATTTGATAAATCCTCGATGATAACCCAACATAGATGGTGCTCCATCAGTAGCACAAAATACGATATTAATGAGTGGAATTTCTTTCTCATTGAAAAAGTCCACAACTAATTGGAAAACTGACTCACCTGCGGTATGTGTTTCTAGTTCTTTAGCGAACAGGAATTCTTCCATTAAATTTTCATTTTTTACAAAACGAACACAAGCAAAGAAGCAACGATTTCTTGTCAGGCAGAGTTGAATCATTTAACTGCAAGCTGAATTCCATTGTATGAAGGATCACGCACAAATGTTCCTCAATATTGTCAGAAATTTCATCCACTTTTTGGACTATGTTGTTACTGAGAGGGATCGATTTAATAACTTTGTTCAGGTGGCTTATGCAAGACTGTGCGTAAGACTTCACTAACGGCCGGGAGAAATAGTGGTTCCCCAATCGTGTGGGGCTTGCCTGATTGAGCAATTAACAAAGAGATGTTGTAAGAAGCTCGTAAACCATTGGTAGCTTGTTTAAAACTATAAGAAAACATGCTAGTAACTGTTTTCTGTTTTTGCATTTTATCACGAAGTGATTAAAGTAGGCTAAACCTTTGTCTTTTTTGTCAGAACGAATCTTCTTAAAATAATCCAAAAGTCTCGAAGGTTTCATGGCCTCGTTAGAAAAAGTTTTCTCACAGAGTAAACACATCGGTTGCTGCTGATTTTGGGGAGCTTGTACAAATCCATATTTCCAATATTCCACGCTATACTGTCTGCACTTCTTCTCTTGATCTGAAGCCATAACAAAAATTGACATTAACCCCTACAAAAATAAAAACTTATATTAGTAAAACTGAAATTTAAAAATTTTATTAGGATGTGTATGCGTTTGCATGTGTATTTTATAACAGAATGTTAAAATTCTCATTTTTAACTCAGATCAGTATCTTTTATTTCTGCTCCGCCACAATAAAAACAGAAAGAATTAAACAAACGTATAGGACTATAGCAGAAGAAGAAAAAGGAAGAAGCAACAAAACGTTAAACGTTATAACATGCACACAGTAATATTTGACATAGTAGTTAGAAGAATGATGCATGGTTGCAACACCTTACATAGAAATTGTGATGCTCTGTGCTCTCTGTGAAGGCATAGATTGCTAATCACTCTGCTGAAGTCATGTCGGCTGTATGCTTGAGCACTGTAGAGTTTGTTCAGCCTATAGGTTTTGGGAAAAAAGTATTAAAGATTTGACATCTTTACGCCAGACTTAGTAGATTATAGCTCGGCTACATCAAATTTGCTACTACAGTGTTGTTTAATATTGCAGATTACAGTTAAAAAATTTAGTAGCTGATTAATTAATTTACGTAAAGTTAGCCTAACAATGAAAAGAGTAAAAGAAAGTGGAGCCTCTTTCAGAAAAAAAAAGAGAGCCAGGAAAGAAAAGCGGAAAAAGAATAAAGGAGCCATTTTGAAGTTTGTAAACATTTCTTTGCAGTCCTCACTCTCTTCAGCTAACAAAAGAGATGAGGTTAACAGCTTCAGAAAATCTCTACCTCACACGGAAACGGAAAAGACATTTGAACTTGAGCAAAGTAATCAAGAAGTGATCATTAAAAGTATTTCTACCAACGAAACACTTATAACTAAAGATAAAATTGATGATATAAACGATGTGGCTACTTGGCCAGAAGTGATAACTCATTACATGAGAGTTGAGATGGTTAAAGCAGGATCTGAAAGATATCAGAATAAAGAAGGACCGTTCAAGCCAGAGATTAGATTAATTAAAGAAGGAGACAAAGAGAAGGAGTCGTTAAGCTTTTTGAGTAAGAAGTGGTTTTATAAGACGTTAAAAAACGGTGATGAAGTTCTTAGATCATGGCTGCTTTATTCGAATAGCCATTAAGAATTATATTGTTTTTATTGCAAGCTGTTTCAATCAAGAAATGATAATTCTCAATTTTTATTTATTTATTTTATCTCTATATTTATCCTCCTGACTCGCAGGAAAGCGATGGAGGCTCTAATACATAGGATAAGCAATTACCCCGACCTGCTTCTGGAGATACCAAGATATTGCTGTCCGCTTGTAATTTGATAGAAATATGACTTTAATTTAGAACTGCTTGCCAAGGCCACCAAGTAGGGGAAAGTGTGATTAATTATCTTTCCCAAGGACACAACAGAATGGCGCAAGTAGGTTTTGAACCGAGACTATGTCGATCACAATCCCAGCACTTTAACCACTCGACCATGCTGCCGACGTACGCTACGCCAAATTCGTTTCCAATTAATTTCTTTGTTAATTTGTTAATTTCTGGCATATAAATCCATGTATTTTTAATCATGAAAATTCAAAAATTCAAAAGCAGTGCTTTGATAAATGGAAGAAGCTTGCACTGAGACTTCAACTTCATCAAACAATTGATAAAGAAATGCAAGATCTCATGAATAAGGAAAAAAATAAATGGAGAGAAATCCTGCATCGTGGAGTTGAAGTCATAAAGTTTCTATGTAAGCAAAGTTTTCCTTTACGTGGCCATCGTGAAGACTTTAACTCAAGAAACCAGGGGAATTTTTTTGAAATTTAAAAATTGCTTGCAAAATATAAATTTGTCGGCAGCGTGGTCGAGTGGTTAAAGCGCCCGGCCTCGTAACCAACACGGTCTCGGTTCAAAACCCACTCGCGCCATTCTGTTGTGTCCTTGGGAAAGACACTTTACGGCACTTTCCCCTGCTTGGTGGTCTTGGCAAGCAGTTCTAAATTACAGTCATACCTCTATTAAAATTACAAGCGGACAGCAATATCTTGGTATCTCCAGAAGCAGGTCGGGGTAATTGCCTACCCTATGTATTAGCGCCTCCGTCGCTTTCCTGCGAGTCAGGAGGATAAATATAGAGATAAAATAAAAATAAAAAATAAATAAATATAATGCAGTCATTAAGGAACATCTTTCAGTTATCCAACTTTCTAGCAAGGCCATGACAACGTACTTTTTACAAACAATCCAAAATTAATTAATTGAGCTTCTTGGAAGAAAGATAAAACATCTCATTCTGGAGGAAATAAAGGCAGCAAAATATTTTTCCATTTTACTCGATAGTACTTTCGACGTCTCTCATATTGATCAAATCGCTCTTATTGTTAGATACGTAAAAGTTGACAGCAATAACGTACAAATAAAAGAGTGGTTCCTAAGTTTCTTTCCACTGCACAGAAAAAACGCAGATGAAAATGTTAAGTCTATTCTCGATGAGCTTTAGCAAAATGATTTGGACATAATGATGTGCAGAGGTCAAGAATACGACAATGTTTGCACCATGGCTGGAATCCGCTCTGGAGTACAATGTAGAATAAAACAAGTTAATACTAAAGCAATATTTATTCCATGTGCTAATCATTCGCTTAACCTCGCAGGCGTTCACGCAGTGGCATCGTCTAAACATTCTGCAACATTTTTTGCTGTTGTGGAAAGGGTCTACTCTTTTTTTTCTGCTTCTACTCAAAGATGGGAAATGTTACTTAAGCATGTACCAATTGTGGTAAAAAGAGTGATTGGCACGCGATGCAGTGCGCATTACGAAGCTGTGAAAGCCCTTCAGCATTATTTCCTTGATGTAGTGAGTGCATTAAACGAGCTATGTGATCAAAACGAAAATATTGATATACGAGGACAAGCTCGTGCATATTGGATGCAATTCAGCGATTTTTCTTTGTTTTTTTTACAAGTTTGGATGGAAGTTCTAAGACAATCTTATGAATCTAAATATTTACAGCGAAGAGATTTGTCACTAGAGAACTGTTCCCACAAGATGAATGCTTTTATTGCTTTTTTGGTCAATGATCGCGATGCTCTGGTTAAGCAAAGTATTGAAACTGCTATCAAGATTTGTGAAAAGCAAGAAATTCCGGTTGAAGAGCAACATGTCCGAAGGAAGAAAAAGATCCCTGGCAAACATGCAGAAGACGTAGGTTTCTCGGCTGTTGAAGAAATCAAGAGATGCATGCTAGAAGCTATGGACCGATTTCGGAGTGGAGCAGAAAAGCGGTTCAGTGAAATTTGTATGTTAAATGAAGTATTCGGCTTCTTAAATCCTCACGCATTGTTGCGAAGCAAAAACATCGAAGAAGATATAAACAAATTTAAGAACATATATGCTGATGACGTTAATTTTTCTGAATTAAGTTATAAAATAGCCAGGTTCAATAGGCTAGTACAATCCAGCGGCACTGCATTTTAAAGCGATGCTACAGCGCTGGATGTGCTGCATTGGTTGACCAAATATCGTTTATGTGAATCAACACCTTCTTTATTTTTGTGTCTTAAGCTTTATCTCACTATTGCTGTTTCTATTGCAAGCTGTGAAAGAAGTTTTTTAAAGCTTAAATTGATAAAATCTTACTTGAGATCGACTATGGGTGAAAATAGGCTGTCTGCTTTAGCAATCCTGTCCGTTGAAAGTGATTTCGTCGAGATGCTATCTTTTGAAGATATAATTTCGGAGTTTGTTTCAGTGAAAGCTCAACGTATTCAATTTTGAACTTTAGATAAGAATTAAACTATCACTATTATTTTTGTATTGTGTAGAACTTCATTAATATGTTCTTCGTTTTGATGTTGTTAAAAAGCGGCAGTTCGTCCAAAAATCCAAGGGCGGCAGGCTATTTTGCTACGCCACTGCGTGTATCGTGAAGGTAGACAGAGTACTTAGTAAGCACAGCTACAACACACAAAATAATACTACATCTTTGTTAGAACTAAAAACATCTTCCTGAAAACCCATTCGAATGAAATCTGTGAAAAATCAGTGAAATCTGCGAAAATCAGTGAAATCTGCGAATTCGAAACTCTACGTAAAAACTTGATAAAAAGCGCTTTGTGCTTGGAACAAAAATAAAAAAGTACAAGTTTCATTGCTAAATCAAAAAGATTTAACTCGATCTTGACAAAGCTTTATTGGCATGTCGTAGCAGTGAGTTAAGTTAACCAAACAACATCTGCCATGGATCAATGTTGCTTCAATTTCAACCATTTGCACTCTCCAGAATTTGTTACAAAAAGAAAAAGAGCGGAAGCATGATCAAACAAGTTGTAACCAAGGGCGCCAGAAATTTTTTTTGCTCTAATCGATCTGATATTCTGGTCAAGTTTACATGATATTTCGCAAAATTGCCGACTGAAATGATCAAAGAAGCCGCTGCAGCTTTTTTACCGTACAGTCAATGTCAGTTGGACACTGGTTTATTAACATGCAACATTATTTCTTAAAGAAATTTTGCAAAATTTGTTTTGATAAGAGTAAATTAAGTTGATGTGAGTAAATTAACAATAATGAAAAAAAATGCCATAAAAATTGTTTGTAATTGTTGGGCTCTATTGTCAGCTAAGGATAGAAGTAAAATCAAAAAAATTTTGTCTATAAAGGCTACAAAGGTCTCTATAAAGATATTTCATGTATAGCCTAATCGACCAAAATTTTTTACTTAAGTTTTAGTTTGGTTATTTCATTCATTTCAGTTTATTTTGGAAAAAAATATATGATTTCTTTTATATCTTTTTGTTTTCCACAAATTTCCTTTTCGTTTAGCCTACTAAAATAATTATTATTTTTTCGATACTTGTCCTATAGTTTTTAAAATCTTAAATTGGCTTTTTTTCTAAGGTCGTTATTGGTAGTTTTAATTGTATGTACATAGTATTAATTTTCAAAATGAAAAAATGGCAAAAAGCTCACACTCATCTTGGTCATTATTATTGCTATTGTTGCATTGTATTATTTAGAAATACTAGTCAGCATCGATGTTATTACCTTTTATTGTATAATTGGTATTGTAGGCCTATATATAGACCTACACAGTTTTAAGTTAAAATTCTGAACTTTTATGTGTTTTTTATTGATTTTTTTGTGACGTGTAATTGACCTCTCAGCTCTTTTCTAATTCTAGCAAGGAACAGCTTTGCAAATTTTGTTGATTCAACGTTACTGTTTACCCCTTCGGAAATATAGCATGCCTAATGATATGACCAGGAAAGCTTCTCGTAAAACCTCCAAGCAGAGGATAGTGCTATAAACTATTTTTCTAAAGAGGCAACAGAATGACGCGTGTATTGTACTGTAGATTTGCTGGCAGGGCATGCTATGGAAAGCAATAGAAAAGAAATTTTTCATATTCTATATCCTTCAAAATTTTCCATTCCAAACTTGAAAATTTTCTATTTTATGTCATACTAAAATGTTTCCATTTCATATTTCATGCTTTTTCCATACTTTGTTGAAAAACCCTAAATTTCATACCATGTAAATTTTAATAAGTGTTTCAGTACGTCTAACGTGTTCGAGTGATAGATCTGTAATTTTAGTCTTTATTTTGAATATGTGCATTTTAATGTGTAGATAATCCATATCAATATTTGCTTAAATTTAACAATTTTATTGTTTATTTTTTCTTCGTAGTTGTTGTGGTGATTTTCATTTATGTTCTCTGAGACGATGAGCTTATAAAAATATATCTTATTAATATTATTTAAACTGCAAACATTTCTTATTTTCCTTAAGGGAGACACACACCGCAAGCGAAGTAGGCAATCAATATAGGGTCAGTTAAAACTGAGTGCCTACTTTGCTTGCGGTGTGTGTCTCCCCCTTTGGAAACACGGGGATAAATTACTTGCTTGGTTGCCTTGTTGGAGTGTTTGCAGTTTAAACAATATTAATAAGATGTATTTACAAACCGCTCTATGGGTATGCTTAAAAAGTTCATATAGTTTCCGAGCGGTTGAACATGAATGAAAATTACCACAACAACTACAAAGACAAACAATAAAATCGTTAAGAGCTAATCAAATATTAATGCGGATTACCTACAAATTTAAATGCACATATCCAAAACAAAGACTAAAATTACATATCTATCGCTTGGACAAGTTAGACTTACAAACACACTTATTAAAACTTACATGGTATGAAATTTAGGGTTTCTAATATAATACAAAGTATGGAAAATTTCTATTTCATTCCATTCCATAGCATGCCCTGTCCATCCATCGCACACCAAATGGAGCACGAGGTACGACGGTTTTGGATGACAAAAGTCGATGATGGCTCAAAACCAACACTGTCAGAGTGTGATCCGAGCAGTACAGCAGTTTGGGGTAGTAAAAGGATAAACCACATCCTGTACCCGGAATGAATGCCCTTCTAAACGATGACGAATAATGTTGACACATTCGCTGAACAAGGTTGAATTATACAGTAACTATTATTTATTGCAACAAATCGAGCAAAAATTGGAATTGAAACTGATTCTTTCCATACACAAATATTTCGCACGTATACATTAAATTATTAAAGTGCAATCTAATCACACTATGTACATCTAATTGCATTGATATGCAGGGAATATTAAGCACCGCTCTTCTCTCGTTCAGGCGGTAATTATCAGCAACAAACTAAGACGGAAGCGAATTATGAAGTAAAGAAGGACGCAACAGTTAAGTGCCACAAAGTGTAATTAGTACAAATTTCAATTGAATGTTCCAGTATTGGCGATCTATCACGTGATATTACAGTAAAACCGAGGCTACCTCAACCAAACAAGAACAAGACTGTTAGTTTTTACTGGACAAGAAATTCAAAATAGGGTTAAATGAAACCCCGATGGACTCAACAAAGCACTTTTTTAACAAGTAGTGAAACAATATTTTTTCGTTGAGAACATTATTTCTTTATTAAAGTAAATTTTAAAAAATGCAAAAATTAAGGAGCTTTTGTCTAATGATGGTTAAATGTGGAAAGAATGTACAAATATATTTTTAATTGTTACTCCGAGAAGTGATCAATTATTCCTCAAAAACTAATTTAGCAAGGTGTGCGGATTACTCAAACATAGAAATACTTGCAGGTTTTTAAAAATCATGAGCATCTTAAGCCTTTAAGGTAACCTAGTTTGCGAGCAGGTTGAAGGTTTGCTTTTTTTAACTAAACAATCCCTTTGTTAGGAAACATATTAATAGAGAAAACAATGTCAAGATAACAACCAACCCTCGCCGAAGTTTGAACGCGAACACCAGACGAAGACAACAGCACAGACATAACACATAGCGAGGTAGATCGAGGAAACAATAGAGTACGCACACCGGGACAAGGGTGACATTACAAACACATTCAATGACTGCACGCGTCAAATGCAAAGCGAAGGGTTACGAACGGGGCTGATCCGCGACATGTCCAGCAGAAGTCGGTCGCGCGACTTCACTCGGACGAATGGACGATCACGATGGAGTCATGGAAGGTCAAGCGACCGTCGGTGACGATCAACTCCTCCGTGTCCGAATCGGTCAGTTGCTCGTATTCTGCGTCACTGACGACGTGACTCGTGACGTCATCGGGCATCCGTTTGTCGCCGTGATCGTCGAGCGACGGGGGGTAGTTGAGGATGCGGAGAGCGGAGACGCGAGTGGTTTGATAGAGCTTCGTAAAGTTGATGCCGAAAATCCTGCAGAAAAACAAGCGATCTAGAATGAAACGCTGCTTGTGTTCGGCGAGGAGCGCGTTCAAGTTGATTCAAGGGTAGCTGCAGCTTTGAAACAGAATGCTGCGCGGTTCAAATCCGGGAAGTAATTGTTACTCTCTTCATTTTGATTGGTTCACAAATAAAACAGTTTACACATGGAGTCTCTTACTGTGTACGCTACAC
Source organism: Diplosoma virens (assembly GCA_963680785.1). Taxonomy (NCBI): domain Eukaryota; kingdom Metazoa; phylum Chordata; class Ascidiacea; order Aplousobranchia; family Didemnidae; genus Diplosoma; species Diplosoma virens. The sequence continues at coordinate 41,240,620 of OY796886.1, read as the reverse complement.
GATAAATTTTCGGCACACAAAAATATTTCTTTACAGTCATTTACAAAAGTATGGAACCATCCCAGTCGTAATGACAGTTTGTGGCAAAGCTTGAAATAATCTACCATTAAATCGTCCAAACTACATTATTTCATCAAAGAAACACTTTACTGCCTCGTAGTCAATTATCGAGTCCATCAAAAATTTCGAATATATATTTGCAACCAGTTGCAGTGCAGATTAATGTATGGTTGAAGGGTATTCCTAATCCTTTTAAAAGCAGAGAAAAATGGGCAAAACACCTTCATTATTGGTAGTTGAGCATACTCAGATAGTGGCTTTGCATATGGCAAGACTCTTTGAGAGGCAAAAAGCAAAAAGACTACTACGTAGCAAAAGTTCAGTCCACCGCACCATAGAAAAGTTTAAGAAGCATGAAAGTAATAACACGAAAAAAACTGGTAGACCCCTTCAAACTTCACGAAGAGATGATCATGCCATCTGACGGCTGTCATGCAATCCACCACTAGTTCTTGTCGTAAAATACGTGTCAATTTGCTAAAAAATGGTACAGACATTAGTATTAGTACGGTTTCACGTCGTTTGAGCAAGGAATTCGGTTTAAAATCCTATAAGCCAGCTGCAAAACCACGTTTCACATTTACTATGAAAAAGATGAGATTATCTTTTGCCAATAAACATTTTTATTAGACTGTAAAAAAACGGTGAACAGTTTTAATCTCTGACAAATCAACAGTTAGCAGTTTGCAGTGCAAAAGGAGCAAACGTTCGAAGATCAAAACGCCAAAGATTCAATGCTAAGTACATCATCATTGCAGTAAAACACCCGCAAGCCAGCTAGTTTGGGGGGGCCCATGAGCAAACATGAAACTGTTGGGTTGTATTTTCTTGCCCCAGGCACCAAAACAAATAGCCTGAAATATGTTTAACTGCTTCAGGAAAAGCTGAATATAAACATGGTGGTGCATAACACCTCTATATTCATCCACGATGGAGCACCATGTCATAGACGGAAAGTGGTTTGGAGTATCTTCGGAAAAGCAAGGTGGAAGTTCTTGACTGGCCTGAAAACATCCCAAACTTCAAACCCATCGAAAACTTGTGAGTTACATGAAGAATAAAGTGGCAGAAAAACAACTCTGAAAACAGTGCTAAAGAACTTGTAAGTGCAATAAAAGAAATTTGGGTGAAATAAATCAGCACCGAGTATTGTGCATTCCTAGTAAAAGGTACGCCCAGCCGTCTTGCTGCAGTAGTACGAGAAAAAAATTGGACACACAAAATACAAAAAGCAGCCTTCTTATTACGTAAAAAGTAATACTGAAGCGCTTCGAATATTTGTCATTTGATTTAATTGTGCTTGATTGCCAATAAAACTCTCTTTTGCAATGTAGAATTGATTTACCTTATCGTAGTTTGAAAAGCTCAAAAAATTTTAGAGTGGTCCTCTAGTTTTGCAAATGACTGTATATTGCTATGATGATCAACTTGCTCAAGATTAGTCTCAACGATAAAGTTTGAAATTCAGACTATCACGTAACAATGCAAAGGCGTACATAACTAAACCGACGAGGAACTAGCCTATATTTTACACGACAGCAAACTCAGAAAACGCATCAGATTTCTTTTTATCACTGGAAGGAATTCTTAAGCGATCAGCCTCGCTTTTCCACGGGATCGACACGCAAGCCCATCCCGAGCAGCTGTAGAACTGGTCATAATTAGACCGGGAAAAACAAGCTTATGACAAAACTTTGTGTAAGTTTGTCGTTGACAAAATCTTTCGTTTTTGCTCATGTAAGCCTAAACTTTTTTTTACACCATAAAATGGTGCGCAAGTAAAAAAAAAGGACGGAAAAACCCGGTTTGATCACACGAAAGTTCAATAATGTGGGTTCAGTTTAACTTCGTAGTTGGCACAAATTTTACAGAAAATTTAATGTACAGTCGCTGTCGGTGACAACACAAACACACTCGCATGGAATGCAACTGATTGAACACTCGCTTTGTACATCTTTTTCGGTAAGCAATTACAACAACAGGGGCCTATTCATGCTTGTTTTCACATTAAGTTATAAGAATTCACCATTTGTTTAAAAAAAAACCGCTTGAATTAAAATTAATTTTAAATTAATCTATTTTATGCAGCTTATATCGTAAAATCATGTGTTTGTCTTCGTCTATGACATCACGTCTCATGTGACATAATAATTAAAGATCATTGTTCCGGTTGTATAAAGCTGCCAATGTACACAGCACAGCAGATAATATCAAAAACAAGGTGAAATTGTGAAGAACATGGCTGATCAATACAATGATGCTCGCAATAGCTTCAATGACAAGTTGCATGATAGTTGCACCTTATCACGTGAATCATAGAAAAAACTACAAAGTGCGTGTAAACACCATGTTCTAGAGCAGGTAAACTGAAAAAACTAACTGCACTTTTGATTTAATTACAGCTCTGGCATAATCGTAATTATAACGTGCTCAAGCTGATAATCAAAAAAGATTAACCTTATCGACATAAAAAGGCGAATAATTTGTCTTTTTCTATTTTGCTTTCACATAACACAGCTGATATATTTATGTTTGGCAATGCTACAACGTGGCCCGCAACGAAAAACATGACCTTAACTAGATTCAAATTCAAATTTTTGGTTTTACAATTAATAGTTTTCATTATCATTTAAATTAGCGTCTCAGCTGGAAGTGATCTACAAAATTTCGAAAGTTTTAACAATTCACAACAAACACTGATTGCAATAATTCTTCCTTCAATAGGAAGTCACGCCGCCGGAGCGAACACAAACATAACACATAAACATAACTAAAACAAATTCCACTCTCGCCTTTTTCTGTAAATTTTGAATCTACAACTAGTTTCTACAAATTTCAACATTTCTACGACTGAGTTTATTCCTCCTTTTAATTTTTGTTTTATCTCGTCACAAACATATGATCAATGAGAAGTGTCAAGAAATTACTAACAGGCCGTGTTGATTTAGCACTCTTACATAGATCTAATACAAGGGTTCTCAAACTTTGGTGGGCCCTGGTTATAATATTGTCCCAAAGGTCAAGTGAAGACAAAAAAAAGAAACGATCATCGCTTTGAAACTGTCTATGATTTTGTCGATTTTGTCAATTTTGTCTCAAAACAAAATTTAGGTCCAAAATAAGGATTCTTCTCGTGGCCCACCTGTGAGGGCCCCGTGGCTCCCTTTAGAATCCGGGGTCAAATACTTTTAAATTTTTACGGCAATTATATTTAAGTGTTAATTTTGGTAAATCGGTAACCGTCAGTGTACAAAAGACAACAAAAAATTTGAAAAAAAAGCAAATAGTGGTTTATGAAAAAAATCTTTTAATTGTATAAAGGGATGTGTAATTTTTTTAGACTGTTTGCTTAATAAAAAGAAATAATATTATTACGTTTCTGCTACAGCAGCAATTTGAGTAGAAGTGTAAACGTGTTATGTCTATTTCACACGCTTCCGTACTCCTGACTTCGAGCATACAGTACACGGTTATCGTGTACTGCTCTGTTCACATCATTGCCATTTACCGCGAAAGGAGATATTTAAATGACGCACATAGACAATACTGCTCGCATGAAATTTTTATGAAGTAGAATGATGCTTGCAGATAATTTTCATAAATATTGCAATTGCTAAACCTGCTGCAGCCAAGTAACTAATTACTGGGCCGTATATATTTCTATAACTAGTTTTTTTTAAATCACAAACCATCCATACGCCGTTTTTGCAAAAAGGAAGCTTGGTAGCTGTAGAACATGAAACTTCTTAAACTGCGAACAAGCAGATGCTTACAAACGCGATCAAGTCATCTTGACATTATTTTCGCGAATAGTATGTGCTTAGCTTTCAAAAAAAAAAAAATAATGAAAATTTTAAAATTATACTGCTATTTTAAAAATTCTACACCATAAACTTTGATTTTGATTTGTACACACTCTAGAAAAGGAAACCAAAATAAAGTGGGACACAAAACGTGCCTGGACCCGGACGGATCAGTGCGGTCGAACGCGACCTTACTTGAAGGAGAGGAGCTCGAGCAGAACCGTGATGCCGATCACCAAGACTTTGACTGAAGTTCCGAGAGAGTTGCAGAAGAGGAAGACGAGGACAGATGCGCAGGGAGCCGACACAGCCACCAGGATGGCCGGGACAATCATGGAGGAGCGCTTAGAGCTCCTCAACATCTCGAAGAAGTTCACTTTGTCGTGTTCGATTTTGTACCTGAAACACGGACATAGGTAATGTAGAAAAAAAATTTAGTCAATGACAACATAGCAGAAGTGTTTTGAGCTTCGCTTCGACGAGTGGTTCTCAACCTGTGTGTGGCGAAAGACTTCCGAGAATGCCGCGAAACTTCTCAAAAAACATTAGCCATGGCTTCGCAACCTTTTTTTTAGTGGACAGTACTTTTCAGGGACAAAAATCAAGGTCAACACTCTGGTCCAAGTGCATTTTGAAAAGTGTGCTGTAGGCGCGAAAATGTTGCGAACCACTGGCGTCGACACTAAGGGTAGATCATAAGACATGATGAAACAGCAAAAACAGAAAGTTCAGATGAAAAAACAAAATTTGTTCATGCCTGGAATTTTTTCATCAAATAGTAATATTTTAAACCAGTTTTGGGTAACTTGTAATTGCTTGCTAGTCTCTACCTTCTTGATTCTTTGAGAAAGTAGACATAGATTTCAGCTGTTTTATTAAGGGTAAAGTCTGAATTCCGTCAATAGTATTTGTTTACTTGAGTGAAATATATCTAATTTTGAATCATCATTTAAAACGCTGCAAGAGCGCATTAAGCAAACAACGGTTCATTAGCACATACCTGTGCTTACACACTTTACACGAAGCTTTTTCAAGATGAGGATTTTGAACGAGCCAAGTGCGTAAACAATCGTGATGGACTTGCGCCATTCCGCCTGAATATTTGCAAAGTTAATCACGCGCCAACGAACAATTGATTCGGCCAAGCAACAGACCTTTGCACAAGCAGGGTGATATAAACGGGCCGGCGTCCTCACGGTCGGGGTCGTAGCAGATCCAGCACTCCCCTGCGTTGAAAGCAATTTAGTTGCCGCAACTTCGTCGCTCACAGCATATTGATGTGTGACGTCACAATTTTGAATTTTGAAAAATAAAAACAGCATTTGTAAGCAATCACGTGATCACGTGCTGTTTTCCTCGATCGTTTCAGCGTCAAAATCAATAGAAGCTTCAAGAAACGACTGTCGAAATTGAAATTCAGTAGCAATTCGATGCAGTTCATGATTAATTACAATTACAATCGAAAGAGTTTTTATCGATTAAACGAGTTCATAAACCCCTACAACTAACTTAATTTTAAAATACGTAATCGTGTTATGTGGAAACTTTGCAGCTGACTGCGATGGTTAAGCAACAGTTGCGTAGTAGAACTGTACTTGATCAAAAACTTTTGCTTGCATTTTCAATATTCGGCAAATAAGAAAAGCTTTAAAAGTTAAGGCTGATGTATATTTCATTCGGCAAGTCACAAAACAAAAAAAATCGCTTTGTTTAACAAAAAACCTTTCTATTTACTTCAAAAACTTAGCAATACTACGTTAGAGTCGTAAATAAGAGAATGGTAAATATTACAGAGCAGCACTGTCTAATCACCGGTTTCCTTGTTCGAAATCTCCACATTGTCTGGCTCAGGTTCGGCAAAGGTGTTGTAGTTTCGTATTTTACGTTTTCGAGTCAAACCCCGCTCGGGAGTAGATGAAAGTAATCTCTCTCCTAGAACACGTTGAACAGTAATCAACATGGCGATCACAGAGCACATGGAATAATAATCAACATGGCGATCACAAAGCACGTGAAATAATCAACATGGCGGCGCAACGAAAAGAAGAGCAAAATTGCAACAAAAACTATTCAAGTGAGCGAATACGAAATCGTTGCCACTTCATGTTATTGTTTCACTAAAACGGACAATCTCGGTAAGTAGCAATGAGCGGCGAAAATTTTATGAGCATCGAAAATTTTCCTTTCAACTGTAATCTTCTAATATGAAAGCAAACCAAGATATTGTTCGAAAGCAGTGGCGCACGCAGGAATTTGTCAAAAGGGGGAGGGGGGAGTTGCAAGTCGAAAACACGATTATTAAAAAAGTGGTCCTGGTCATTTTCCAAACTTACGTTCCAAATTAAAGTAAGCCTATTACGCTTTTTAGGCCTTGCAGATGCATGAGTTGTTTTGCTTAACCGTAAACACAACTATTCAATATCAATAAAAATTTTCACGAGTTTAGCTCACTGATATGAATGAATTCAGCTCAAATCGATCCTAATTTTAATAATGGCCACAATCACAAAGCATTGCTACAAAAATATGAAAACAATTTATCTTGTATATATACATATTGAATTCTATTTGAATAAGATGGTGATCGCACTTGGACGAAAAAGAGTATTGAGTTCTTTAATAAATTATGTTTTAATAGCATGACAGTTAAATTCAGAAATATTTAGCTCTGACTACCCTTTCGAGCACTCTGTATTGCAACTAAAATCGACTATATTTAGCTCAGTATTTTTCAAAATGAGCCACTTGGCTATCTAGGAAGGAATTCGCAATCTGTAGAAAGAAATAATCTTTCAGAGAAAAATTTGAATATATTGTAAGCTGATTCTAAATTACTGATAATATAAACTGGCACGTCCTTTATAGTTGCACTTTGACAGCTCGTAAAAATTGCTTCGCTAAAGTGAAGAGCGAAAAAATAATGTCGTTGTCGTAGTATGAAAAGCCATCGACTCTAGGTCAAACACAAACAAGGCTGGGGTCAAAGCTTTATCCTTGTACTACCCCAGGCTGCTGCACTTCCGGGACAGATGCTGGCAGCAATAATGTTGAGCCAGCATCGGGTTTCGTCATCAAGAACCATCAGATCACGTATTCCCTATCATGCCCAATGCAGGCTGTGAGGCACGCAGTTAAGACGTGGTCTGCGGTTTGTTCAATGGCGCCGCACTAGCAATTCGGTGGTGGAGCAAGACCCCATCGTGCATGGACGAATGGAATCGCCCATCACCAGTCTGCAAGCGATTGAGCTTAACCCAAGCTGTTCGAAGCAAGCTCATTTCAACAGGCTTGTTACTGGTCATGGGCATGAAAGTACGGAGCCTAGATGTATTCCCACAGCACTCCGTGTTCCATCTGTACCTGTAATTCGTTTACTGGGCGACACCAGACTGACACGCATTAATCAGCTGTCAAGTAGGCCAGAGATAGGACAGCTGTACACAATGTTGAAGTCCAGCACCCCATCTTCGCAAGTCGCTTCAGCAGCGTGACGCGAGAAGACACGATTTGTTACGCAATACCACAAAATGTTGACGGAAATTTAGTGATCTGTTTAGATTTACTCCCAAAAATAAGTCGGGACCGGACAGAATGGTAAAAGTTTATTACTTTTTTAAACCTTTAGCTCATGTTTTGTCTCACGATTATTTAAATATGAAAGGCTGCTCTCACCGTCTTTGAAAGACTAAGTTTCAAATTCTATGTCTGGAGATATGCAGAAACTGTAGTCATGTCTTGACTTCCAAGTCCTTTCAATTTCAAAAAAAGTGCAATAATGCTAGATCAGCTGCAAAAGCAAACTTTCTAAAGATTGTGGAAGGCAGATCACACGTATAGATATTAATAAAAGAGGAGCCAATACTGATCACCGAGGGACGGCGGAGCTTGCTTTGGTGGCTGCCAAGTAGTTGGAGTAAAACTTCTGTTTTGGATAAGTTCCATAATCATTCTAATCGTCTGTTTATTTGACAAAAGTTTCAGTAGCAGATGAGACCACGGTGTTTCACATTAAAACAAAAACCAGAAAAAAGTTTTTTTACTTAATAACAAAAAGGAATTTTTTTAAGAAAATATACTTTTGGGGAATGGCAAAGCCTTGACGAAAAGTATACAACTTAAACTTTGAGAAGCACTGATCCACCAGCATATTGAGATAATTTTAGTAAAAATAAAGAACAATTTTTGTTATATTTGCATATACTTCTAATATTTTTCTATTGTGCATATCAGAGTATAATCGAGTTTCTTTTAGAGATTATCCTTAGATGCTTAGCACTTGTTTCGCCTTTCATAGCAATATACCTAGGCTCGCATTTTATGCGAAAACAATAGACATCAATAAAATTCAAAAGTGAAGCATAGAAGACCTGACTTTATGTTAACAAGTATTTTTCGGTTTTGAAAGTGTTACTCAGATTAGCAAATTTTGACGCAATTAGGGCGAAAGAAAAAACGATCTTTAATAAAATTTAAAAAGAACAAACTGCAAAAATGATAAAGCTTACTATCATACTATTGTAGTCTATTGTCCTTAATATGTTGTTTATGTAAAAGTGCATATTTCTGATTATCTTCATTCAAAGAGGGGAGTGACCCCTGGAATCCCCCTTGCGTGCGCTTATGTTAGGGAACATTTAAATTATTTATTGCATTTATTTATGATGCGGCAAATTAGGGTTGGTAAGAAAGTTAAGTTAACGTCGAGCTGGCAAAAAGTATTGGAGCAAAAAAGATGCAATTACACATGCAAACCAATATATAAAAAATTTAAAACGATGATTAAAGTAAACGAGCCGAATCACTTTAGACAAGGTCATGCAGCTAACTGTTAATTACAAGAGATATTCAGCCGCTTAGTTTAAAAATCACCATCAATGTTATAAGCAGCGTTGATTGCTGTTATTTTGAAGCTCGGTTTAGACTGATAACGGAGGCGGTAAATGTAAAGCCTATCAAGAAAATGGAAAAAGCAGAAAAAGAGTTCAGACTATAAGCGGAAAGCGGAAAATCTTTCGTGCTGAGAGGAAAAAGATTGATTTACCTTGCTTCAGACTGAAAGCGGTGGCAAAAAAGCAAGCGCAAAGCGTAATTTTTTGCTACGTTTTCAAGAATTCCTCTTTCTACTTGCTTTTTCCGCCACCGCTTCCAGTTGGAACCGGCCTTAAAAATCCAATTACATATTGAAAAGTTGAAAATAATTGAAAATAGTCAAAGCAGGCTAAATAAATAAGCTTTAACAAAGCAATAATAACCACACAAACATGATAAAAAAATACTTCGCAACATTGCAATGACGTCAAAATAGAAGCAAGCCCACCTGCGTCTCCAGTAAATTGCAACAAACAGCGAGGGTTGAGGAACCAGAGTTTTTCGGGACAAGCTGTGTTCCACAAGACGCACGGAAACCACAGCACGGCGCCAACTTCCGCGATTCTGAAAATGAAAAATTTAATTGAAAAACCAGGAAGTGATGGGCAAAATAGCATTAAATAATTGAACAGTTGAATATAATAATATACTTTAGTAAAGTAAGTATTAAATACATAGACTTTCATGTGGCTTTCGATGGTAAAGATTCGTTGGTATGTAAATATTGCATCTAATTATACAGTGGGCGGTGGTGAGGGGGCAAAGCATGAAGCTGCTCCAATGCGAACTACACGTTCTAGACTCTAGATGTAAGCCGAAATCAAAGTGGGAGATAACATCAACACAATGGCAAGCACATCTTGTTCATAGAGCAGGCATTTCTTAACAAATTAAAAACATTGCGAGTCGGATAGCAATAGCTTCCCTGACAGTGTTTCGTCAAGAGATAAAAAAAAAAGTAATTTGCTATGTCCGATACGAAAAGGTGGTCAAAACACAGAAGAAAAGCGTCGAATGGGTTAGGCTTTTCAAAAACAAGGAAATTTAGAGCAGGAAAAATTTATTGGGGTCTTAGCAAAAATCGGGCGTAAAGAACTTGGCAAGCGAAAAATTGAGGCCGGAAAGCTAGATTTTTTACAAGATTGACTGATGAATAAACAATAGCGTAAATTCTGCACTGTCCTGTAATTCATTCTTTTTTAAATTGGAACAAGTCAACATTTCCATTTAGAATAGTTAAGTCAATAAATTCAAATGTAAAAATTCACCCAAAAATTGCAGTTACTTTGCTACCTGTACCATCACAGTATTTTCAAGCTCATACAAAATTATCAAAATTATAACTACGCTCAAAATAAGCCAGCCATAAGATAGTTTATTAGCACATCAAGCTGCATTTGAATTTCAAGATTATTTCAAGACATTTGAATACAAACAACCAAAAAATATAAAAATAATTGGTTTAAATGTAATTAAGTGAAATAAGGCATTGCCGCAAAAAAATTTCCACATTTGTGAGAGTATAGTGGATTACATAAGAACTACCAAATATACACTTTTGGTAAATAATTTGTTCATCCATCTTTGAACTTTTTATTTGCTATTCGTGAACGTCATTGCCAGTAACGCAACTATGCGCCACCGGCAAGAAACAATCAAACAATTAAAAGCTAATTTTTAATTTTTGTTGTTGTTTGGTCATTGCTCAAACATGCAAACCATTAAATATAAACAAATTTTACATTTGTCACCAATTCTCATGGATCACAATACAAAATCTTTTGCCTTGAATTTTTAAACTTCATGAACATTACTTTATTACTGCATTTAACTGAAAAGCAGTGAGAAAAAGTTTCAGACATCGATCGATTGTTTTGTCAGAGTGACGTAATTTACATGCAAATAAAAAAAACAACTAACCAATAGAAACACAATTGCAGCTGTGGGCCAAAAAAAATTATGGGATTCACCGAAAAACTTAAGATTTAAATTAAAACAAGCCAAATCTGAAAACTGTTGTTAGCTTTAAATAAAACAAAACAGATTTTACTTGAATTTTTTATTACCACATTCATCACTAAAAATTAAGCAAAATGTTTTATTACAAACATCCCGGATTAACCTTTTATTAGGTTACAAAAAAAACTAGACCAAATTACCGGTAGATAATCTCGTGGGTACTACGGGTTTGAGAGTTTACTTTTCCCTTCCAAAGATGGCCAGCAGCGTCAAATATAACACAAAGAACAGTCAGCAACGTCAACAAGGCCTGAAACAAGACTTATGTCAAATAGAGAAAGATGACTTCCTTGTTGGCTGCATATTGGTGAAGAGTTTAAAATAGAACCCACCTGAAAGATCAGCGCTAGCCTGGATTTAAATATCTCTCTGCTGTTAACATTGTCAGTTCTGGTTGAGCTGGTCGATTGAGCATCACTTTGCTCGAGTGTAAAAGCTCCACGGAGCTGTCAAAAAAAGTAACAATAATTTCGTAGCTTTCTTCCAATAAAAACACAACGGGCAAATTTAAGTTTTGTATACTGAAAATGCTTAGGAGCAAAAAAAGTTAATTACATTATCTTGCTACTAATCTAAAGTTGTTACTAATTACTCACGCTGCAAACTTACTTTAAAAAAAATTTCCACACCAATTGCCAAAAAGATAACATAAACAACAAATAATAGTATTCCAAATACAGCTTGGAAGGCGCCGTATAGCCACAATTCTGCCGTAAATAGTGAATTAGAATACGTGCAAAATTGTCTTACCGACTGTACAATACTAACCTTGACTTCCGGGGCTATAACATCCGATTCCAGTGGCAACTATATGCGCAATCAAAATTACGTAAAGAATGACATTGAATGTACCAAATGCAGTGACAGATTTTGATAAAAACCGAGCTTTCCGCGAAGCGTCAACACTCACTGTTTCCAGGAAAAACGCCTGCAAACAAACTTTATAGCTTCACAAACTTAACAAAGAAGCGGAAACTTTAATACAGCACTCTATTTCTTGTAATTGATTTTTTTTTGCCAATTTCAAAAGATACCTATAGAAACATTAGATTTTTAAAAAAAGCAACATGTGTTTACAGTAAAAAATTTAATGACATTGCCACAGGCATGAACATTGTTAATAATTTTAAACGCTCAACAGCTGGCAATTAAATCCAAGCAATTATTACAGTGAACAGTTCAATGTCTCTAAAGGTGTCTGCTGAGCGCTGACAACGTTCGCATATATTTTTGTTTGGTGTTCACAATCATACCACAATCAGATCACAATAGAGCATTCAAAGTTATTGAAAAAATCTGTTTACAGTATTGTTGTTGTAGACTTGGCAACAATCTCCCAAATGCACTCAATTCTTAAAATTATCTTATTGTTTTATATTAATCAACAGAAAACAAATAGATCAAGGTAATTGAGTTTTTCAGATGTTAGTTTTTTGGAAATTTTTTTTGCTTAAAATTTAGACATTTTAAAAAACGTGCTGTAAACATAGTTGCAAAAAAAGCATAAATAAAATGCTCGGTTCATGAGAATTCGAGGAAAAAATCACATGAGATTGATTCTCGCGTGCCCGCTGTTGGTAACAAATTTCTGATCTTAACATTCAAAACAAGTCACATTAATACTTTTATAAAAGCTGGCGTTTAGCATTGGTTGCATTTGTAAGTTGGTAAACGTAAAAAATACCTCCAAATACCTCCCATCCTGTCTCTTTGGTTTTGTCGTTATGGGGTCTTGATTAAAACCATAATGTAATAGTGGGCAATGTTAACAGAAAGTTCTAGATCGTTGTTCTAATGATTGACTTGGTTTTAGTTCATTTACAGTTCACTCTAAAGTCAGTTTGCACTGTTTGATGATCTTTTTTTAAAAATCACTCAGCACTCTATAAACAGTCATTTCAATATTTAAAAACCACATACAAAGTTTTAGTGGACAACAGTATCTTATTATTGTCATAATAGGTCAGAGTAATTACACGAAAGTTACTTTAAACAATATATACAGAAAGTTGCAAGTAAAAATTGATACAGTAATATGAAAAGAAATTACAAAATATTTTGTTTTTACTAGTGAAACACAAGTAAAACATTATGTTGGACTGTTCTTTTATATGTTTTAGAGTGGAAGGCTAAAATGTTTACTTTAACATATTTTAAAAAAATTTCCATTGTTATAATTTAATGAACTTGACATATCCAGCACATTCAATGGCCACCACTGGTGCAGAAGTTTAGGTTTACAACAATAGAAAAATATATAAAGTCATTTAAAAGATTTTGATAGCAACTATATTTCTAAAAATGTACTTATATTTATGCATTTTGTAAAACCCATTAATTAATCAGTTTGATTGCATTAGATCAAAAACAAAAAAAACTTAGTGTTCTAGAAAATTAAAACGATTTGGCTCATTAAAAAATTATATAAGAAGTCACAACAAAAGATATTCACAGATCACTAAGTAAATAAACTCACTTCACTCCAGTAACAAACAACAAGTGATAACCCAGTAATTAACAGAGGATGATAAGCACTTTCCATTGGGATTAACCATTGTGCCGATACAACATCCTGTACAGCAACTTATTTTTTTATGCAAATTAACAAAAAGAATATTGATAAAAGTTTAAAATAATCAAGTGATTTGAAATTAACCAATTTTCTTTTATAAAATAATCTAAATGTATCAAAATTTCAGTAAAATCTAAAATGCTAAGAGAACACACGACAATTACCTGAAGAGAAAAATACATAACCCGAATTGAAGAGGCAGCTATTACAACACCAAGCAGTAATTTCTGCGTAGTGACACGAAAGGCTGAGAAAACACTGGGGTGTTTAAGCTTTTTATATTCTGCATGTATGCATATTATCTGAAAGAAAAAACAATTAATAGCATTTTATAAACTGTCAGCAATAAACTCACAAACTAATCAAAAATGCTTTAAAAAGTTGCCAGTTTTATTTAAAAACTTTGCAAAAGTTGTGAAGAAACAATTTCAGATACAATCAGTATTGCAAACAATAAACTTAAAATGAAAAAAAATTTATGCAGAAAAATTCTTCTATTACAAAAAAAAAAATTGACATGGAGCAACACTTGTTTGGTTAAGTATTGCAATCTGGAACCTGACCCATCACACGATCTATTAAGTTGGTTTTTATATGCTTTCCAACAAAGACAGTGATCTAGATGCCCATTTGCACAAACTACATGGAAACTATTTACAACCTAGCCAATGCCTAGGGCATCTTTGCTGCCCAATAAACTGGTCCATACGAATTTGGCACCTAAATTTGGGCATGCACTGAGTTTGGCAATGTAAGACATTGCATGCAAGATTGATTCTATTTATTTACTAAAGCAAATGTCATATTTTTTAAGATTGAATAGACAAAATGAATTTGATAATAACCTTTTTGTTGGCCAGGAAACAAAAAAACTATAAAATTGCTAGGGAAAGAAGCCATATTATTGGATTAAGGTTTAACATGATGAAGGCTTAAGTTAGCTAAAAACGTTTGTAATATTCTGTCTTGTTTTTCTGTTTTTTTTCTTGCTTCAATAATGTAAAGAAATAAATCCAAATATGCTTAATTCAATATGGCTGTTTTTCATAACAATTTTATATATTATCAGAAAGTAAACTCGGTTCCAAAGCTATATTTAAAAAACTGTAGACTCTAAAAAAACAATGTGTGATAGCATTTTACCTGAGTGCCTACATTGCAGGGCTGGGAAGTAGTGGTGATTTTGGGGTTACTCCTATTCCTACTCCAGAGTAAGATTTTTTTCTATTAATGTTACTCCTTCTCTAAAAAAATACTTGACTTGGAATCAGTCTTAGATTTTTCAATTTTTGTGACCAAATGACGATGTTCTTTAAAAAAAAAAGTCTTCACTTATAATCAGTTTTGGTTTTTCAATATGGCAACCCAATAATGCAATAGAGGAGTTTAAGAAATAATAAAATTTTTTGTAATCATGCAAAATTTTGCTTTAGCAATTTAGACTTGTGACAGGTTTTGGTTCACTGATGTAAAAGTGGTGCATTTTATATTGCAAGAATTTTTACTGTTGGAGAAAAATGTTGGCTATTAAGTAAATCTACTGAATCAAAGGATGTAAAAACGTTTTAACTTGCAACTAGAGTTGAAACAATATGATTTTGACTTGGACGTTTGGAACTCAAACTTAGGACTTGTAACTTTTAAATTCAATGAACTTGGACTCTGACTTTGGCTCATGATTTAAAAAATTGCATTTGCAGCAACATTTACAAATGTTACTATTAGAACAACCTTATAACAGTTTATTTTTCAATCATCAACTACACCTTGTTCAAGTAATGTTATACTTTTTAACAAGAAATTGGAACATTAGATCAAGTATGCTACTATAAAATACCCAAATGCTATGTTAATTGAAAAAGAAATATCAAATCTCACCTAACAATGCAGCAAAATTTTTAGAAATTAACGTGTTAAAAGACTTAAAACACTATATAGATATATTTATATATGTGTACATGCAGAAGGCTAAAAAAAGCAGAGTGATTGATAATTTGACAAGCGTGAAATCCCAATAAACAAAAAGTCATTATCAGATTAACTTTGCATGATCTTAGTACCAAACTCAGGTTGCACCAAAATCATTTGACTACCAAGGAACAATTTATAAATAGAACACAGAGTACAGAAAAAATACATCTGAAATCCACGTTTTTATTTCCAGATGTGGTATTAGATTTGCGAAAATAGGCTTACCCCAAAACAACTTGATTTAAGCTCAATCATTTAAGAAATAATGTTTGTGTACCTCATTTGTCCATACAAAAATACATGCAATTGTACTTCTAAGTGGAAATGCAAGTGCTGCAACTCTGAGCATTTTGTAGACGACATTTATCAGCATGCCCCATGGAGCACAAGATCTTACAGTTTTGGATGAAGAAATCAGATGCTGACTTAACACCAGGGTTGTGAGCATCTGATCAGGGCATTACAGCATTCTGGAGTAGTAAAAAGATAAACTTTGTCCCTCTAAACTGTCTGTCTAAATAAGATATAATTTGCAGATATTTTATAATGACAAGGAGCAAAAAAAGCTGTTAAATACATAACCAAAAATGACATGGGGTTTTGAGTATTGACTATTCTAGAAAGCTGTTGTAATCACACCATAACTCACCAATTGGATGATTCCAACAAGGCAAAGCACAGAAAAAATTCCACCAAATGCTGCAGTGTATCCAATATTAGTTTGTGTGCAATTTTCTCCTAAACACAACAATATTTGATTCTTCACTTTTTTTAATTTTGTTTTGAGTGTTTTAGCAACTATAAACAGATTTAAATTTTTTGCAATATTTTATACCAAAACATCAAAACACAAAATGCATAAAAATAAAAATTTAAAAAACTAAATGATTAAAACCTACAAGCTTAGTCAAACTGTAACCTCTCAAAAGTTTTAAATCACTAACCTGAAAACTGCACTTCACAAACACAAACTCCATTATAACATTGTCCACGCAATGAACAATTTAAATAATTTTCACATGCCATAAGATTGTACAGATTCAAAAACATATCTGTTAACAAAAAACACAAGTCTTTAAGCTGCACACCCCAAAATTGCCTTTATTCTAGATAATATCAAAAAATCCAGTTAATACATTTTCTTTATTTTTGGTTCTTCTTAGGTACATGATACCACAGAAAATTTTATTGTATTAAGATACTTAACAATAGAATCAACTTAATGAATACAATAACAAAAGAAATTGTTTATGGTAAAATTTAAAAGTTTATAATTAAAATTTAAATTGATTTACTATGGTGCATAAGCCTTCTCTAAAATTTTTTTTATCAAATTCTGGTTAAAGTTATTCAGGTTTGAATAAATTTGAGTTTTGTGAAAAATTTTAAATTTAAACATCATTCCAGCAATAACTAGCTGTTGTATAATTGTTACTGTTGGTTGCCCCCCACTTTTTTTTTTCTTAAATGGAGTAGATATTAGCTTGTGCTAGATCAAGGAAGTCAAGTTCTTCACATCTGCTAGCCTTTTTTCAGAATAGTTCAAACTTGCCTGTTGTGATTGGTTTGAAACTCTATAATAAAAATCTGAAAAAGTTTTGTTTTGACATTTAATATCAAGTAAAGGCCAAAAAAAGGTTTTGAAAAACATTTAAAAAGCTTTGAACTTGATTTTTGAATATGAAGCAGTTCTAGATTTCAAAAACTGTTAAATCAGGCTATCATTAAAGGTTAGTGTTGCTCATGCTGCCTTTGACGGACTAGGATTAATCATATTTAAATTTGTTTAGTAATTTGCAAAAAAATCATGTTGCAGGCCACAGTTTGAACTAACCTGTACTAGATAATAATCAGATGTTGTCCCATCCTTTTAAGATTATAAAAATAGAAATTATATTCAGTTGCGATAACTAAACAAAAAATTTCACCAAATTTATAGGTACTACTTTTATTTGCTACAATTTTTTTAGTTTCAACTTAATCAACAATGCACCAAAAATATACAATTTTATAATGTTTTTAAGATAAGTATGATTAGATTGATGATTTTTAACCTAACAAACATTTCTGCATCATTTATTAATGTCCTCATAATTTATAAAACAGAAAATTTCTGAAAGTATCCCACTTTAATCCTTTTTAATAGCTAAGTGTTTGTGTTTTGCCAGCTGGTAGCAATAGGCTGGCTAAAAGACCAACATGGCCTGCTTTTTGTGGCTCATACCTACAGTACCAATTTTGTCTAATCCACCTGTAGCCAGCTCATAAATTTTCTTAAGAGTAATGCCATCAAAAATTATAAATTCAGAAATCTAAAAATTTATTTTTTCTGACAAAGTAAGTATTTATGCAGGACTTGAAATTAAAAACTTTCAAAATATCACATTTTTTTTTTCAAAATCGATTTTCTCTGATAATGAACAGTTGTCAGCTACATAGGCTGCCTTGTTCTTACATGCCAGTTGATTTTACATACATAAGTCATCTTATACCCATCAACAAGGCAGGCTGGTATAAAGTAATGAGCTTATCCATACTTGTACAGGTCTTGAGGCTACATAAAAAATGCCTATGGCTATAACTTTTTCACTGTTTGTTTTTGTCTCTGTGTAGTTAATAATTTTGCTATCTTTTTGAGATTGATTTTTCTATACCACTCAGTAAAAATTGCATTTAACTTATTCTTTTCAGTACAATGATGTAATAAATCACTGATATTTAACTGTAATTTTCATAATGGATTTTAAAACTGGCTTAAAGTACAATTTTTCTCAGATGGTTTTATTGTGACAACAAAACAAATATAGATAAATTTTTTTACTAAATTCTAAAATATTAAGCTATAAATGTTATTTGGCTTTTAGCCAACAAAAAACTCATCTCTAAGCTTTTCATCTGACACTTTTCAGGAGATTAAGATTGAAATGAAGGAAAAATTCAATTGATTATCTAATAACCCTTTAAGGGACAGTGATACATATGTGTACATGATTGCAATTGTAACATAACAAAAGTGCTTTTGTGAAGGCATTATAATTCTAATTTTAGATATTTATGAATTCATTATTAAGACATTATTTTATTTTAAAATCAAATTTTTATATCCTCTAAAAGGATAAAGCTAAACGAAGATGATTGGATGTTTAAGAAAGGCATCAAAATATAATCAATAAAAGATTTTCAAATTGTAAACAAATTCTTTTTGGTGACATAAATTTTGCTAGCATGATTTGATAAAAATGGCTTCAAAAGCAGATGAATGAAAGAACAAATGGCCAAATGAAATAGTAAATTTTTCTATCACTATAATTTTGGGTGCACATAAGGTTATTACAAAGGTGTTGACTAATTGCAGATTTATTAAACATGACTGGGGTTGAAGATTTTTCAAAATGAGGAAAGTGTTGCAAAAGTTCAAAATTTGGCCATTTGTAATAAATTTTGCACATGTTGGCAAATTCGATTTTGTAATCTTGAGGTGTGCAACTTACACACCAACTATCATATAAGCACACAAAATTATAAACTACATTCCTAAAATGCAAAGCAGGCAACACATCCTTTTTAACACTAGAACAACCAAGCGTGTCAATTGACGCATCTCAATTTTTACATGCCAATAAATCGCGCTTCCTAAAGTACTATTGCTTCATACTTTTTGAATTTTATTTTTTTATATACTCTTAGAGTGTCTACCAATAAAAAAATAAAAGTCAAAAAATACAAAGCGATTGTACTTCAGGAAACGCGATTTATTGGCATGTAAAAATTGAGATGTGTCAATTGATGCAGTTGGTCGTTCTAGTGTTAATTGCAGGAAGAAATGGACAGGATGTAGAAATAACACGTTGTTCTACTGCAAAGAAGCATTTTTTCAAAATGGGTTTGACTCAACTTTCATGTCTAACTGAAGGAGTTCCCAACCAGGGTAGTTGGTGGTAGACTGAGGATTTCTTCACTGTATGTGAAGTAGGTGGTGTAAAATATATGGGCAATTGTTTATTTTAAAACTTATAAGCAATTGTTTTCTCATTGATGTTGTTTTGAGATAGCCATTCATGAATAGTATTTAAAATTTTTTCTAATTTTACCTTGCAATATAATGTCTGAACACATCATTAACGCTTGTTGTACAAGGATGGAAATTAAATTGATTTTCTTTTTCCAGGGCTGAAGGATTTCCAGTTTAGGTATTGTTTTATAAATCTTAATTTTTTTAAAAATTTTTAATAGTATTTATGAATGGGTACCCTGACCACATCACTGAAAAAACAATTGCTTTTAAGTTAAAAGCTTTTAAATCACCTTCTTCACAACTAGTTGGGAACTCTTTCAGTTAGAAAGTAAAATCAAAGCCAGTGTGGAAAAATGGTTCTTTGCAATAAAACAACATGTTATTTTTACATCTTGCCCATTTTTTCCTGCAATCAAAAAAGAGGTGTTGCCTGCTTTACTTTTAGGCAATATAGTTTATAGTTTTTCTGCCAGGGTGATAATCAATATGTAGGCCGCACATCATAAAATTACAGGACAGAATTTGTCAACACAAGCTAAATTTCATTAAAACTGACCAAATTCAATCCATACTATCCGTGTGATATTGATCCTGAAATACAATCCATTTGATATTGATCTTGTATAATGATTTTAATTTTATTTAGAAATGTAACCAAATTTAAATCTGCTTGCCAAAAAATATGATGAAGCAATGTTTTTCAAAAATTCTTTTATTCGGGAACCCTAAAAATAATAAATCTGTATGTAAAGCCATTATGATTACTTTTCCTCTTATGATATCCCATAGCAAATCTTGAATAAAAGTTTGGTCATTGAAAAAACCATGCAAATGCACAAATTTACAAAAGCATGGATATATAGAAAAAACTTTGAAGCAATATAATTAACAAAAAACTCATCTATAAGCTTTTCATCTGATGCTTGTCAGAAAATAAACATATGTATAGACAAACATCAGAAGATAAATGTTGGACAAAAAGCTTTGAGATAAGTTTTTTGTTAGCTATCTTAAATTCTGTACTACAAATGACTTGTTCAATACAATTAATAAAACTAACAAACACATTTAATGAGGTGAATAAAAAATCATTACTGGAACTTTATGATTGAAATATTCAAATTCAGGTTCAAGACCTCAAACCACGGAAAATAATAAGTGGAAAAAATTACACCTTACTAAAATATTTATTCCAAATAGACTTAAATATTAATGGTAGACTACTTAAGCTTTGTGATTTATGATCATGGTGCATTTAAGAATTTTTTTATCACTGCCTGCTTCTGTGCCAGTCACATTTATTTGTCTTAATTAATTAGAAATTTTTTTCAAATAAAATTTAATATGAAAATCAAATATCTTAATAAAAAATTATTAGTTAATTACCTTGCAATCAAAAAATTGGATTCAGCTATGAAAACAGAAAAGAAAACAAAAGTTACATCATGAATCATTCAAAATTTATAAAAAATGAGCATTTTTTTTTTTACTACTTTAAAACTAAAATAAGCTTTAACTGCAATTTGCAAACATATCTAAAAAAATAAGAGTGCCTAAATACATGTTAATATTACTGCTTTTAATCATTTCAAACATGAGAAAATGTTAATATACTTAAAAATTATTGATTGCCAGATTGATCAAATACGTCATAATTGTTGTTTTTTGGTTAAATTAACCTGAAATCCCCCCTACAGCACTAAGAGGCAATAAAAAAGAGACCGAGCGAAAAAGAATCTCTCAAGAAATGATAGTAACTGCAGGAGGATCCGGGTTAGTTTCACTAACAAAAATTGCTGGCGGTGGCTTATCGAAGAGACCCACAAGTTTTTCGTCCGATATCAATTAATCAATCAATCAAGGTTTTTTTTTCGTCCATTACACAGCAGATATTCATATTAAAACTCACACACGTGGTCGAAAGAAAAGGAATCAGGGAGAAAACGATCATCTTTTTGACAGACATACATTCAGTGGAGACATTAAAAATATTAAAAAACCTATTCTGGACAAAGTTTGTTAAAAAAAAAATTTTTTTTAAACAACCAAATGTAGAAGGTAGTATTTAATATTTATTTAATATACAACGCTATGGCATAGCCTACAATATTCAAGTAGTCCCTGCTGCAACTAACTTGCTCAAACGGAAATGATTCTTTTTACTTTTGAGTTTGCTCTCAAAGAGATTACTCAACAAAACAGAACGCTATGACATTTTAACTTACCTAACATGACAAACTAAATGAATTTAACATATCATAGCAAGTCACAACGTCAAGCCGTTTTGTTATTTCTTTCTTTTTCTGATTCTGATAACAGCTTGAAAAGGAAGTATAATCAAAGTACAAATTAAGCGAAAAAAATTCTTGCGTAGTTTAAAATGAACCTTGCCAAAAAAAAAAAAAGAAAAAAAAAAGTTACAATGGATTTCCATCTGAATTCTGAAGTTATTGGAAGGCTAAATAGCGAAAAGTTGTTATTCTATTTTTACCTCTCACCGCATTCAGCGACTACAACCAAAGCTTTGAACCGAACTCGAACAGGATCAATAAAACGGTATTATCCGTCATTATTCTTTGAACCTAAGCGTTAAGTCTGTTCCTGTTTGCAGTGATAATGGACAGGGATGGGGTGATTACATGACAAATGTAATCGATTATGATTACGATTACTCACTGATTCTGCGATTACGATTACGATTACGGTTACTCAAAATTTAAAAGTAATCGATTACGATTACTTAATTATTTTGTGATTACGGTTACGATTACGATTACTCAAAATGATCTTGTGTTTTTTAAATAACCTACTACAATTTAATTCTGAAAAACATTGATACAATACAATTGTTTTTAATCAGTAAAACAGTCAGCATTTAAAATTTTTGTTACATTTTATAAACATGAGATTTTCAAATCGTTTATCTGAAAGACGACATCTATCTGGCTTACATACTCGTCTAACATATGATGGTACAAAGGCAATTGACGCACTGGAATGTAGCTCCATGTAATCGATTACATTTTAGTTTTTTTCAATATATTCGATTACGATTACGATTACATCTAAGTTTTTGTCAATGTAATCGATTACGATTACGATTACATGAAAAAGCGTAATTGATTGTAATCGATTACGATTACTGATTACGATTACCCCATGTCTGATAATGGACAGACTAAAGGATGATGTAAGAAGAAAACCACCGTGGACGATGCTGTTTGCTGATGATATTGTGATTTGTGAAGAGCTGTGGTACTGTATGAGAAAATCAAGAATAGCGGAAAAGTATGTGCGAGTTCTACAGGATGTTACGATAGAAAACAAACCATCAGCGTGCTACGGCTAATCCGCTTATTTAGTGGTCCCTTTTTTATTCCAATAGAATTGTTACATCCTGGTTACGTACCTAATTCAATCAGCGTTCGTGACTGGTTGCTGTATTTTGGAAGTAGTCAATTTAGGGTGGAGTGAAAAAAAAATTTGAAAAGAGTGTAGTTCTTAAAACCTGCCAAATAGGCTAAAACTTCAAAAAAAATTGGTTTTGGCGAGTTGCTACCTTTGGGGGGCTAGCAACCCCCCAAAATGTGTTTTGAGGGGTAAAATTGACAAAAATTGTCGTAACTCGGTAACCGCTTATCGTAGAGGCATGATTTATGGCTCAAAATTTGCAAAATCATCATGTTTCTATATGTGCTAAGAGAAAGTTTTTGTCTATTTCCACTAGAAAAAAAGTTATAATCGATAAACCGTTTTTTATGCTCAATACTCGAAAATTGCGCTGTATGGAAATAACTTTGATCTAACATTTGAAATGATATATGTCTAACTGATAAGGACTAATTATGACAATCACAATATAAGGACTAATTATGACAATCACAATATTAACAAGATGATTTGGGATAACTTTGGTCACCAGACAAAGTACTTAAATAGGCCTACTCATAAGGTACAGAACGTGCTAGCTTTACTGCCCATAAAATGTTTAGTATTTCAGTAATTTAAAGAAAATCTGTTACATCTCATTACTTTCAAACTGTTGATGCTGATATTAGGTTGTTTTGCCTAAGGAGTGAGAGAAAAATAAGAAAGCAAGTTAGAGTACACCAAATACCCTACGCAAAATGAAGCGCATCAGAATTGCACTTTAGTGTCAAATTTTTTCAAAAGTTTTCGAGATTTAATCTTCTGGCGAATCAACCCATCTCTTCGCTCAAATCCTTCAGCTGCGGCCTCTGTTACCGTTTTGACATGGCGCTCTACACATTGGTTGTGACATGGGTGGTCGAGCTGCAGTGGTCTTATCCGGCATTGTTCAATATCTAAATCAGTTAAATGTTCAATTACCGGAGGCTGCTGATGGCAAGATGTTAAATTCACCATCTTGTAGTACGAGTTCACTGTTAGATCCAGTGTGGGCGGTTCAAACAGCCGTACAGTTGAGGCGGTATCATAATATTTTGCTCCTTCCAAAGAATATTCTTCACTGCGACTGTCAACCAAGTCATGATTATCAAATGAAACCGTTGATGGCAAGTTTCCACGAATCGAAAGCACTTTGTTCACTCCTCGCATTCGTATCTCCTCATCGTTGTCACCCAACATGGCGATCAAGACATTTTCCTGGTGTGCGAAAAATGCATTTCGTTGCACAACTTTCAGAGCAGTTTTCCGAACAGCTTCGTCAGGCACCTGAAGAATTCGTTGGACCAAGTTGAAAAAATTTCTAGATCCGCAAGTTAGTTGACTATTTAACTTAATTTCAAACCAACTTGGAAAGTAAAATTGAAGACAAAACTTCGTCAGAGTTTCCAAGTTTGAGGAGGGTTCATCCACCGAAACATAATATCTGAGGATTCGACAGCCCAGAGTTAGCCAGCGTGAATGTACAATGGGACCTACTTTTAAATATTGCAAGTCTCTGTCGACAACTCCCATGATTATTGCTGAACATATCTTGTAAGCATAGTGTTGATCAGTACTCAGATCATTAACAACTGATTCTGGCAACTGTACAAACTGAGGGTTTGAAATTGACTTAAAATTAGCAGCAACCGGCCAACTTGAAACATCTCCAGTTAAACACTTCCCAATTGGTCTGCAAATGTGTCAGGACTATTGATGGTTCCATCAAGCATAGTAAAGACATGGCGCAAGGGTAGTTCATTGGTATGTAGTAGGCAAATTACCCATTGTAGTGGCTTGTTCAATAGTTCTTCCAACTTACGAATGCAACCATTGAACTTGCCTGTCATTGCTGCAGTTCCATCAGTGCCAACTACTGTAAGCTTGTCATGTAATTCGGTGTTGGCAATGGTGTTGAAGATCTTTTGTGCTATGGTTCTTCCTTTGCCATCTTCTGTGGAAAAATGAGAAAGATAGTATTCACCAGACTGTCCAACCATTATATAGTGATCTTCAAGTTACACAGACCTGTAAAACGTGTCATTTGGCCCTTGCATGGTGACCTGTGTTGCATCTTTGCGCCCATCAAAGTATATGGCATTCACTAACTTGAAATTTTCTTGCTCCTTTTTCCTAATTTCAGCACGGCATCGTTCTCGCTCTCTTCGAAGCTTGCTACGATCAATAACGTATGTCTTGTCATCATCAGTAATTAGACCCAAATCTTGCATCACACTATTAGCAATCGCAGCAGCAGCTCTGTCGGATATCTGAAAACGCTCACTCATCCTTGCAAGGTTTGACCAAATCATTCGATTCTGATTTTCATATGGCATTGATTGAGAAACAAATTCAGAAGCAGCAGAAGATTGCGTTTGGTCTGTGTTGGTTGAACTAGAATCTGACAGATAATCCAAAGCTGACTCAGGCACTGATGTAACTGATGTAACGGAAGAACATGTTGGTGAATATATCATTTCAAATGTTAGATCAAAGTTATTTCCATACAGCGCAATTTTCGAGTATTGAGCATAAAAAACGGTTTATCGATTATAACTTTTTTTCTAGTGGAAATAGACAAAAACTTTCTCTTAGCACATATAGAAACATGATGATTCTGCAAATTTTGAGCCATAAATCATGCCTCTACGATAAGTGGTTACCGAGTTACGACATTTTTAGGAAATTTTACCCCTCAAAACACATTTTGGGGGTTGCTAGCCCCCCAAAGGTAGCAACTCGCCAAAACCAATTTTTTTGTAGATTTTACCTGTTTGGCAGGTTTTTAGAACTACACTTTTTTCAATTTAAAAAAAAAAATTATTTTCACTCCACCGTAGTAGTCATGCTTGTGACAGGATCACCTGGTAATTTAAGGTAATCAATAATTTAACTTTTGCTTTCTATTTGAATAGATGAGTCAACCTTTTTATTAAATCGCTACTTTAGTAGCCTTTTGTAACTTGGAGTAATTTGTGTACTGTATATAATTTAATTCTGTGATTTTACTGCCTTTTGTTTCAAATTATATTTTTCTCCCTGGTGGATCAGGTGGCTGGTGTGTCTAGAGAGAGCTAGTAGACTACTTTAGTGCGCATTTTTTGCCCGACCTATCACTTATTCTTATAGAGTCCTACGGGCGGTTGACCTGCTCGTATACAACGTTTGTTGACTATTGTACCGTGGTGCGGTAATCTGTGTTTATTTCGTTACCTAGGGTAATTGTGCGTTTGTGTAATGGTAGACAACAACAAAGTCATTTCATTTATGTCATGTTTTCGCATTGGTAACCAGAGATGAGCGGAGTCACTTTTTTTCCGGTCCGGCTGCATTGATTTAAACTCCAACTCCAATCCGACTCCAAGAATTTTTTTTAAACCATTATCCGACTCCAATCCGACTCTTTCTTCTTCTCCTTTCAGCCTTTCCCTTCAGTCATAGCGGCCACAGCGTATCATCATTCTTCAAACCTTTCTGTCTTCAACATCCGTCTCCTTTGCACCAACTTCCCCCATATCTTCTTTTACTACACCTAAAAATCTTTTCTTTGGTCCCTTCTTCTCCTCTTTTCCGGTAACTTCATTTCGATCATCTTTCTTCCTACATACTCTTGGTCTCTCCTCATGACATGTCCATACCACCTCAGCCTGCCCTCCCTCATCTTCATTCCTAACTGTTCTACCTTAACGGTACTCCTGATGTGCTCGCTTCTAATCTTGTCCTTTCTCGTCACTCCCATAGCAAACCTCAACATTTTTATCTCTGCAACTTCCATCTTTTCCACTTGTTTCTTTGTGACCGCCACCGTCTCAAGTCCATACACCATTACTGGTCTTACCACTAAACTGTACACTTTTTCTTTTACTTTAGCTGGTAACCTCCTGTCGCAGATTACTCCCGATACTTTTCTTCATCCGTTCAATCCTGCCTGCACTATCTTCTTTATCTCCCTCTCACAACCACCACTTTCTTGGACCGTTGATCCCAAATACTTAAATTCCAATCCGACTCCATGTTAATAAAATTTCATATATACGAACAAAAAAACAAAATCTTGTAACAATAAGTAAGTTGGTTGTAACTTTACTAATTAATCAGCCAAACAATGATCTAACAAAAAACGATGATCTACCAATGTTTCAAAAGGCATTTTAAAGTCTGATAAACTTTTAAAAAGTATTTTTTCAAGTTTTCTGCTGTTTTTGCCTCATTAAATTCTTTCACACATTAAAGAAGGTTGCTGCTGATAAAATGAATGGTGATAGAATAAAAGTTATGTGATCTTAGATCTGTTCATAAATCAGTGGTAATACCAACTAAACTATATTTTTTAATAGCCTTTTTTACTTCCTCTATCAGCTTTTCACTTGCAGATGATGCACTTTTTTTTAAGCTTCTTTTTATAGTAAATCTGGAAGAAAGTATTGCTTTTGCATCAACAATGCCATGTGTAGCTCCAACTTTTATCATTGCATTTTCAAACTGTATTAATCCGTCACCTTTCACTGCACTTAATGGTCTTACATCTGATACAACAAATGCAACTGAACTATTTAACACTATGTCTTTTATAACTTTTGACAAGCTCATGTCAGACTTACTAAAATATGCTGTTACTTTAGGAGATATTTTCGCATTATATTTTGCATCGTTTTAAGCGATCATTTAAATGTGTTGTTCCACTAGTCGACTTATTATGTTTTAATGCTTGCTTACAACTTTTACAAATTACGTATCCAATACAATCTTTACTTTCAATATGATTTAAATATAAAAATTTTTGCCAAACTGTGCTCTTTCCAGAATTGTTAGGTATTTCCAGCAATTTGTTATCTTTAAGAAGTTTGCAAACTTTATTAGAATAAAATTTTATTTTTTTATAAGAAGTAATAAGGCTGCTCAAAATAAATACCCTAGATATATCAAATCTATTTTTAACTAAATGTAATAATATTTTATCTTAGATTGAACTTAGCAGCTTAAACTTAACATCGGCAAATATCACGCAAGTATACATGTAAATTTGCACTAGCTTAAACTTATCAATATCATATAGATAAGTTATGACCATGCGAAAAAATCTTTGCATTTATACCATCATTTTGGTAACAAGGCAATCTTTATGCAGGCTATTTCAGCTCAGCTCCCTGCTTCTGCTGCTAACTATCAAGATTACTTAGGTTGTTCAAACCCCTCTTCCATGTTTTTTTATCCAACATGCCCACAAGAAATCAAAAGAATTATATCTACTTTAAAGCCTAAGTTGAGTTCAGGTTGGGATGGTATACCTTCATTTATACTTAAACATCTCCCTAAAAATGTAATATCCATTCTTAGCTACATCTTTAATCAATCTTTATCACAAGAAAAATTTATCTCTTGCTTTAAACACACCAAAGTAATTCCCCTCTTTAAAAAAGGTTGTCCCAAAGATGTTTCTAACTACAGGCCTATCAGCTTACTTTCCTGTTTTTCTAAAATAATTGAAAAACTTGTCTATATTCGTTTATATTCTTTTTTAAATAAGTTTAACTTGATTAGTGAAAATCAATTCGGTTTTAGACGAGGACACTCAACTTGTCATCTTACTTCTCTGCTTACTGATCAAATAGCAACATCATTTGAAGATAAAATGAATAGCCTTGGAATTTTTCTTGACCTGTCTAAAGCTTTTGACACTATTAATCATGAAATATTACTAAATAAATTGTATCATTATGGTGTGAGAGGCACAGTTCATGATTGGTTTAAAAGTTATTTATTTGGAAGAACCCAACAAGTTGATTATAATTCAAGTATTTCAAATATAGAACCTATTTCTTCCTCGGTACCTCAAGGCTCAATACTCGGTCCACTCTTGTTTATAATTTACATTAATGACTTCTCAAAATGTCTCAAATATAGCAACAACCTGTCTTTTGCTGATGATACAACGATCATCCTTAGTGCAAAAAACAATAATTTATTATTAAAAAAGGAAATAAAGAACTCGAAAACATTGACAACTGGCTAATAGCAAATAAGCTTTCCCTTAATGTCAAAAAAACAAAATACATTTTATTTAGCTCTCGTACCACAAAAACATTGTCAAAAGAATCAGTTTTAACTATTAGAAAAAATCAAATTGAAAGAGTCACTTCAGTCAAATTGCTAGGTGTTATATTCAATGAACGCCTAACATGGAAAGACCACATGGCAATGCTAATTAGCAAACTAAAATCATCGCTATACGCAGTAATGAGAGTAAAGCCTTTTCTAACTCAAGAAGCTCTACTTACACTTTTTCATTCACTAATTCTGAGTCATATAAGGTATTGCATTACAACTTGGTGCTATGGACACTCTGTGTTACTTAATAAATTACAAAAAATCTGCAACAAGTTTATTAATATGATAATCTGCACTAATCCCGCAAAAAAACGCAACAAAGAAATAACAAAAGATAATATTCTTAATATACAACAACTCTATAAATTAAATATTTCAATTTTCATGTACAAATCATTCCACAAGCAATTACCGACAGCATTTAACAATATATTTCAAAGAAAAACGTCTACTGTAATTCCTAGAAGTAACTCTCAAATCATACCTATATCATGCAAAAACACAGTAACAAAACAATCAATAAGATACATTGGCCCAAAAATTTGGAATGAATTACCTGAAAAAATAAAACTATGTAAATCCTTAAGTACATTTGTTAAAAAAACTAAAGCATTCTTCCTTGAACAACAATCAAACTAATAAACTGTTACGTAGGTCATCATTAATATCTTTTGCTGGTCTTCCTTTTCTTGTGTTTCAGGAAAACAACTGAACAATTTGAAAATCTTCAACTCTACAACGGTCAAGAAAAGACTCAAGAAAAGTTCTTCAGGATCACTCTTGTTTCTACCTGAACAATTTTTTTAGCTATCGCATAAATTTTATTTTACTGTTTATTGTTACTACTTTGCATCGGTTTTTGTAGATTTTTTTTTTATTTTTTTATTTTTTTTTTAGTATGTTTTCTTATGTTGTTTTTGTGTTCTTTTTTTTTTTTTTTTTTTACTAATGGTGTAACGTTTTTTTTTTGTATTTTTCTTACTGAGGTTTTTGTTCGAGAAATGATCTTTTGATCCGCAACAGGATTTCTTTCGGTGGGTTTGTTTGCCTGTTGGGCTGGTAGAATATGTTCATGCTTTTACATATTTTTAAGGACTGATCATATTCATCCAGCCGAACTCTGCTATGGTCCCACCATTGCACCGCCCCCATAGCAGTGTTTTATTAAGCAAATAACCTCGGTACTATACTTTATTTTTTTTCTCTTTCTATTTTTTTTAAACAATTTTATAATGAGGTGAAGCAACCTTGCTTCTATATTAAACAACAAGTCACAACTTTCATCGCTAATTAGCAAGACACAACGTCAACTCGTTTTGTTGCTTCTTCCTTTTTCTAACCCCGTCTTTAACAACACACAAACTTTTCAACATTTTGTTATTTGTTCATGTGGCGGAGCAGAAATAAAAGAAAACTGAACTGAACTGAACTGAACTGAGGCTACAAATACATATAGCTACAATAAAAACTAATATAATACCAGCCACCAGTGTATTAGACAGGGTGATACAACTCATTTAAAGGAACTCATGTAAAGGCAAGCGTTACGGTTAAGGTTAGGTGAGGTCGGGATTTGCTCGAACAATAGCAATTATTTTACATGTCAATTTTAAATAATAAATAAAGAACTAGTCGCAAGTGTCGGGTATGAGAAATAAACTCAAAATAAATGCCAGGAATAAAACATTTTGAAGATCAAAAAAACATTTTATGATATAAAAACGTTTCTTCTAATATTTGAAATTAATTAATTTTTAAAAGATAGACTCCGACTCCAGTCCGACTCCATTATAAATTAACAAAAACCGACTCGAGCTCCAGTCCGACTCCGACAAAATATGCCATGCTCCGGCTCCAGTCGGACTCCCACTCCAGTCCATGCTCATCTCTGTTGGTAACATCAAGGTTGGACTGCACCAGTGCACCAAGGATCAGCGTTAAGTCCGTTCCTATTTGCAGTGATAATGGACAGGCTAACAGATGAAGTAAGGAGAGAACCACTGTGGACGATACTGTTTGCTGATGATATTGTGATTTGCGAAGAGACCAGGGAAGAAGTGGAGCAAAGACTAGAATGCTGGAGATATGCATTGGAAAGAAGAGGGATGAAAGTCAGTAGGTCAAAGACCGAATATCTGTGCATAAATGGAGGAAATGACAACAAAACAGTGAAGATGAAGGATACAAAAGTGTCAAGAGTAAAGGAATTTAAGTAATTGGGATCAACGGTCCAAGAAAGTGGTAGTTGTGAGAGGGAGATAAAGAAGATAGTGCAGGCAGGATCGAACGGATGGATAAAAGTATCGGGAGTAATCTGCGACAGGAGGTTACCAGCTAAAGTAAAAGAAAAAGTGTACAGTTTAGTGGTAAGACCAGTAATGGTGTATGGACTTGAGACGGTGGCGGTCACAAAAAAACAAGTGGAAGAGATGGAAGTTGCAGAGATAAAAATGTTGAGGTTTGCTATGGGAGTGACGAGAAAGGACAAGATTAGAACGATTACATCAGGGATACCGTTAAGGTAGAACAGTTAGGAATGAAGATGAGGGAGGGCAGGCTGAGGTGGTATGGACATGTCATGAGGAGAGACCAAGAGTATGTAGGAAGAAAGATGATGGAAATGGAGTTACCGGGAAAGAGGAAAAGAGGGAGACCAAAGAAAAGATTTTTAAATTTAGTGAAAGAAGGTATGGGGGAAGTTGGTGCAAAGGAGACGGACGTTGAAAATAGGACGGCTTGGAGAAAAATGATACGCTGTGGCTACTCCTGATTGAAGGGAAAGGCCGAAAGAAGAAGAAGATTCTTTGAACCTTAACCGGAACTGAACTCGAAAAAATAATGTTTGCTGAACCTTAACCTGAACCCGAACTTTATTTTAAACGGACCCGGTTCTACGTACTGATTTAAATTTTATATTAACCAATACAAATCTTAATTTTGTATTTGAAAGTTGTCACAATTTGCATGGTCACTGACTTACTGTGTGGCAAAACAGAGATGTCAACAACTTTCTATACGCGATAAATTAAAGCAAAACAATGCTTATACGTGACCTAAATAAAGAAAGCGCAGTTTGAAATAGATGTATTGCTAAGCAATAAAATGAAAAGTAAACTGAAATAGAGACGCACAAAAATAACAAATCAAAGTCTTGGGCAAAAATCCGATTTTAAGAATATGATGATAATTTTAAACTTTGTTAAATATATTAAAACAACATAGAGATATCTATTGTAATGGTACGAAATGTCACCACTTTTAAGGATTGAAATCATTCAAACACAAATTGTAAAACACTGTAGGTCTTTTGATAATTCCTTTACTCTTACTTGCATGCAAATAAACTTGCAATATCAATCAACCTAGGTTGCTCATAAAATTGTATAGTCAACACTGAAAGTGAAGCAAAAGAGAAGCAAATTAGCTTGTTATAGTAGCTGTGAAACAGGGAGAAATTAAAGTTAAATTTGCAATGGAATGACGCGAGTAGATTTTGAACGGCGACATTTTTTTATAACAAACATGCATTAGAAACGGATATTTTTTCCTACTTTGAAAATAATACCGTAATTTTATCAAAGTTTAAATTGGTAAACATTTTCAAATATTTTAAATTGGTAAATATATAAAGATCAAAAATTTTCAAACTAGAATTTGCCCACCCTAGAGTATGGGGTGCGAAAAGTTTTTAGGAAAAGTTTGAAGTTGGTGAAATATTGTAAAAAATGTAAAACTTTCTATTGCTGATTCAGAAATTATAAAGAAAAAACGCAAAAAGATTGACCCTAAAGTGTCGCGTTTTAGAATATCTAGGCCTAGCTAGTATAAAATGAGCTGCTCGAAAAATTGCAAAGATAGGCAAAAAACGAGTTTTGTATTTAAAATTCTGCAAGGTAAATTTCGAGAAATTTTGACTTTATTTAGACCTATAAAACTTAGTAAAAAGACTCCTAAACAACCGAAACTGTAAAATTGTGTAAGTTTCATGATGTAATGAAGACCTAAAAAAAGATTAACTTTATTGACTTTTGCGCGTCCAAGTTACAACGTTATAGCATGCAGACGAAATAGAAAAGAAACAGTTTATGAAAAGACCTGCAACGTTGCTATTGGTAGTACACCTTATTTGCCATACGCATGATAAATTGATAAGTTGCCAATCTACAGTAAAGGGGATCTAATAAATGCATTCACACACTAGTAAAAAAACTGAATTTAATCCCTGCACAACGTTGTTCAGGGCGAGGCCCCCTAGATTCCCATTTATTGCCCCATCTACTACTATCAACGTGTCGATATACACGCAAGATTCTAATTATGCTTTTCATTCTCTACGTAAATTTGTTTCAAACTTTTCGCTATCGCGTGAGAATGTGCAGTGGGAATAGGTAGTTTTTTTATCCTGTGAAAATGACGTCAAAAGTAGGATATGATTTGACACGATAACGACGCCAGTGGAAATTCCCGAAATTTTTTTCTCGAAAGCCAGGAAGTCTTCAGCCCCCCCACAGATTCTTAATTTCAACACTATCGCTTGTCACTAGCGTAAAATAGTCAAAAAAATTGTTATTAAAAACAAAGCTATAAAAAGTTTTTATCTGCACTTTTAGGGAAAGCAAAATTATTATTATTATTATAAATTCATTCAAATTTGTTGAATTATAGAAAGTTGGTTCTACAATTCACACTTAAATAGCTTGCCAGCGAATAGATTAAGGTTTAACCGTTTAAAACCTATCAGAAATACCTCCTATTTAACCATTTTAGATATGCAATTGTTTGCCATAATCCTCCAAGAAACAAGCCAGTTGACACGCATGAGGTATCATTTGGATACAAGCATGCCTTACAAATTGGAGGAAACTAGGATCTCAACCTGTTTATCAACAAAAAACCGAGGACAATATGATTTTTTAGGCAATGAAGATATTTTTGAGGCATAAAATGCACCTGTAAAAATGCTTTTCGACGTGAGTGTGAAAGTGGATAATCTGATCGAAATTATCAATCTCTCAATTTTCTATTAAGTCTGGTCAATACGGTCATAGCACTCTAAATCGAGTTGTATTTCATTTTGAGGTACTACAGTAAAGTTCTATAGAGAGTTTCACACTTTTCATACCAATACGGCCTACCGTTGTTTGGGTGACCTCGTGAAATAGTCATGCTAAGTCGCTTCCACATCAGGTGAATTCAGCAGCAACAAAGTCTTTTCGAATTTGTTCGTTGAAACGTTGTAATCACTCCACTCGACACAGTAAAAATTCTATCGTTTAACTGGCATGCCTAGCACTGGCAAAGCAAAACTTGGTAATGGAAGCCGATTAGGCGAGGGTCAATGTTTAACTTGGTAAACATTCTTCTGATTGGTGGTAAAGATTTTTTATGTGAAAAGGAGTTTATATATTTTTGTACTAATTGTTTGAAGCAAGCTTGTGGAGTCAGAGAAATGATTTTTCAACTCCACCAATTCCAAGTTTTCCAATTCCAACTCCACAAGATCTAATAATACGACCCCAACTTCAGCACACGTAAAAAAGGAGTCCAACTCCACCCTAA
The DNA here is from genome assembly GCA_963680785.1 of Diplosoma virens. Lineage (NCBI taxonomy): Eukaryota > Metazoa > Chordata > Ascidiacea > Aplousobranchia > Didemnidae > Diplosoma > Diplosoma virens. The sequence continues at coordinate 41,206,236 of OY796886.1, read as the reverse complement.
AATATGCGGCTATGGTAACCCCGACTCAACAATATAGTTGTAAGCAGGATTGCGGAGTCGGAGTCCCCGGAGTCTCATGTTTTTAAATCGGAGTCGGAGTACTTTCTTTAGATTTGATGAAGTCGGAGTTGCAAATAGGAGTTGGTTTTTTAGATTCGGTGAAGTTGGGAATCGAATTCCTTATTGCATTTGTAGACTTCGATTTAAGCTGAATTATTTTACATTTTCTCCGTATTTATTCTCTTGACTCGCAGAAATGCAACGGAGGCGCTGTACATAGGCAAGCAATTAAGCGATTACTCCAACCTGCTCCCGGAGATGCCAAGGTATTGCTGTCAGAAAGAAATTTTTTATTTTGTTTTTTAGTTTATAGAGACATGACTGAAATTTAGAATTGCTTGCCAAGACCGTCAAGCAGTAAAGTGCCATAAAAATGTCTTTCCTAAGGACACAACAAAATGGCTCGAGCAAGTTTTGAACCGAGATCATGTCAATCACAATCACGGCGCTTTAACAAGCTTGAAGCACTCGACAATTAGGCCTCCATAGTTGTGAAATTGGAATCGCTAAAGTCCCACGTTTAGGGATGAAGTCGGAGTCGTTTTTTCAGATGTTCTAAAGTCAAAGTTTGAATCGTAAACTTTTAATGAGCTGGAGGCGGGGTCGGAACAAATTTTTTTCTATATACGGAAAACGGAAAAAATTTTTTGGCTCCCAATCTTTGTTATAAGTCACACTTAACAACTACGAAGGGTCCAGCAAACAAAAAGCTATATCACCTTACATAAAAATAGCTTTTAGTAATTGCAGAATTAGCTTTTCATAATACCTTTTCTTGTCTGCAAATAAGAGTAGATTAAAATTGAAAAATTTTTATTCTTACTCTGGTTACTCTCAAACCGCTGAACAAAGCACTTTTTTCTGTTAAGCTAATGCATGTTATATGTTTATTATATGTTAAGCTAATGATAAAAGATTACAAGCTGTAGCTTTAGACAAATGCCCACAATTCTTAAAGAATCTTGATATTTTAGGGAGGGCTGAATTCAAATGAAGACTTTCTTTTTCTTCGTCACTTGACTTTCAAAACCATTCAGTAATGAAGCACATTTCAACGCATTTTTTTCAATAAAAATCTTTTTTTAATCTTTAGTTGAATTTTTCAAAACAGCTCCTAAACCGAAACTTTTTTTAATTTTGTAAATACAGGGTGACCAAAAAAAAAACAGAACCCCTACAAATTCTATTAAGTCGACAAAGTATCTTGAAATTCTATTGATGTTGATAAGATTTAATAAAATTTGTATGGGTTCTGTTTTTTTTGGGTCACCCTGTATAAAGCCAATTTTGGCGTCAATATAAAGTAAAAATTCTTTTTAGTTTGCACTTCAAATTATATTCCAAAAGGTGACCTATCCAAGTACTCGCCGTATTTTGGCTTTTAATTTTTGAATCATTCAGACGATAAATATGACTATAGCTTTCAGAAATCAATTGATATAAATTGGTAAATTGATAAATTGAATAATATTGAATAATATTAATAAATTGATAAATTGATAAATTGATAAATCAATTGATAAATTGGAGTTGGAGTGACCAAAGAAAAATATGAATTCCATACCAGTCCAGCACATCTAAAAAAGCGACTACGGCTTCAGCATATTCAAAAAAACTATTTCGGTTCCGACTCTAACCAAAAACGTGCGACTTTCGACTTCTGACTCTGACTCCACAACCCTGGCTTAAACCAAAACAACTTATGTAAAGTCTCGTGTCTCGTCTCGACACTTTAAAGTCTCGTCTCGGTCTCGAAGCACCGTGTCTCGACTCCACCTCTGGCTGTTTCTTAGTAATATGCGACCTGATTATTAACTAAGCAATAAAGGCGCCACGAATCCGAGTTTACGACCAGCCAACGCGTATAAAGGGAAAAAATATAACAAATTAAGGTTGAGAAAATAACAATTTACGATTCAAGGTCAGAGAAACCAAGCTTTGCGAATTTAGGACGAAATACGTAATGTAGCGACAAATAATATTTTGCACAATACACATATCTAAATGCTTTGCAAGAGATGAGTTCGATACAAACTAGATTTACTGCAGCACGATATATTACTAGTAGTTTTGATTTAATTGCAGGGATAGCCGGAAAAAGTGGATGGGCATTTTTTCATTTCAACAGTCACCATTAATAATAACACTAATAATAGTGATAATAACGTTTTTATATACCGCTCTTACACCCAAATCCCTGAAAGGAAATTTGTATGGTCTCGGAGAGGTTTTTCTAAATGGTAAATACAATACACAAAAATTAATCGGAAAGCAATATATACAGCAATATGAAAAAATCAATTATTAAAAATATGAAACAGAAAATTATTGAGGCATATCGCATAACACATCTTTAAAATAGGTGGTTTTAAGATCTTTTTTAAACTTTGTAAGACAGGTTTTAGTACGCAATACATATAATAACGCATTCCAAGAAACACACATTTTATGAGATACGCTCGTATATTATTTTGAATATGCTGTCTAGAGTTTAAAATGAAACGGTGATTTCCAATTCTGAGATTTTCTCGCAAGGGTCTATAGAAGTAGGTAGTATCTGTGAGGTACTGAGGTGCTATGTTACTAACTATTTTAAAAGCAATTCAACACAATTTATACTTTATACGATACTGGATTGGTAATATATGACAGTGATGGAGGTCTCGAGACTGGTCAATTTTTAGGGTCTCGGTCTCGGTCTCGATCTCGGTCTCGGTCTCGGCCTTTTGCTGGCGGTCTCGGTCTTGGTCTCGTAATGACCTGGTCTCGGTCTCGTACTTTTTAAATTAGTCTCGAGACCGGAAATTTTTTGATATTTTTGTTATTTGATGTGGTTATGATAATTTACTGATTTCTTTACCATAAAAAATTCTCCTTGCAAAATGAAATTGAAAGCCTTTTATTGCCTCGTAAAATTTTTGAATAAACATAGTGTTGCGTAATGCAAATTGCTTCTTTGTGAATTTTTGTGACCTATTAGAAAATTAGATTAATTTTTTGTGACCTATTAGTAGCTTCCAACAGCGAGGAAATGTGACAAAATTAACGCCTTTAACAGATCAATCAATTTATAGATTTTAAATTAATTGCATCCGTTCTAAATAATCTAAATGCATCGTCCTAATTACTTAATCCCGATGTGACCTCGTTTTCACAGTAACCTGTATAAGAGCATAAAGTCAGTTTTATTGTTAATTTTGTCGTCTGAGCCACGTGGCCCAATTCGGATTTATTATAAATAGAGTGAGAGATCGCTCTTGTCAGACAGTAACTAGAATTTGGCTCAGAGAACGGTGAACGTTGTACTAATTTTTGTTGTATTGTGTTAAGTAACTGCGTGTGTGAAACCGCAGATAAATAATAAATTCAATCTTCTCTTAAGTTGCAACTATAATTTTCTGTATCGGGCGTCATAGAGTTATGCATATTTAAGCAAGGGTGGTTGTAACTTGGAGGGGTTTCGCTGACCTTATTTAGAAAAATTCAGCATTTCAAGGACGGTTATTGTTATTGATTTCCGTTTTTATCGTTGGACACGCCGGCACCTTTCAGCCGGGAGCGGAAACTGGGAGTCGCAAGTCTTTCCTTCATTAACAAGAATTTGGTCTTCTTCAAAATTTGAATTTATAATTTGGTCTTTGAACCAAAAAAATCGAATTTATAAGTAGTGTTTCTACCAAAATTTGAATTTACTCTCTTCATCAACACATAGTCAATAAATGCTTTAGTTCAGTGGTTCTTAACCGGGGAGGCACGCCCAACCTGGGGGGCGTACGTAAATTTTCAAGGGGGTGCGATTGTTAACATGTTTTACAACACATTTTATATTAATTTTGATAATCAACATGACAAGAAACTTGACCTCAGCAAGAATCAAATCGAACAACGGAATCCAGCAAGCTTTTTTTAATTGGATTTTGCACTCGCAAACGGTAACTGTGAATCCCAATTAAAGCACAAAAAAAACTCATTTATCTGATTAAAAAAAAAATAAATCAAGTAAAATTGTCCTATAGATGAGAAGCAAGAAACACATTACAATGCAAAATAGGCGACATTTTTGATGAAGCACAAGAACAGTTTTTCGAGTCAAAATTTAACTCAGCAGCCAAGGACAAATTTAAAGTGCTGAACCTTTAGACGTTTTGGGCCAAATAGCTTTCCATTTACCATCTTATTTCTGTGAGTCACCGACAATTTTCTGTGAGTCAGGGAGTCAGGAGGATAAAAATAAAGATACATAATAATATCAAGAATAAATAAATAATTTTAATTGTTTTTTTAAGTGAATATTTGAAAGTGGCTCCTTATTTTTTTGTTGCTTTAGGCCTTCCTTTTGTAAAAAACATTACGAATTATAGTGATCGTGTTTTCGGCTCTCAACCGCCCCCATAACAAATTCTGCAAACGCTATTGTGTGAATCTAATTGCTTAAAACAAATTACCAAATTGCTAATAAGACGAAGTAGAAAAGAAGAAAATAATTAAAAACTACTTTGATTAACCTATGCAAAGGCAAACATAAAATAAACAGGGGTAATAAACTGATGTAAATAATTTGTCCTTATTTTTAATCTTTTTTTAGGAGATTAATTAAACTAAATCTATTGTATGTAAATTAAACAAAGCCAACAAATACAACGCACCAACACAGATAACCAAGATAATCAAATATTTGAATAAAGTTTTGGTTCGAGGTGTATTCTATTGCGGTAAGTTTCACCACGACACAGTTCACCGCGGCAAATTCCACCGCTGTAGTTTATATTTTATCACTGTATATTCCACTACAATATCACACCATGTTAACTCAGGGTTGCGGAATCGGAGTCGGAGGTTTTAGGAAGGAGTCGGAGTTGGACTGTTAAGAGGACTAGGAGTTGGAGTCGGAATATTTTATCCGACTCCGACTCCTGATGTCCAAGCTATTTACATATTAGTGATGCTAACCGCGCAACTTACGCGGCTGCGTGCGCCAGTGGAGTGCAGTGCAGTAATCTTTTTAAGAGAACCTTGCCGTGTATCGCGCGACACAGCGTGCGACTCATAAAAAGTTTACATTTTAATTTGTAAGCAAATAGTATTTTGCGTAATGCTATGCTCGGGCAGCCAATTTAGTTGTTTCCCTTTCTTCAATTCAATGACAGGAAGCAAATGCCAGGTGCATAATCAAGTACTACCCTAAGCAGCCTCTTTCTATAGTACAGTGGTACCTTGACATACTCGTATGCGTTTAATTTGTTCTGTAACCGAGCTCGTACCTCAATTTGCTCGTATGTCAAAGCGAATTTTCCCATTGAAATTAATGTAAATGCCATTAATCCGTTTCAGCCTCCAAAATGCCCCCCATTTTTTATTTCTGACGTGTCTTTAAATAAGTACTTCCTCCAATAGAAGCAAGTGTTGAACATCTGTTTTCATCACTAAGGCTCATCAGAACAGACCAAAGGGCTGCAATGAAGGAAAAACTCACAAAAGCAATTTAATTTTTACGAGCAAATTATTAAATTAAAATTTTTGAAAATTAAAACTTACTCTTCTTGCTCTATTCTTTCAAAAAAATATCAACTAAAAGTTTAGAACCAAGGTGAACTTTTTAATAATCTCCTAATATGAATGTGAATAAACGGCAGGGAGCCTGCATGTTCAGTCTCGTACAAAAATACAATAATTGAAATATTTATGAGATATAAACTACAGACCCCCTTTTATTTTGTTTACAAAATCCGACAAAATTGACATATATATTCTTACTATCAATATACAGTATATACGTATTCATGGCGGTTTATTATCATTACCAATATGGCAGACATCCTCTCAGCTCACAACCAGAAGCTCCTTAAGTCCCACAACGGCAAACCAGAATTTAAACCCTGTAACTGCAGGTATAAACCGTCATGCCCATTGACCAATATGGCAGACATCCTCTCAGCTCACAACAAGAAGCTCCTTAAGTCCCACAACGGCAAACCAGAATTTAAACCCTGTAACTGCAGGTATAAACCGTCATGCCCATTGAATGGCAACTGCCGAGACAAAGCAATCGTTTACCAAGCAACTGTACAAGCTAAAGACCAATCCAAGAACTATATCGGACTATGCGAAACCGAATTTAAAGCAAGATTCTATAACCATAACCATTCCTTCAATTCGAATTCCAAAAGAAACGCAACAGAACTTTCGAAATTTATTTGGTCCTGCAAAGATTCTGGTATAAATCCTACTATCTCTTGGAAAATTATTTGCCACGCAACACCTTACCAACACGGGGACAAAGTATGCAACCTCTGTCTGGCAGAAAAATACGAAATCTTAACTGCAAATGATGACGCTCTGCTGAACAAACGAACCGAATTGATCAATAAGTGTCGGCATAAAAATAAATATAAATTGATTAACGCCAAACTTAAACTGTGATTTTCTTTCATTCTTCTTTTTTTTTTTTTTTTGCCGCGTACAACGTTCTACCTTAGCCGATACTTGAACCCCTTTTTAAATCTTTAATTTTTGAAATAATATTTGTATTTTTCTTTCGCGCGCTTTTCCTTTTTTCGTGTTTTCTTGCCGATCTTTATCAGTTTAGTTTAGCAGAGTCCGTGTTGGGATGTTCCGACCTAATAAGCGTTTACAGTGTTTAAAATCTTTTAAAAAAATTTTTTTTTCTATAATTTTTTTTTTTATAATTTTTAAAATTTTTAAAGTTTTTTCAGTTTTTTCTATTGTTTGTTTTTTTCTATTGTTTTCTATTCTTTCTGGCAGTTTTATTTTATTTTATTTTATTTTATTTTACTTTTTAGATACCCCTGATGATCCCTTTTATGGGTGAAACAGTCTGTAGGGCTTTTAACCTTGTTTTTATTCCCGTGTTTTTGCTATTGTTAATTTAAGCTCTAACTTTGTTATTGAGCACTTTAGAAGTACTGATTTTTATACGGTGTAATTTTTTAAAGTAAATATTTTTTTATGTATTTAAAAAGCCTGACTTATTTTGTGCAACTGTCAACTCGAAAGGATGATTTTTGCTTAGTTAAATCTAATTTAAGATAAATACTTTGCCCATACTAGGGAGTCGGAGTCGGAGTCAAAGTTAAAGTCGGGAGTCGGAGTCGGCATTTTAGAAATTCCAGGAGTTGGAGTCGGAGTCGGATCTTAATCTTCCTACTCCGCAACCCTGATGTTAACTATTCATTTTATTTGTAGATTGTTGTTGATTTATCACGCTATAAGCTGCCAAGACAGAGTACAGTAGCTGACAAGCACATTTATTTCCCTAACTCTACTAACCCTAACCCCTAATTCTAACTGTAACCCTAATACTTAACCCTCTAAATCTAACAAATTTTCGTGGTAGAATATGCTGTGTTGGAATTTAACTATGATGGAATATACCGGGGTGGGATTTACCGGTCACCCAAGTTCCAACTATTTTCGTGATTAGCGTGCCTTCAGCATTTTTGGGTTTTGAAAAAAATTTTTAATGATTTTTTCTTAAAGTTTTTTTGATTGCTGTTTTCAACATTGTTTACCGCCGTGGCTTGTATATTTCGGCTTTCTTTTGCTCTAGTTGAAAGGGTTTTTAAAGCTGATTGTTTAATGATGCAATTAAACTTGAGTAAAGCTCTTTTCAACATGATCGAGATGCTTGTTCAATTAAAAAGTAATCTTAGATTGCTGTTTAGAAAATAGAAATTTATGGTTTTTGAAATAATTAAACCAACTATATTTTCGTAAAATTTTTCGGTCTCGATCTCTGTCTCGGTTTCGATTATTTCTGGTCTTGGTCTCGAACCTTAGGTCTCGAACTTTTGTGGTCTTGATCTCGGTCTTGGTCTCGGAAAAATTATCGGGTCTCGGTCTCGGTCTCGGTCTCGACGTTTGTGGTCTCGACTACATCACTGATATATGACACTCTTTATAGTATGGAAGCAAGTTGTGATTATTCATGGGGATGTTACAAATAAATCTGATACATGCATTAAGTACTCTTTCTAATTTATAAGCAAGATACAATGGTATATTTGCATAAACAGAATTGCAATAATCAAGACGTGATAGTATAAAGCATTTTACCAGCGTAATCTTATTCCAAACTTTTAAAAATGAACGTAAATTTCGAAGTTTAGCCAGTTTATAAAAGCCGATTTTACAAGTTTCATTAATCATGCGATCAAAAGACCATGTTTTGTCAATAAACACAATTTCGTCAATTTCGTCAACAAACCACTAATCTATATTAAACTTAAAATTTAGTAGGCCTGGCAAAGTTGCCTTAAAAGAAATTAAAATTCTTGTTTTGGACCTTAATTTGGATGTATGATGTCACAGACCAGTGGTTCTCAAACTTTGGTGGTTCGTGGCTCTTTTTCAGAAACTCTCAAACACTCGTGGTTTCCTGCTTAAATATTGTCCTAAAAATCAATTGAAGACCAAAATAAGATAGTCATCACTTTGAAACTGCCTCTGATTTCCTCATTTCTATCCCAAAAGATTAGAGAAAACTAAAAAAAGCTTCTGCTTATGGCCTCCTATAAATGCCCCGGGCTCCTTTGAGAACCCCTGTCATAGACATTATAAGTATTTTACTGATGAGTTATTGAAGCAGATTAACTGCGAAAGAACCATAAGTTTATTGACAATTTTTATGCTGACATAGTTTTTGCTATTCTACCTGCAACTGAATTTTTTCAAAAAAATCTAAGTGTGGTACACCTCATAAAAGTCAAATCTCTGGGTGGAATGAACATTTGAAACACTTTCACAATTGTTCTAGAACTGCATTCAAGAATGGATAGTCCCCAGGGCCGTAACTATCGCCGGTACAGCTGGTGCAATGCACCGGAGCCCCAGCACGAGGGGGTCCCGCATGGGTACATTACACATCTTGCATCAAAAGGTTGCACATAAATTTTTTTGTCATTACATAAAGATTTAGGTTTGCGACGTTTATTTGATTAATCTTTTGTTAAACAATCAAAAAATTGTTGTTGCAGCCTGCACCCCACGAAATCCTTGCTATGCCATGATTTCAATTTGAATACATTGCAATCACAAAAATTATGTTGAACCGTGCAACCTTGGTGAAATTTTATTCCAATTATAGCCTTTCGTTTGCAGGCACAGTAAACTTAACTTTAGCCCCTTTCACCTGTTCAGCTCAATGCTTTTTTGACTTATTATTTCAATTGAGAAATCTTTCTTTAACATGGAGTCGTCAATGATCCCTGTGTTGAAAAAAGTATAACTCAATTTAATCTTAAATACAGAAAAAAATGGAGGCCCCATAATTGATGTTTGCACCGGGGCCCCACCTGACGAAGTTGCGGCACTGGATAGCCCAATAGCTGATGGTAGGCGTTTAGAAAGTCAAAGTTATTTTATTATGAAAGAAAAGCGTATGATTTAAAAAAAAGTTTTAAGAATGCAAAAAGAGAAATGAGAAATGTAAAGCTGATTACCTTGCCACAGCCTTGCAGAATGACAGATCAAACAAACTATTTTGGTAAAAAGTTAAATTAGTTAAAAAGAAAAAGTTAAAAAGAACTTCTTTCTACTGGAGTAGAGGGTAATTTCACCTCCACATTCATTACTGAAATGTGGAAATGTCAATATAGCAAGCTGCTAAATTCTTCACAATCACAATCCCACAAAACATCTGTTTTATAGCATCTTTGTGATAATACATAATACAAAAACATAATCGAATTTTATTGTAGGCCTAACGTAAAGCTAGTGCGCTCACTTCTCGTATAATTACCTCTAAATAAATCTGTTGGTGTTGATAAGTTGTCAGCTGAACATTTACGTTTTTGTGACCCATTCACAAATATTTATCTGAGTTTATATTATAATATGTGTTTAAAGCATGGATACAATCCTTCGAATCGTCTTGTTACCGTTATAATTCCAACTCTTAAAAATAACAACGAATATCTTAATGATGTTGATGCTAACAACTTTCGTCCTACTGCTTTAGCTACCATTTTATCTAAATTATTTCGAACATGTTATGCTTGCTGTCTGCTCTAAGATTTTAAAACATATCATAATCAATTTGGTTTTAAAGCTAGAGTTTGAACTGATATGTGTGTATTTATTTTGAAGCAAGTAATATCATCGTATCATAAACAAGGTAGCACAGCGTATGGTGCTTTTTTAGATGCATCTAAGGCTTTTGATCCGGTTAACCGGTTATAAGTCATTTAAAAAACAAATTGAGAGAAATATGCCTACTTGTTTTGTTAGAATTTTACATTATTGGTATAGTAAACAAAATATGAAAGTAAAATGGGGTAGGCTAACTGTTTATCTTGTCCTTTTTCTGTATCTAAGGGAGTCAGATAAGGTGGTGCGCTTAGTCCATACCTGTTTGCAGTATATATTGATGACTTATCGGTTGAATTAAATTGTGTAAAAGCTGCTTGCTTTCTCGGCAGCACGTGACTTTATCATAATATTTATGCTGATGATTAATGTTGCTTTTCTCCTGATCTAGATGGTGTTTAAAATTTACTTAATGTATGTAGTAACTATGTTATTAACAAAATCTTACATTTAATTGTAGTAAATCAGTTGATGCAATACTTTTGCCCAAATATTTCTTGCTTTCAAATATTTCAAAGTTTATCTTTGCCATAATGTAATAAAATTTTAAAATAATAATGTAAAATTGGTGTTTTTCTTAATAGTAATTTTAAAGATGATGATATTTGTCGACAAGTTCGCTATTTATATGGAAAATCATATCAACTAAAATTGGCAGCGTGGTCGAGTAGTCAGCAGCGTGATCGAGTGGTTAAAGCGTCGAGCTTATGATCAACATGATCTCGATTCAAAACCCATTCACGCCATTATGTTGTGTCCTTGGGAAAGACACTTTATGGCACTTGCCTCTGCTTGGTTGTCTTGACGAGCAGCTCTAAATTACAGTCATATCTCTATCAAATTACAAGCGGACAGCAATATTTTCGCATCTCCTGAAGCAGATCGGGGAAATTGCCTACCCTATGTATTAGTATCTCCGTCGCTTTCCTACGAGTCAGGTGGATAAATATAGAGATAAAATATATAAATAAACAACTTTTTCAAAATGTTTTCGCACTATAAAAAATGTACTATTTAATTGTCATTGTACTTCATTTTATGCTAGTCATTTATGATCTAAATATCTATGCTCTTCATTAAATCGCCTACAAGTTGCATGCAATGATTTTTTTCGGTTAATTTATGGGCTCAAACGTAGTGTAAGTGCACGACAACTACAAGTTAAAACAAATATTCCCACTTTTGACGCACTACGGAGAAAACTTTTCTATCAAATTATAGAACGATTCTGTCTTTCTAGAAATATATATGTCAACTAAACTGTGTATAGCGATTTCTTCTACAAGAGTGGCTATCATAAACACTGTCTTCAATTATTGATGTAAATCAAATGTTTTATTTTTCCTTCCAGCCTGTTTTTATTCTTTTTTGTGTTTTTATATGGACTTTGTGTCTGATTCAAATAAATAAATACGTAAAATAAAAAATGTTTCTAGTTATCTTGAACCTAAAAATTCTTAAACATCCATTTAAGAAAATTCTTATAGAAAATTTAGATTAGACTCCAATAGTGATAACACTATGCCAAAAATAAATTCGCCATCTTCTAATTTTTCAGTTCACTCAATTTGTCCCCTCTTTATATAATATCGAAGAAAAACCTTTTGTTCAGGTAACTACGTACCGGTAATTAATGATTCAAACGTTTAAGCGGTATTCACAATTTTTTTGCAACTGCAGCGAAACAGATTAACGCAGTTTCTTGTTTAGTAATAGTTTTTACGCGTGAATCCCAAACAAAGGCTTGATTATCAAACGACTTGTATGCGAGAAAATCTCGCTTCAGCAACACAAAGGAGGTATGTTCTGACTTCCCAATGAAAGACGATAGAAAATGTTTAATTTCAAACGAAAAAAACTAGACAGCTAAAGCACTTTACAGTAATATTGAGTTTAACCCTCACCAGGTACCATGGGGTCAATATGACCCCAGGTGTACAAAAAAATCTCATAATTTTAAGTCCGTTTATTTTTCATTTGTGTCAAGCCATGTATTTGTCACATAGTGATGTATCAAGATATTCTTGATGTTCATCACACTTTTTGCTAACAATTTTTAAAGTTATTGCAAGATTTTTATTGCTGGGGTCAAATAGACCCCATGGTACCATGTATGTGATTTTTCATTATTTTGTTTTTTTTTCAGATTTTATTAATTATATTACATATAAATCCATAAATAATTATTAAGATGGAAAGAAAATTATCTCAAATGAAAATAGAGGAAACTATGCGAAACTTCAATATAGAGAGTGATTTGGAAGATTCTGCTAGTGAAGATGAGAGTAATGAGAATTATGGTGAGGAAGAGAATCATGCTAGTGAGCAAAGTGCTGAAGAATCAGAATCTAGTGATGTTGAAGATAACTTAGACTTTATTGGAAAAAATGGATATGTCTGGAAGCAAAATTTTAAGAGAAGAGGAAGAACCCCCCAAAGAAATATAATTTTTCAGCACTCAGGACCAAAAAATGATGGACTTTTAGTCAACTCCCCTGAAAAGGCCTTTGACCTTTTCATAAATTCTACCATGATTTCAGTAATCACTAGATGGACAAATCAAAAAATTTCACAAGTTAAAGAAAAATTTGCAACCAGGCAAGGATTTACATATGAAACAAAGGATGAAGAAATAAAAGAAAATTTTATAAATTTTTTAAAAAAACAACAACAAATTTTCATTTTTTTCTTATATGGTTTACATTAATATTTAATCCTAATAAAAATATTTTTTTAGCTAATTTCTTATATTTTTTAGTTAAATAAAAGACTACCCCATACCTAGCAATATTCTATTTAATAAAATAAAAAAAAAGTATTCTTTTATTAATTTTTAAAATTGGGATCATATTGACCCCATGGTACCAAAAATGTAAGTTTTTTTATAGCACCTGGTGAGGGTTAAGCGTTAAAAAGCTTTTTCAGCTAACGGTTCAAACTGGGGTTGTGCTTTTTGGAATTTTATTTCGGAATTATTGTCATGGAAAAGCTACAAAAAATCACTGTCAAACAACAGATCTAAATGCGTGAGCTAATCGCTTAACACTAGAAAGACGGGAATTTCTCCCTACCTAGAAAGACGGCTGCGGTCAAATTTGACCGCATCAGTATTTCGTTCTAAATTATATCTAATAATGACCAAAATTGTTTTAATTATCTGTCGGAAATGAATTTACAACTACTTTGAATAATTTTAATCAACAAATTAAATCATAATATAAATTTCTTATTAACTTTCTATTGTGCAAGAAGAGCAAGTTGCAACAGTAGATATAGATGATGTATGTCCACCTTTAAACATTTATGGCAGCTGACGTTGGACTTGTTTTTACATAGTTGCAATTAGCATTGCCTTCTTTTTCGCAAAATTTTGACTAAAGTTTTCTAGCACCACCGTAGGAAAAGGAAGCAAATCGCTTTTCTTAGAAAGATTGCAACATATTTCTTGTATTAGCTAAAGTAAAAATTCTCTTCCTGTCAAGCTCTGTCCTGTTACTTCAGAGTAAATTATATATGCATTGATGCATGCACAGTCTAAATGTTAAAAATACACCCACTGGCCACTTTCTTGGGACACTTTTGCAGGTATGATAACGCGTTGTTTAGTCCAAAACTTCTACATCTACTTTTGATGCGTTGTAACTTTTGATTGATTCTGGTAAATTTTTTGGGTGTAATTGGTCGACAGAAAGTGTTTGGTGCATTGAAAACACCAACTTTGCTTTTTTTGCTTTATATATAGTCAAAGTGGCATTAGAAGGAGATTGGTATCTGTTACAGTAAGTTCTTCGCGGTCTTAAACTCCGTGTGGCTGTCTCCGGAAATGTACGCGTCCTTGATTTGATTTGAATTAAATTTGTATTAAGGTATAAAAACAATGCGAAATAAGACGAACTAAATTGGACGGGTAAATAAGATAGACGAAAATAATAAGGTCGGACGAAATTAAGATGTACGGACGTTATGGACGAAATAAGATGGTCAGACGAAATAAGCCGGATGGACGAAAATGAGACAAATCGGACGATCGGAGGAAATAATAAAGTCGGACGGTTTTCAACTGTAGACTGACACGGACCGACAAAACTAACAATATCGAACAGTATCTCCAACAGTATTATAAACAGCTCAAAAGCCTCAACAGCACTCCCAACGGCGTCTAACAGTATTTCAAACAGTAAATCTACGACCGCTCCACAAAGGCTGAAGTAGCAAAACTAAGCGTTTCTACACAAATTTCACCCAACTTATGGAAAAAGAAGTCAGCTCGAGGTAACAATCAATTAGCAATCGAGCGCGGTGAGATAATGGAAAACGTCGGCTTTAGGCAACAATCAATTAGCAAACAAGCGCCTTGAAATAATAAAGTGAATCAAATTAAATGTCAAAACAAAAATTAAGTAAATCAAAGTCAGAAATAAACCCGGGTTCAAAACTCAAAGAGTACTTGCCGTAACATACCCCCCCGCAATTTACGAACGTAGAAAGGAAATTTAAACACAAAAAATACGGCAAGTAAACACACACACAAATAAACACTACACAGATACAGTCTTCATTCATCTGTCGAGTTTGCACAGTTTCGTAATCGATCGTTTCAAAGTTTTGTTTTGAGTGCGAACGAGGACCTGTCGCACATGACCAAACTTGTCTGGAAAAGTTTTTAGAATGCGGCCTAAAGGCCATTTGCCACGAGTAGAATTTTCATCACTCACTAGGACCAAGTCGTCGACAGCAAAGTTCGGCTCTACGTCTTGCCACTTTTGGGGAGTTTGGAGAGTTTACAGATACTCCTTTCTCCAGCGTAACCAAAATTGATCGGTGAGGTACTGGACTTGACGCCACCTTCTGCGCACGTAATTGTCTCGATGATTGAACGCTCCTATCGAATGGTCTTCTGCGCGAAGGAGCAAGAGATGGTTAGGTGACAACGGCACACCACCCTCGTGATCCAGGACTACCGGAGTTAAAGGTCGGGAGTTGAAGATATGTTCTGCTTCTGCAAACAAAGTTAAAAGTACGTCGTCAGTTAGGGCCTGCTCAGAGCAAATAGCAGACAAAACTCGTTTGATGGAGCGGATAACTCTCTTCCAAATGCCACCCATATGGCTAGCGTATGGTGGATTAAACCTCCAACGAATCTCCTTGCGGTTCAAGTGGTCGGAAATAGTTGATTGATCAAGATCCTTCAACGAACGTTTCAGCTCCAGGTAACCTCCAACTAAATTTGTACCGTTATCACTATAAATCGTATGTGGATTACCCCTGCGACTGATGAATCTACGAAGTGCATTGATGAATGCATCCGTATCCAAAGAATAGCTCATTTCTAAATGAACAGCCCTCATCGTTAAGCAGGTAAAGACGCACCCATACCTTTTCAACCGGTTCCGTCCTTGCTTCACCATGATAGGCCCAAAATAATCAATACCTGTAAAGAAAAACGGCGGATTACCGGGAGTTACTCGGCATGATGGCAAGTCAGCCATATATTGTTTACCAAATGCACTGTTGCGACGTTGGCAAAAGATACACTTACCCAAGGTCTTACGCACAGTAGCAGCACCTTTTAATATCCAGTAGCGTTCTCTCAATACGCTCCAAGTATGTGAGGACCCACTATGTCCCACATCTTTATGGCATTGTTCAATCAACAGACGTGTTACCTGCGAGTTGGCGGGCATGATGATTGGGTGCTTGGCCACCTGCGACGTGTATAGGATTGAGTTTCTGTAAAGAAAGTTTAACAATTTTACAAGGTGAATTTTGCGTTTCAAGTCTTCTGTAATCCTTTGGAAAGGCCTCCCTCTGAACAGCAGCAATAACAGTCATTTCTGCTTGGTGCATCTCGTCAACTGTCAGAGGACCAGTAGGCACGGGCCTACGCAAAAGCCTACCTTTGAGTCGTAATATCCATGCCACAGTACGTTTCAACCTGTAAAAGGACGAAAATCGAGCAAAACTTTCTTCCATGTCACCATCTGACACGGCGACCTCGGTACCGGCCACCGTCTGCTTCACAATTTCGAATTCAGCTGGGAGGTCAGGAAGAGAATGGGGTGGCTGTGGCCACCGCGATTCTGGCTCCTGTAAAAAAGAAGGACCAGTTAGCCAACGATTCACTGAACAAGAAGGGCGAGTACCATCATCAGCTGGATTGTCTGAGCTGGGAACGAAACGCCATTGGGAGGAGGTACTTCTATCTTCTATCTGCGCTAAACGATTAGATACAAAAACTGGAAAGCGTTTTACCGAATTTCGTATCATGTACAACACTGACATAAATTCAGTCCAAAAAACTGACTCCGACAAAGAGCCGCCAAAACTGTTCCTCAATGACACATCAACTTTAGAATATTTTTCCTTTAAAGCAGGATCCTTTACGAGTCTTCCCCTCAGTCGCGACAATTGCGCACGCGCTTGACTACAGTTGTCCGGGAGACACGGCGCCCCCGGAAGTCCAACTTGGTAGTGGCCTCGAATCACATTTTTGGTTCGTTGCATTTGCTGCAAAGCATATCTATCCTCCCTAGACATAGAGGTAACATTATCACTACATTTGGGAACTTCATCTAAGCGCCTTAAGCATTGAATCTGAGAGTCTAATAAATCGTCAGACGTATTTAAAAAATTAACAGATATCGAATCATCACCTTCCGACAAATTGCCAATATTGAGAAAAACGTTGCTGCCAACAGTAATGTTAGAAGCTGCTAGGAAATTTGTAGAATGCGGTTTGGTGTTGGTCGGCAAATTTCGAGCATGTTCTATTGACGAAGGACAAGGTTCATCTTTGGAAGGAGAAACGTCACGACGTTCTTGGTGAAGAAGCAAGTGATGTTTTTGCTTGCAACCATTTTTAGTACAAGCTGCTTCTGAATAACAGTATTTAGAAATATGAACAGCCTTACCGCAGTTCTAGCACAGGTGGCGCTGGTGCATAAAACGCAAACGTTCTTTGACAGAAATTTCCGAAAACTCTGGACATTTCCAGAGTACATGCTTCAGGGAACGGCAAAATTTACATTCATAAGTGTTAATAGCTTTAGTAGAATTTGAGGCAACGGTATAATGCGTGTTCACCCCAAATACCGAGCCAGGCTTCGATTTAAAATTAAGAGAATTCGCATAAGAAGACTTAACTACATCAGCTTCATTTACAATAAAGCGCTTAAGATCGGCAAAGTCTGGTTCGCGACCCTCTCGTTCAACACCGGCAAAAATCCGCAGCCATCGCGATTGCAGGTCGAATGGTAACCGCCTAACAATTTTGGAAATGTTCTCAAAACAGTTCAAATCCGAAAAATAGTTTAAATGACCTAAAGTAGTATAACACTCTTCAACCTTTCGTGCTAGCTCGATCAGGGCTTCAGAATCATTCTTTTTAACGGAAGGGCCTTCAAGCAAATTAGCAATATACGATCTAGCGATTACGTTTCTTTTGCCATATGTTTCATACAAAATTTGTTTAGCTTTGACAAATCCCTGATGAGGTTCTAGCAGCAAGCAATATTCAATAATTGATTTGGCCTTACCAGAACAATATTGAATTAAATAAAGCAGTTTTACCTTATCATCATGTTCGACCGCCTCAATTGTAGATTCAAATGCAGATATATAAACTTCAGATACGTAAGGGGGTTTCCATCAAACTTCAGCAGTTCCAAGGCTGGCTTTCGTAAACGCGACTCGACCTGAGGTTTCATGTCTTCCCGCCTCGACGAGTCTAACTGAGTAGAACCTTGAAAGGTAACCTTTGGTTTCGTTTCCAAAGGAAGACTATGATCCGGCGGCGATGCAACGGTTTGGGCCGCGGAGTCGACACCTGTATAAAATAAGTGTACCTGCTCTGTTTGCGATGTTACCACAGTGATGTCAGCACTAGTTGTGGGCTTCTGATCGTCGAAAGGAATATAGCCAACACGTTCCAGTTCCTCTTCGAAGACCTGTCTTTCAACGGCAGCTTTCTGCAACTGGTGAGATGCTTTAAGTATCTCACGTTGTTGCATTCCCTTTCTTCGAGAAGGCGTTGTTCCTGCTCACGTTGACGCTTGAGCTCGAACTCCCTTTCTTCGAGAAGGCGTTGTTCCTGCTCACGT
Source organism: Diplosoma virens (assembly GCA_963680785.1). Lineage (NCBI taxonomy): Eukaryota > Metazoa > Chordata > Ascidiacea > Aplousobranchia > Didemnidae > Diplosoma > Diplosoma virens. The sequence continues at coordinate 41,187,973 of OY796886.1, read as the reverse complement.
TGACGCTTGAGCTCGAACTCCCTTTTTTCGAGCTCGCGTTGTTCCTGTAATTGACGAATATGTAATCGCGCAACCTCCTGCTTTGCGATTGTTTTAGCTAAACGCAAACTACTGCGTGAACTACGCGAACTACGCGAACTTCGTGAACTACCGCTAGCAGTTCTGAGTTGCGAACCATGAGAGGCAGATACAACACTTGCCGCAGTTGCCGACGTTTCGGGATCGAGGGGTAACTTTTTCTGAAGCCATTCCGAAACTTTCTTATCAAAGCTTGCCTTTTCGGAGTGCAGGTTGTATAACTGGGTAATCAAAAACTCCCCTTTTGACGAGTCGTCGTGCAGCCTAATTGCCTTTTCTAGTTGTGAAGAGGCCTCGTTAACATTATCTAACAGTGCTCTGACTGATTCAGGGTCGGAATCTTCTTTAATAAGCACTTCGACCTTTTCGTAAAGCTCTTTCAAATTAGCTTGTAAAGTAACAAAATTCTTACCTTCAAGCTCCATTGAGACAGAAAAACTTAATTAAATGCAGCCGAAGTTGAAAACTTTATGTTACAGTAAATTCTTCGCGGTCTTAAACTCCGTGTGGCTGTCTCCGAAAATGTACGCGTCCTTGATTTGATTTGAATTAAATTTGTATTAAGGTATAAAAACAATGCGAAATAAGACGAACTAAATTGGACGGGTAAATAAGATAGACGAAAATAATAAGGTCGGACGAAATTAAGATGTACGGACGTTATGGACGAAATAAGCCGGATGGACGAAAATGAGACAAATCGGACGATCGGAGGAAATAATAAAGTCGGACGGTTTTCAACTGTAGACTGACACGGAGCAGACCGACAAAACTAACAATATCGAACAGTATCTCCAACAGTATTATAAACAGCTCAAAAGCCTCAACAGCACTCCCAACGGCGTCTAACAGTATTTCAAACAGTAAATCTATTTCTCATTCAGTATTTCAAACAGTAAATCAGTAAATCTATGTAACAGTATCTGATAAATATAGAAACTAGTCTTTCATGATTTCCTCAACTTTTGGTACCTTTTTTCCTTTTCTTTTTTCATTGTTCAAAGAAAAGTAGTTTTTTCCGCTTTTCGTTTGTCTGCTAAAATTGTACTTAAAAAATAGTGATCCATTGTCACGTTGTACCCTTTTTCAATAATAGTTTCATCAACCATAAGCAAACATCTGTCGGTAAATCGTTTTTCCGGTTTCTTGTGGGGTCTTTATCAAGACAAAGCTCACCATTGCAGAGATATTTCAAACAAACATTAACCAAAAGCCAGAACTTTATGCCAAATTTTTCTGGCTTGTTTGGCATGTATTGGATGAAAAGGCACCGATTGTTGCAAGAAAACAATAGTTCTTTAATGCTGAGTTCGAAACTTGGCACATAACACTTTTTGCAATTTTCAATAAAATTGTTTCAAGTTTCCAATAAGAAAAAAATTTTTTTGTCTTCTTTCGCTGCGTGTTGAACAGATTTCAAATCTCAAATGCTTCATCAATTTTTTGTAGCGATCTCCATTGATTGTTTTCCTAAAGATTTATTGTCTCCACTTCTTACTACATAGTTGATGGATTAGAAAAAAATTAGAAAAAAAATTTTTTTCTAGTCCATCAACATTTCTCCCGTCAATATTTTTTTCCCGTTTTTTTCCGTCGATACATCAAGACCTCAAGCTATTTGAAGACCAATAAATTTTTCGAATTCGAAAAGTTCCACAAAAAACCGTTGTCATTATCTTTTCCATACTTGATAGTATATTTTTTAATTGATCGTAGCATGGACTCATAAATAAACAAACGAAATGCGCCGACCAAACTTGTTAATTGGACACCTCTTTCAAAATATGATGTTGATCAATCTTTGGGAAAAAATATTTTCAATTGCAGCTCTTTTTCTGTTTACCTTGGCTGATGCGTTTTTACGAAACGCCGGCTCCACTTGAAAGAATGTTCCATCAATTGTTAGAAGATTGTGCCTCATTAAAATTTTCCGAAATTAGTTGATCGCAAGGTTTATTCCTGTCAAAATCCGACAAATCAGAATTTTCAAGAGTAGCCTGCATTATCTATCGCGTTGTTACATCCTGATCTTTATCACATGAATTTTTCAAATTCATCTTCTTGTACAAACCTGATTGCTTCTGCCGCTGTCAAGTCGTCTTGCAGTAATCATTTTAATAAAAAGAATTGTTATTAAAATATTATCCTGCTGTAAAACACATTAATCCTCCAAACAGCTTAATTTCAAAATAATGAGTAACTGAAATATTATTAAATCAAATTTACGAGTATCATACTAATCATTAATTAAATTTTCTTTTTATGAAATTAAATAAAGGTTCTGCTACCAACTTGTTGCTTATAACTAAAATGAAATTTTTAAAATTTTGAGCTGCGTCTGCAAATATAAACGAATAAAGCTTTCATCAAACAGATCTGATTTTGACCTAAAAAAAAAAAAAAGAAAACAAAAATCAACAATCAGGTTTTCAAAAATTGCTCACTTTCTGTCTAGCTGATCTAAACTGTCTAACAAACGGTTTGATAGAGTTTAGCATAGCTATTGCTATGATAAAATTGTTAGCGGTCAAATTTGACCGCTCGTCTTTCTAGGTATACTTCTTCATTGCATTCATTTGAGAAATAAAATCAAAAAAACTTTTTGGTTTTCAGATAACTTTAAGAAAAAGAAAAAAACTCGTGGGGTAATTAAAGTCAAAGTTTAAAAACAAACGCTATGAAAAGAAAAACAAAATTTAAAAGCGGTCAAAATTGACCGCTCGTCTTTCTAGTGTTAAAAGCAAATACGAAATTGCTTTAAAATTAAACCAAAAAATATTAATATGCCATGGTAGCAAAGGACTTTTATCTCTCAAAAACTACTCAAAATAATCTACAGAAATATAAGGAGAAATAAACAGGGTTTAACCCTATTCTCCTCAACCTTTTTCGAGCTATTGACTCCTCAACAGCCTGGCTTCAGAAGCCCACCAAATCAACAATTTATAAGTCCAAAACTACTTAAGCTATCTTTATGAAATTTAAGCAGAGTAAAGATCATTTATTTAACTTTTGTTAGAGCAAAAAAGTGTTTGAAAATTCATTTCATAAAGTATGCAAATTACAATTTAGCAAGGTCACTACAATTTTTACGTTTAGACATTCATTTAACTAGCGTGAAATGCGATTGTAACGGATTCGCTGTTGTAATAGTCGTAAACTTAATTAAAAATTGGACGTAAAGAGTGACGTCAACGCGCACGACAATTACTAACAATGAAGAAGCTACGGGAAGCTTGCTTCATTGTTTTGGTCGAAGTATAGAAATTATTTTAGACTTGTTTCAATTACTGGTTCACATATTTGTCCACATGTTTTTTTAGTTACCAATAGTTATTGCTGCTTTTTTAAAAAAAGTATAAAATAATAAAAAAATAATTTTTTTTTTACATAAAAGAATTTGAAGTAGGCAATATTTTAATATTTAGCATTAGAATATCGACATACCAATGCTGTAAAACCAACAAGCCTTTATCTTTTATATAATTATCATTGTTTGTATGCACTTGTTTTGTTTTTTCGCTATGTATTTCACCGCCATAAAAAGAGTTTTTTATTTATTGAAATAGAAGTACACCGTTGCATTACTTAAAAAAAAAACACTTGAGAAAAACAATATTACTCTATATAATTGTGACTATTAATCGTGGAACATATCTCGGCATCGTTCAAAGCACGAGGTGCAAATTTGTAAGCAGTGCCGCAACCTGGGCGATTTTAATTAATAATTTCTTAGAAATAGTAATCCTATAGAACAGTGTGTTATTCATGCCAGCACGTGAGAAATTTTCCAAATCTTTTGGCAATAAAATTTAACAAAAACTTTGTTTGCTTTCTATAAAATTAAGGAAAAAATCAATTTTATAATATATTAATCGACAGTATAGCAAGAGGTTGGGAGTGGCGATTTGATGGGAACTGATCAGGATCGTATACGTTCGTTTTTGTCACATTTTATTTGAAAAACATTTTGCGGCACTTTCCCTGCTTAAAAGTCTTTGTTAGAAACTCTAAATTACAATTATATCAGTTAATAAAAATTAGAGTGTCCAATAAAAAAATTTTTGAACAATAATATTGTGGCATGTATGAAGATTCGAAATTCACATTTGCTTATTTTGTCACTAAACTATTACAAATATTCGCATAAAATATAATTGAGATTAAATATAGGATAACGTGACTGGCAAATAACCATAAGGTGTCTTGGTCAAGCAGTTACTTTTATAGCATAATTTAAAATAACAAAAAAATTAAAATAAAATAACCATTTGAAAACAAGTTGCGATAAGGCAAAAAAGTAATTAACAAATGAAAACCTAAAAGCAAAACTAGAAAATAAGCAAATCTGGATAACAAAGTTAAATTTGTTTTTTTATTTTGCAATATGAAAAGTTTCGGATGGAATACGGATAAAATAACACATTTTGGTTCCAATATATTCAATTAAAAAGTGCGTTTTTTTGTTTTACATTTTAAAAGATTAGATTGATTACCTTCAAAAGATGCTAATCACCACAAGACCTTTCCAAGATAACTTAAAGAAAGAAAGGAGAAAGAAACGTTAAGCTATAAAAGCCTTTTTTTTAACTTCACATAAAACAGGGGAATTCTATGCCGAAATTGTTGTAGTATTTAAAAGTATCCACTTCAAGTAAAGCAAATAAATAGTACTGGCCCCATGGTTTATTTATTTACTGCGAATTGCTATTGTATTGCCTGGATTAAGTACTGTTAGTGATGCACCAAGCCACAACCGTTTTTTTTTTTATCTAAAACTGTCCAAATTTGTGCTCCTTATAATGCCTAATTCATATGACACTCCTATACAACTTTTTCTCATTTTTGTGCAATGACGCCACATTTCCAATGAGAGAAAGTAAAGAGACCCTATTTGTTCATGCACAAATGAAAAATATTTTATTTGTACACGCAACTTTGGTTTGCAGGCAGAATGGGCCAACTAGTCGCAACCGATTGGGCGCAATCCAGCTAGACGCAGCCTATTGGTTAGTTAAACTACGGCCAGTCGGCTGTGGCCAGTTGTCCTAAACCCGTCCACAGGCATTTAAGCATAACTCAAACTGTTCTGAAAGCGCTATTTCGAACGAGCCTAGTACAGTCAAAGCGCTGGTAATAAAAGCATGGAGCCGGAATGTACTACCACAGTACTCTGTGTTCTATGTATGATTCATGTACTGGGCAGCAGGGGTACCTAATTCGGCAAGATTGTTCAAGTCTTTGCAAAGCAAGTGTAAACAAGCTTTTAGACCTTTGTGTTTAGCGGTAGGCTTTTAATAACCGATGAATAAACCACAGTCAGGATCTACAGCAATGCTTTGTAACTCGTAAGCTGTGGGAAAACGGCAAACATAATCTTTCGAATAGATAAAAAGTTATGTTTTTTTGAAGTAGCAACCAATAAACTTAAAAAATTCATTGTACAGTACATCCCATCGTGAAATGTCATGACTTTTTTTGGTCTTTACTAAATTTTAAACGCTTTTTTTCATATGAAACTTTATTTAGTGAACATAAAAACTCTTTACAAATAAATTGATAACTTGTTTTTGATCAATTTTCTTCCAGGCTGGATTGTGCTTGATATGCGCAAATTGGTAACTTCAGATGAAAAAAAGTCATCACTTTATTTTTAGAGTTCAGATTAAAATTTTTACGCTTTCTATGGCAGTCAAAGAAAACTTCAGGTAACGGAAAGCGGTAAAAATTTAGCTCTTCACTTGGTCCAGATGCTCTGCAAATTTTTGAAACCTTATAAAGTGTGTTACAGGTTTGAAAAAATAGCAGAGCATGTCTAGAGTACTATCTCTAACCAAAAAGAGTATTGCTTCTTGTTGTCAAAGCTTAGATGGCTGGATGTCTGTAAAAACTGGTAAGTGGTCCGTTGGAAAGGGACGGAGGCATTTAGTGACTACGCACAAAGCATTATTCAAGACACTATATATAAACCAAGTATGTGCGCTGCAAAAACAAACAAGATCCAGTACTCGGGTATTGAATAGACAAAAATAGGAGAGTTATTTCTGATGTTTTGGCCAGTGACGGATATTCAAAATTGGGCCGCGAAACAAAGATTCGCAAAAATTGATGTTCTCTAAAAAAAAGAGCTTTGATCTTGTATTTCCCTTATTTTTCCCAAACTCATGATGATCTCTAAAAAAAAGGTCTTAACTTCGATTTGATCTCTCATTTTTCTATTTTTCTCCCAAAATCATAGTGATCTCTAAAAAAAAGAAGGTCTTCACTTCGATTTGATCTCATATTTCGCTATTTATTTCCCAAAATAATGGTGATCTCTAAAAAAGCATATACAGCAAAATAAAACTATATGCAATATTTTCAAGGAAGGGCCCGAAGTAACTGCCTCATTCGCCTCACTCAATATCCACCACTGGTTTTGGCACCAGCTCCCGCCCTAAAACCGCAAGTTACTTCAGTGCCGGGATACACAAAGAAAAATTTTTGCGCAATGCAAACGGTGGTGACGAAACTTGGGTGATTTATTTAGTTTTACCTCAAGATAAGTCGAAATTAAACGCAATGATGAATGTTGATTATTGTAAACTTTTAGCTCACAATATTTTTAACTTGACAATTGTGGAACGCAGATTATACTTCTAGATGTTAAAAAAAGAATCAGTCGTGATTGATTTTGGAGGAACACTGTTTCTCTGACAACCGAGACTGTTTTGCTTACTGTCGCCGTTAGAGTAAAACTTTTGTTGTGAACTAGTTTCAGAATCATTTAAACCATGTTCTTATCCAGCAGAAAACTCAGTAACTTGCAGTTAAAATCAAGTTTGTATGAAATAACAGTGTCATATGCAGGTGTCAGATTGACAAATAGCACTGGCATTTTTCTTAGTCTTGAGAAAATCGTCGATGATTTCTACAATAACAGAACGACTTGATCCGCGGTTGACTTTTTGCGTCAAAATCATCAATTAGCTCGTTGCGAGTAAACGTCTCAAATTTCTTCTACGGGACATAAAGTTGATAAATTTGTTATTAACTTTTTGGATCTCTACAGCCTTCTTTGTCTTTCAAATCGCGACTAGAAGCGCTCTTCCGTAGATTTTCCAAATTAGAATTGACGCAAGCAGGAAAAAGGAAAATGATTTAATCAAGATTTTGAAATAGCTCTGACATGGATAATAAGCTCTTTGCACATAAAACTGGGGCCGGGGGTTTTATCTGGTTTTACGTGGAAGAACCCTTGTAAACAGCCTAGGTCAGGCGTAAGTAAAAATTTAAGTTGGTTTTATTCAGAGGTTTCGAATTAGTGCGTCATTTTAAAACTACGAAGACGTCAAAATATAATTGAATTATCATATTAGATCAAGAGTTGTATAAAACTTTTTTAAAAATTACAATTTGAGTCCAAACATAAAATTTATTGGGAAAGGCAAATGAAGACCAAAAAATAGTCTTTACGTTTACAAAAAAATTTTTTTTCGAATTTCCAAAGTGGAGCTTTTTTAGGTTTTTATTTAATTTTTGCAATAAATTTATTAAACAGTTTGTAATAAGTAAGGACCATTTTTTTATACTTTGGCTTGAAAATGTTTTGGGAGGAATAAAGTTATTTGTGTAAATCTAAGAGGTTAGAGTCCTAATGAATTTATACAACATGCACATAAAATTGGGGCCCGAAGCTTTATCTGGTTTTACGTGGAAAAATCCTTGTAAACAGCCCAGGTCATTCGTAACTAAGATATCTAAGTTGATTTTATTCAGAGGTTTCGAATTAGTGGGTCGTTTTAAAACTAAAAAGACGTCGGAATATAATAGGATAATCATATTAGACCAGGAATTATAACAAACTTTTTTTAAATGACTTATTAAGTTCAAATATAAAATTTATGGCGAAAGGCAAATGAAGACCAAAAATGGTCTTTATGTTTACATAAAAAGTTCTTTTTAAATTTCCAGAATGGAGCTTTTTAGGTTTTTATTTAACTTTCGAAATAAATTTATTAAACAGTTTGCAATAAGTAAGGACACTTTTTTAAACTTTGGCTTGAAAAATTTTTGGGAGGAAAAATTCATTTGTGTAAATCTCAGACTTTAGAACCGCCATGAATTTATACAAGTTAGAAACCTCTGTTTTATTGAAATTCAATCGTATCAAACGTCTTGTTTTTATTCTATGCTTTCTGTTTGGAAAACCCACATCAAAAAGCTATAACTTTTTCGCAAAACTTTTTTAAACAGGTATACTTGTACATAAAAAATACGTCGGATTTTTCATTGTTAGGGAAATTTCAACATAAAAACGGCCTGTTACTTCAAATGCAACGTGAAATGCAATTGTAAAAATTCAGGTGTTGTTTAATTATAAGAAGGCGTCAGCATAAGAGTTAAAATGTGAACTAGTTAATTCAATTTTTTCTCTCACAAATAAATAATAAAAAGAAAGTTTTCTAAAAATGCTTATTGTAGAGATTGAATTTTGTCCGCTTGATTGGTATTCAAGCAGCCCAACAGCAATTGTTTTGTACAAAAGAATGTATACGTATGTGTAAAATGTTTCCAAGCAATCGCCAAAAGCTCAAAAAAAGAAAATGCGGTTTACATGAAATAAGTTCTACATTGCCTAAGGCAGTGGTTTTCAACCTTTTTCATACTGTGGCCCACTTTCCAACCCAAGGTAACGTAACGACCCACTTCGGTACAGAGTTGTAAACGGGCTGAACTAGTCGGCCCGTTTACAGATTTGACATTATACAAGTCTTATATTGCTTTCATTTTGATTTATGCTCTGTGGCCCACTGAAAACAGCGCCATGGCCCATTGGTTGAAAACCATTGCTCTAGTACAGTGGTTTTCAACCTTTTCTGTACCGTGGCCTATTTTTCAACCCAAGTTAAGTTCACAACCCACTTTGGTCAACAAAATTAAATTCTCATCCCAAAATCATAGTGTTCTCTAAAAAAAAAAAAAAAAAGGTCTTCACTTGGAATTGCTGTCAATTTTCCCTATTTTTGTCCCAAAATCATAGTGTTCTCTAAAAAAAAAAGGTCTTCATGTGGTTGACTGCACAGGACGCCAGAAAAATGCCTAAAAAATGGGACGGATGGCAAGCCTAATTATACATATATATTATACATATTACTTTCATTTTGATTTATGCTCCATGGCCCACTAAAAAAACCACTGTGGCCCACTACTGTGCCATGGCCCATAGGTTGAAAACCTCCGGCCTAAGGCATATTGACGTCGGGAAGCAATTTTCAATTTTGTACCCAAGGAATCGTAATCTACATATTTTCAACCGATCAAAAATCCAATATTTTTTTCTCTGCTCATAAAAATTCTATCACTCAGGTCTAGGAGCGATCAAGGAGCACACCATGTTAGTTGTCATGACAAAGCTTTTTTTTTAGCGACTTTTTAAGATGATAAACAAACCAATCTGTTTCATATATAGCGTTTGCAAATGTACTGAAAATTAAATATGATTGACTCGCAAATGTGCCGAAAGATAAATATGATTGAACTGTAAAGAGCTGAATGAAAATTTTTTGAGTAGAGAAAAAAATTTGGATTTTTGATAGATTGAAAATATGTAGATTACGATTCCTTGGGTACAAAATTGAAAATTGCCGTCGGGAAACGACGTAATTCGCTTCGACACGCAAAGCCGATTATTGGTAAAATTCATGTCACTTAATAAAAGCGTGAAATTGAAATACCACGCTCTGCTTGCGAAAACCAGCAAAAATTCACAAATTTGCTAAAAAACGTCTATTTTAACCGTTAACCCTTTTTTGGGGGCACCTAAAAATAGTACCATCTTATTGACCATTTCAAATTAGGAAAAGTCAAGAAATTCCAGAATTTTATCTAAAAAGATGAAGTAATTACAAACGTTTTTGCAAGGGCCGGGCTTCAGAAGCCCGGCTGTTGAGGAGAATAGGGTTAATACTAAAAAAAACCCTCCGAATCGTAAGTTTTTATTCGTTTGCGTGATATGTCATTGTTTCTAATTTTTATGAAGAGAAGAATTGGACGAATTGTGTTGTATATGTGCAGAAACAACCAACGAATCAAACTACGCGCCAAAACAGTGAATCGCGCAAATCAAATTTTTGGACGAAGTCTCAACAATGATTATTGCTTTGAAACATTTTTTATTCTAAAGAAAAAATTTAATGAATATTCTGCTCTTTTCAACTTGTTAATCAGCATGCCTCGTGCCTTCGGGATTTTTTATTCCTATTGAGGGTTTTAGAGTGAGTTGTTTAATGGTACGACCTCACATAGCAAAACTCCCTTCCAACATATTTATTTGAAATGTAACTTTACAATTAAAGATAAAAATAAAAATTTATTGCTTTTGAAATACTCAAAAGTGCACTTTATTGTACATAAAGTTTGAGGTCAGTTCTGGCATAGATTAATTATCAACTCTGGGAAAATACAGTAGAGTTGGGACCTGGTACTTTCCCGGACTTGAGCAGCTGGAGAGGATAGGAAAAGATTTTTGGAATGAGCTACCGACCGATCGTTCAAGCAGGAAGTTTGGGAATCTTCCAAAACTCAACTACCTGCTAACCAACTAGTAGCTTACCGCTTTTTTTTGTAGATGAGAGTTGAAAAATATTGAATACAGTTTTGGGGTTACTCCCTAAAAGGTCTTGCGAATTTCACGGGATCGCGACCTCAGGTTCATAAACATTAGATTAGCTTGTGTGAGTTTGTAAGCGGGTGAGAGTGAGACTGAGAACAAACGTTTAAAGCATTACCAGATCTCTGTTGTCAAAAAGAACAATAAAGTTAAGTTTTTTTTATATAATTCGATTAGCGTGTGCCAAATGCCCCAGAACAATAAGAATCGTTATGAATATAGACATGAAAAAGATTTTTCTAAAAACCTTTCATACTTATTTCATACGTAATTAAAATTTTTTTTTTCTTGTGACCTAACAGTGTTTTAAAGTTTTAGGTTTTGTTTTTTCAAAAAACTGTATTTTGCTTTGGCAAACAGAAAGTCCCCAAACTCAAAATTTGAGCAAAACAATAATTTTAAATTTGAAGATCAGCTTATTTAAATAACATTGCTGATTTTTTGAACGACTTAAAAGTCAAAACCGGAGAAAAAACCGCGTTTCCTGTGTGTCGTGAATCACAATGCAGCAAATTTATTGTGACTTAACAAAATTTGTCTCCCAACGTGAAATATTGGAAGGTTCAAAATGTCACAGACTTTGTTTGGGAATACTAAAGGACCAGTTGATCTAGGTAATCCGAATACCTGCGCTGAAACAAAGCTGTGTCTAATTTTATTTTATTCCGGCTCTAGAAGTAGTCTTGCTATGAGTCTGAAGTTTTATATACAGTTGGTTTATACGAAAGCTCGGATTGGTTCGTTGAAGACTTCCCTCCGTAAACAAACAGAGACCACTGTCTCTAACTAAAACGAATTTATACAAAATTTATGTGGTGACGCGGATCTAAAATGCCTATAGTTGTAGGCACCTAATCAAACACAAAACAAATAGCACATAATTGAGAATTTAATTGAAAAATTAAAATTTGATACAAAATTGCAATAATATACTACAGGCCTGTTTCGGTCTTGTTAGACCTCATCAGGTATATTTAATTACAATTAAGAATAATCAATAAGAGGCGCAAAATGTACAAGTAATAATGTCTTTTTGCCAAACTAATGTACACTACGAAAATGTTATCCCGTTTCATACAAATTCTTCACCACTCTAGTAGCCATTCCACAGGTCTGATTCGGCTTGCTGTAATTAAATATACCTGAGGAGGTCTAACAAGACCGAAACAGGCCTGTAGTATATTATTGCAATTTTGTATCAAATTTTAATTTTTCAATTAAATTCTCAATTATGTGCTATTTGTTTTGTGTTTGATTAGGTGCCTACAACTATAGGCATTTTAGATCCGCGTCACCACATAAATTTTGTATACTTGCGATACGAATACGCGTGATCCCTTTTCTTTAACGCATGACTGGCCTTACGAAATAAGCTTTTGGATAACGCTGAGCTTGTCGCTTAATCATCATTTCTAAAACGAATTTATTATGAAATTTACGACTCACGACTAACGAAAATTCTCTTCCGTGCTTTGCCAAACTGCAAAGCGAAAATCGGCGCTACGACTTAATTCGATCACCACAAATGATTCTATCTTCGTAGAACGAAATTCCAGAACACCGGCGTAAAACAAATTCAACACTTATCACTATAATACGATCAAAGAATCCTTCGCACGCGCTCTATGCCCAAAACCAACGTTTAATTCTTCTCTCTCGTCGTGGCCACTGCATATGCCTCTCGCTTCGCATGCCTTTATATATTAACAAAAGATCACGAGACTAAAAGCGCTGGAATCGTCTCGAACGCTTCGGTCATGCATGCGCGTTGAAATTAGAACGAATTTTCCGCGGTAAGTGAGAACATTTCAGATACACTTAACTCGGTCATGCGTTGCAGACAAAGCGCATTACGTCACCGGTGAAAAGAAAAAGAAAGTTACATTCAGCAGTCGTGAGGAGATAAATAAAAATACAATACGAAAGCGATTATCTCTTACCCAAGCGATTTCTATGCTATAGCAAAACTGTGGATTATTATAAGGCGAAAATTAAGCTATATCGCCACAATAAAAATTATTAGGAATGAAGTGTGACACAAAAGTTGATGCTTTTTCTTCCTGACAACAGACAGACAGACAGACAGAAAGACAAAATTTATTTTGCCCAAAACCATATAAAACAACAACAAAAGAAATATAATGCAAGAAAAAAAGGCAAGAAAACATCGAACAACCCTAAGGTTTACTAGTAAAAATGCTTCCCGATTAAAATACAATTACCAATAACAATTGTGTTGGTGCGACTACAATTAATAAAAGAAAAAAAACAATAAGAAACAAAAAAGAGGAAATTTGTAACGAAACAAAAGTTTATAAAACAGCAACGAAAAAGTTTCAATTTCACTTGATTATGCATATTAAGACATAATTAGGCCTGAGTATTTTTTATTTTTATTTTCATTTATGTAAAAGTACGTACCTAACTGGGCTTACATTGTAGGTATTGCGAAGTGGGTGTATTCAATATGATTTATAAAACAAAGTAATCTATTTATTACATAACATGTCCTAAAATATCGGGAAATAAAATAAATTTGAAAACTTAATATTGATCAATAAAACTTTTTTTAACTGTTTTTTAAATGCATTCCAGTGTACTGTAAGTTTTTCAGCTCCGGTTTTAGTTTTGACCAAATCTTTGTACCTTTGTACGAAATTGAGTTTTGGGTACTTGTTTTTGACATTCTTGGTAAAAAAAACATACAGTCAGATACTTGTCTTGTATGGTAAGAGTGAATTTCTGTAATTTTGTTAAAAAAATTATTAAAAATTTTGGTGTTTTTTTATCATAAAATAGATACATAAATTTTCCCAGTTCTACTTTATATAAATCTTCTAATTTTAGTAAGTTTAGTTTTTTTTATAAAGGCTTGACATGGGAGTGAGCATATGGTACAGCTTGACATGTACAACATATTCGTACGTCACCGCTTCTCTAATTAAACACGCCTTGAGCAATCAATCAAAATGTTTGGATACAAGTTTAGCAGTTCCGCAAAAAACGTAGCAACCTTTGGACAGACAGCATTTTTAAACTATTTATTTAAAGTCGATTACAATAGAGCTCACAAGTAGATTTTATATTTGAGTTAAAACTCTTAGTAACAGTGCAGTAAAATTCAGTTTATATGAAAAATACAGAAAAGTGGTGAAGGTTTTATTTTAATGCAAGTTTTTCTTTAAATAGATTCTGAATGAAATTAATTTCCATTTAGTAGTAAAATACAATTCAGTCTGAGGAAGGTACCAATAAATAGTTAAAGTTTCAACACAAAATCGAAGCAATATTGTCAGGGCTGCTATCCGAAGTGATCAAAAAATAAGCTCAGCCGAAAAAAACTCATTGCTTTCAGTCAGTGTCCAAAACCTCTATTTTTGTCCCAAAAACGTAGCGATCTCCAAAAAAAGGTTGTCATTTGATCTTAAACCAAAAAACGACCTCTTTTCTTCGAACATTGAGTGAAAACTTTGTAATAAGATGTGGAAAATTGAAAAAAAATTAATAGAAAATAAGCATGTTTCTTAGTAATAAGCACATTTAAATTTTCTAAGATAATGCTTATAAAAATAAACACACCATATTTATCCGATTGTAAACCGCCCTTAAAAGTACACCGCACGAAATGGCAATAGGAAATTATTATAAGCTGCTCTTGAAAGTAAGCCGCATCTACAACTGTAAAACTTAAGTTCTTTAACTTATAAATTACCATTAAAATCTACCATGTTTAAGAAAGCATAGACTGCTTTCTCGTTTTCTTTCAGCCACATTTTGGTCGGCGATAAGCCGATTTATGCTGCTGCTTCCAGTCCAGATACCGGTACAATTATTTAGAAGTCTATGCTCAAACAATAAAATTAAAAGTAATTAACCTATTTTTTCGATGGTAGTCACGCTTCAATAGTTCTCAATCCCTGGCGAGTGTTTAGAATGTTCACTTCTGGGGTCGTTACACTTTGTGTGATTCTTATTTTCACTGAAATGCTGCGATGAAAAAAAATTGTTAACCGCCTGTGATTGTAAACCGCCCTTGAAAGTAAGCCGCAAAAAATGATAGCAGAAAACAATGTAAGCCGCGGTTTACAATCGGATAAATACGGTAAATTTTAAAAATAAGCACGGAATAGTAACCCTTGGTATTGTGTAATCACGTTGAAATGTAAGCTTTGTAGCTATGTGTCTAATATTACCTCGATTTAAAATATGTTCGCTTCAATTAAGTGCTGGATAATTTTATATGAAAAACACCACATTTAAAATTGATTAACAATGGTGATGGTTTTACAAAAAGGGGCTTAGTGCAAGAAAAAAAAAGGAAGGGAAGATTTTAAGAATTATCTTGAAAGAAAAAAAAGGTACGATTAAAGTAAAAACTTTTTTTTAATCTTCCCTATTTGTTCCTTACAGTCGAGTATATATTAATAGCAAAAAATAACATAAATTTTAAAAGCGGCTTGAGTGTCTCAGTGAATACTTATTTTTTGTAACAATAGTTTTATTTACGCGATAGTCTTCACTTAATAGGAGTAATTTTGTTAAGTCTTTAAAAAAATTTTATTTTATGTTTATAATCTTTTGACCCGCAGGCCAATTTTTACGATTTGTACGTCAATTTGTACGAAGCTTCAATGTAATTTCCGGCGCTCTAATTTCTTTTGGAGGTGCCAGAATATTACTATCCGATTGTAGTTTTTACTTTGTTGTATGTGATATGACTGAGATTATAAAAAGCTGCTTGTTTAGACAGTCAAGTAGATGGAAGTGTTGTAAAGTGTTCATTTGGTTGAGTAAAACAATATGGCGAGAGTAAATGTTGAACCGAACTATGTTTATTGGGGGTCGCCATCATAACGGTGTTCTAAGCTGAACCAAAGTGAAAACCTCTTGACATTACTGTTGTTTAACATGAAAAAATACGGTCTTCATGGCTGTGTATGATTTCATTCACAATAAAGGCCCATTTTCACTGCGAGCGTGGCCTGAAGTATTCTTTATTTTTTGTTAATTTTTTTGCTTCGCTTAGTTCTTAAGCGGGGAAACAAGTAAGAAAATCATTAAAACAAACAAAGAATACTTCAATCTATGCTCGTAATGAAAACGACACTTAAAGCACAAAATAATGTACTTTTTGTGTGACATCGGAACAAAAAGTCAAACAAAAAGTGAAGCTACAAAGAAAGTAAATCTTTAGAAATAATCAAGTTCAAGGGACACCCAATCAAAAACGGAAGAAACACGTCGTAAGCACAGGGTGTTACTTTATTCGCATTGTGAATTTTGTTGCATAACAAAGGTTATCTCATGGTCTCTAATTAGTATTATTTTTATTTTATTAAACTACTGTTTAGAAGTCTATGGTTATTTCCATGAAATACCAGGCGGTGACGTTGCCATTGCCGCTTCAAAAATACCGATAAGGCTTTTTTTCTTTTGGACGTCGTACGTCACAGTCGTCTCACTCACTGTGCCCACACTCGTCAAGTTAACTAGTTTATTTTGCTGACGTCAAAAAAAGGAACTTATGAGCAAACAGCATCCAGTATTCAGTTAAACTTAAACCAGTATTCAGTTGATTTTATTTATTAAAATCAAATTAAAATAGATTTTATATTTTAGTTAAAACCTTGGTACTTTCCTGTTATCGCCCCACCACCCCAAATTATTATAAAATAATGTATTAAAACACAAAAATGTATTGAAACTAACAGAAAGCAATAGATGGTAGGGCCATTACAGGAAAGTACCAAAACCTTTGATAGTGCAGTGCATTTCATTAATATGCAAAATACAGAAAGTTGGTAAAAGTTTTAATTCAATGGTTATTTTTTCTTTAAATATGTCATAAATTAAATTATTCTCGATTATTGTAGTGCAAGACAATTCAGCTTGAATAACGTTCAAACAAATAGTTAAAGCTTCTACACAAAGTTGAGACAATGTTGTTTAAATCACTTCGTCAAAATGTAACTTTGATAGTGTTTCCTGACAGCGAATCGCCTTTCGTTGCAAAAATTGTTAAAAATTAAAGCAGTGTTTTTCAAACCTTGGGGGTTCGTGGCCCCTTTTCAAAAACTCTCAAACACTCGTGTCCCCTGCTTAGAGTATTTTTCCAAAAGTCAAGTGAAGACCAAAAAAAATCATCTCTTTAAAACTGTCGCTGATTTCTTCATTTTTGTCCCACAAGTCAAGTAAATACTAAAAAAAGTTCGGATGTTTGACGTTTTAAATGTTAATTCACCTGCATACTTGTTTAATCCACCTGTACCTGATCTGTATCCACTTGTGACTTCATCATAGAGTGCATTTTTAATTGGAAACGATGCATTTTTTGATAACGATTTCCTTCATCAACAATATGCGGCGTTTAATGCTTAAATTCTAAAATCGTAAATGTTGAGTAGTGATGACGTAAGGAGAAATATGTAAGACGTGTCACATTTTGTTGAATTAAGAGTGGAGCCCTTTAAAAGTTTCTTGCTCAGTCAGGTGTGCCGATACAAGCCTTATTATAAAAGAGGCGTCAATTCATTAGTGATCAGTTGCAGTCGCCATATTTCGCTGAATGAACAAGTTGTCTTGTATCGCTGAATAAGTTTTTTTAGTAGTAGTTTGTTTTTATTTACGTCCAAATGTACAATTGATTATAATTGAAAATAAAATAGAAAAAAAGTTGCGAATAGGGAGAGGGGAATTAAACGATATACGTAATAACATGCACAAAAAATTGTGCATGGTCACTGCACCCGTACTTTACTTGCTAAATGAGTTTGCTATGTTTCAGTGATGTAGTCGAGACCACAAACGTCGAGACCGAGACCAAGACCCGATAATTTTTCCGAGACCAAGCCGAGATCGAGACTGAAAAATTTTACAAAAATATAGACTTGTCCATTTTAATTATTCCAAAAACACGAGTTTTGTTTTTTTATTGATCTAAGATTACATTTTTAATAAACAAGTATCTCTAACATGCTGGAAAACGCTTTGCTCTTTCTGGTTGCATAATTAAACAATTCGCTTAAAAAAACCTCAACTAGAGTAGAAGATAGTCGAAACACGCAAGGCATGCTGGTTAACAATGTTGAAAAAAGCAGGATGTTGATCAAAAATTTTCGTTTCAAAACTTAACACATTGACGGTGAGGGACATAATACATTACGTTCTTAATTTTCCTTTATGTAATTACTCCTTAATGTTCTTAGTTTAACGTATTAATACGTGTTTAAGCCAAGTTTGATTTGTATCGTTTCAGCATCTAGTATAACGCCGCATTTTTTCCTATGAAAATAACTAAGCTAAGTTCTTTTTTCTCTGGTATTTAAAGCTTTTTTTGACGGTTTACTGCAGTTCTAAGCAATTGTAATTTTAGCAGAAAAAACAAACAGCGTTGGTAGAGATTACCGCACCATATCGAAAAGAAATATAATTTATTTTCATTATTATTTTTTTCCTGACAGTTATTTGAAATCAGGTACAATCATAGAAAAGAGTATAGGCAGTGATGGGATTCAGGGGGTTCGCACGGGTTCGCGCGAATCGCTTCTTGGAATTTCAGCACCTTCAGCGAACCCGATCTTAATTTGACGTAACTTATGTATCTCTATATCTCTGTACAATGAGGAAACCTGTTGGTAGTAAGTTCTATAAAAAAGAGAACCTGCTCTTCAAGTTTTGAACCACAACACTGAGTATTAAGCCTACGCCGCAGTTTTAATGTTTGAAAGCGTCATTGGAAGGACTTGCAATTAGTTCGTTAAACTGTTTAGAGTTTACTTAGCGCTTAGATTATCTCTATATTTACGCCGAACGTTTTTAATTTCAAAGTTTTTTTACAGGGCTACTAAATTGTCATGCCTACTAGAAAAAAGAACTAAAAAGTATGATTTGAGCGATTTGGTCGATAATTTTGGATCGGTAGATTTATCTAAGGATGAGCTTATAGACGATAATGATTCGGACAGGGAGAGCTACTTTAATGATTCATAGTTTGAAAATGACACCAATGCTATTGCTCATTTGCAATCAGCAGCTACAGCAAACACCAGTCATAATTCTGTTCAGTCTGCTGGCAAAACTAGTAATATTTTAACTAGCGCTGCAACTTGCACTAAGAGTGTGTTGGAACTATCTAGCAGCGATGATGATTCTAATATTGCCTCTGCATCCAATTTCACTGACCACAACTGGAAATCTGTAGAATCAACTTACATATTTTCATCAGATATCAATTTTTCTGAACCAAGTGGCATAAGCAATTCTGTCACTCTCAACAAAGAGTCATTGCCAGTGCAATTTTTTTGCTCTTTGTGACCGAGCATATAATAAAGATTATGATCACAGAAACAAATAGGTATGCTGAGCAAGTTATAGCACATTCAATAGTGACTGCAAAAGCAGAATGCTTTTGCCACCACAATTACGGAAATGAAGAAATTTTTAAGAATTCTTTTTACAATGGGTTTGGTGAAAAAAAGCATGCATGAACGATTATTGCTGTACTGATCTTGTAATAGCGACTTCCATATTCAACTCTACAATTCCACGAGACAGGTTTGAGCTACTGCTGCGTTTTTAGCATTTCAGTGATAACGAACCTGCAGTTGATGGCAATCGTTATCCAAATTGCAAAAAATATGCAATGCTCTACTTGAACGATTTCAAACTTTATACATTCCTGGGAAAGAGATATCCGTAAATGAATCAATGGTTCTTTGGAGAGGCTGCTTGATCTTTCACCAGTATATTCCTGGCAAAAGACATAAATACGGCGTGAAACTTTACATGCTGTATGAACATATAGGATATGTGTGGAATGTCCTGGAAAACTGCGGAAAAATGGATTCTCTCTCTGGTTTCAGTCATGCGGGAACTGTAGTTCTAAAGCTAATGAAAAAACTGTTAGATCGTGGTCATGCTCTTTATTTGGATAATTTTTACACAAGCGTGCCTTTAGCAGAAGTTCTCCTAAATCGAAAAACGTTGATTTGTGGAACATTGAGGAAAAACAAAAAACACCTGCCAAAAAAAAGTTGTTTCTACCAAACTAAAAAAAGGACAGCACATTGCCAAACAAAAAAGGGCGTATTGTTGTAGAAAAGTAGCAAGATAAAAGGGAAGTGCTTATGCTCTCAACACTTCATTCCGGAAAAATGGTTGAGAGCAATAGACAAACAAAAGGAGGAAAGAAAAAAAGCCAGAGTCTGTTTCGTCGTATAATAACTTTATGTGCGGTTTGGAGAGAATAGACCAACTGATGTTCTATTATAGTCCACTACGAAAAACGCTGAAATGGTACCGCAACGTTGTGTTACAGCACCTCGACATGGCTATGGTAAATGCTTTCATTTTGTACAAAAAGGATGGTGGCACAAAGACGCAGTTGAAATTTCGAAAGAGCGTAATTGCTTCGTTATTGAGTTCTGACATTGGAATAAATGAAGACCTCCGGCAAACATCAAATACAGCCGCATTTCATCATTATAAAAGTTCTAATATTTCTCTCCTGTCTGGTCAGCTCTATTTGGCTTGTAGCGTTTTTGTTAAAATATTAGGCCGCTACTGCCTAGCGTGTTCTTTTCCTCTTTATTGTTTAAAAAACCACTGTTAAGTCACAAGCTTGTAATTGAATCTCTCCGATTGTCATTTTACACGAACATAAAAACTGCGAAGGAAGACTTAAGGCGAAAAAGCGCGCAATGGAAAAATAACACGTGACAAGAAAATAATCACAAAGAAAAAGTGCAAATTAATAAAAGCAAGATAAACAAAAAAGTTGGTTCGAACCTCGCAGTCGTCACAGGCTCACATCCCTTCAACAATTTCAAAGAAAAATGCTGCGAGAAAGTGCGTTGTTTGCAATCGTCAAGGGCAACGAAATCAGCTTTGTGTGTGGTTCATTGCTTCAAAACTTCCATAGTGAAGTCTGCATTTGAACGCGATAAACCAGTCAGTGTACTAATTCGAACAACACGATATTGATTTTTAAATTTGCCAACTTGAACTGCTTTCTTTACTCATTTTATTTTTCTTGATCGTTTCATGATAGCTTCAACATAATTTTGTTACAAAGCAGGTTTCGCTTCTCTCAGTTGTCAGACAAATCGGCAAAATATGCGAATATGCACTTTTACGATAAGACTCATTAGCGTGTAGTAAAAAATTGTTGCCGCCGTCAATGTGTTCAAAATGCTGGTCCTGCTGGTCATCAGGATAATGATCGAAACTTTATTGGAGATATTTTATTAGCTCGGCTATTTGTGTTGGCGTGTTGCAATGGTTGGATTTATTGGCTATTTTGCCTTATAAAAGATAATCACCTCAAAAAGATTAAACATAATGTCGAGTTATGCAAAGTAAAAACTGTTTAACTGCTTGCTGGTTTTTCTTTTGGTATTTTCCCTTTTTTTTCTGTGTATCTTTTGGCTAGGTTATTCGAAGTAGTTTTTAAAATGTTTTCTTTTTCTACCTCGTCATCTTAACACTTTTTTAGTTTAACTTTAAAACAATTTTTTATTCTCTTTCGAGCAATTAGATTCGTACAATGACGTATGCAGAAATTTGTTATGAGGTTGAGAGTCAAAAACACGATTATGAGGTTGAGAGTCAGAAACAGAAATTTGTTATGAGGTTGAGAGTCAAAAACACGATCACTATAATCTGTGATGTCTTTTACGAAAGGGAAACCTGGGCAAAAAAAAAGAAAGCTATTTTTAAGGATTCACTTAAAAATAATAATAAAATTATTTATTCATGCGTGTAGGAGAAGATGGGGTCAGTTCAACATCGAAGCAAGTTGAACACGCACCACTCTGGAAAAAACAAAAAGTTACAGATGATATTTTGCGCCATCTCAACATCTTACCCACGATGCTTTTAAACTCAACCAAGCGTAAATTCCAATGTAACGTAATGGTTTGGAACAGCGGATAATTTTGTCAAATCTAAGCTTTGGTATGCAACATTTTTTTGCAATTGGTTACAATTGAAAGTAAATTTTTTCGACTTTTTATTAAAAATTAAAATGACTAGGTTACATGACACATCCAAAGTTAGAATAGATACTAAAGTACGTTTATAAACAATGACTATTCATCATTAAGTTTTAATTTTTACGAGATAACAGAACATGTCTTATTTGTTGTTCAACTTGTCCGCCCCAAAATAGAGTTGGGGTAAGTTGAACACAGTTTATATTTTTGTCATTTCTTAATAAACTACAATTGGTAGAAAAAAATTTTCTGCTTGCGAAGCAAGTGGGAGGGCTTAGGTTGGAAACCTACCTTTTAAATTTTTTAAATATTTAATAGAATTTTTGTACGATGGATATTTAACGAAACCTTTTCAATTTACCTCACCTTTTTCTGATATTATTATACTAGCTTTATTTTTTGCTCCTGACTCCCTGACTCAAAGAAAATTGTCGGAGGCGCCATACATAAAGCAACTGTTTCCGAAAAACTATTACATTGACTAGTTTGTTCAGGAAGAACTGTCAAGCTATTACATTGACCTACTTCCGGAAAAGCCAAGATATTGCTGTCCGGTTGAAATTTTTTATTTTTTATTTTCAGTTTGTATTTAGAGGTACGATCAAAATTTAGGCCTGCTTGCTTAGGCCGCCAAACCGAGGAAAGCGTCGTAAAGTGTTTAGTTCGAACACAAGAGAATGGCGAGAGAAGGTGACCGCGATGATGTCGATCACGTTCCCCATCAATCACGGCGCTCTTAACACTCAAACACGCTGCCAAGTGGCGACGAATGTAAAATAAAAGTGTAGACCTTGACGTTCTTTGTATATGCCAAATGCGTGATTATAGCATGGTCATGTTATGCTTATTATTTTATCAATCGCGCCGGGTCTCTCTTAATATTTATCGTGCGAAATTTAATTAAATTCAAATAAAGACTTTTTTTATTCGTCACTTGACGTTCAAAACCGATAAGCAATGAAGCATATTCTAACGCTTTTTTTCCAATAAAAATTTTTTTCAATCTTTAGTTGAATTTTTTAAAAAACTCCCAAACCGAAACTTAAGTTTAATTATGCAAATAAAAAGCCAAATTTGGCCGTCAATGTAAAGCCAAAATTCTTTTTAGTTTGCACTACACATTATATTCCAAAAGGTGACTTATCCAAGTGCTTGCCGTATGTTAGCTTGCTTATTTTTGAATCATTCAGACGATAAATATGAGTATAGCTTCCAGAAATCAACCAAAAATTGGAGTTGGAGTGACCAAAGAAAAATAGAATCCCATACCAGCTCCAGCACATCTAAAAAAGCGACTCCGGCTTCAGCATATTTAAAAAACTACTTCGGTTCCGACTCCAACCAAAAACATGCGACTCTGACTTCTGACTCCACAACCCTGGCTTAAACCAAAACAACTTATGTAAAGTCTCGTGTCTCGTCTCGTTCTTGATACTTCAATGATATGATACGTCTCAGTTTGCTACTCCAAAGTTTCGTCTCGTCTCGGTCTCAAAGCACCGTGTCTCGACTCCACCTCTGATAGCCATAGCGTAAAAAATTGGCATCTAACGTAAAAAAATTCTATTAGACATTTGGCATTTGTGACAATTTTACAATGTGATTTTTAAAAATAAACAGTAAAAATTCTCCAAATTATAAAAAATTCAACATTACATGGCAAATTTACAAACCTATATGTTAAAAAAATACTTATATTCATTTCTTAAACAATGCTTAGTTTAAATAAATGCTAAGTGACAACTACATTTGCCATTAAACTTTTTTATTACACAAACCAGCTAAAACTAAAAAAATTCTACAAAAACAACTGAGCTTATAATAAAATAATTCTTCAGTCATATGTATTTTAACAAAAAAATATATTTCAAAACTGCATTAATAGATGAATTCTTTATTTTTATTTTTAAGTCTTAAAGCCATTGTAAAATATGTATTGACGTCTACAACTTTTTACAGTGTGAAAGCACTTCTATGCAGTATCAATCTTACAGAAATTTACACTGTTTAATAAATAACATCAACAAAATACTGTACGCGTGATTAAAAAATTCTTGGTTTTTTGGTTTGCTTTTGACTTTCGTTGTTTTACCGTGGCCAACTTTAGTTGTCTTTCGGCATTGAGAGGATAATTTACTTCTTGGTTTCATTTAGTGGCTGATCTGTTTTAGTAAATGCAAGAGCGCCTCGTTTTGCTGCGGTCGACCGCTCAGAAGTAATTCGTCAAAAACTATTCTACTCTTTTAATTTATAAAAAAAATTGCTATTGATCAGACTAATTTTATCTTTATTACAATTTCAGCTAGGGTTTGCAAGGTAAACTTTATGTCCCGCCCAACTTCACCGCAAAGTTAAAAAAATTTAAATAGTGGGGCGTAGATCTTCGTTTTGTTTTTGCTAAAATTGAGTTTTTCAAGATAATGTAGCCTTGCCATTACAAAATCTGCCCATTCGTCAATCTCGTTTGATATCTGGCTTTGTTTGAAGCGTCGAATCATTTCTGGATAAAGATAGAGATCTTCTCAAATGATTTTTAAAATAGCCATCCTAGCTTCTACATTCAACGCATAACAGTAAGCGAGAACAGAAGTTTCGGCCATCATAGCGGATGAGCCAGTTAATGACCAGTGTTTCAAAAAGGCGTTTCAATTGATATTTTATGGGGTTGTTTAATCACGTTCTCGGGCTGTTGCAACTTTTTCAACTTTTTTTCAAGCTTTCTCTTTAACTGAAGCAAACTGTAAAAAAGTTTTATTTTCTTTATTATTTTTTATGAAAATAATTTTTTTTTTTTTTTTTTTTTTGGGGGGGTTTTTGTGAGTTTTGAGACTTTTGTGAAGTTTGAGGGGTTTGGGGTTGATCCGTATTTAATAAGGTAAGGAGTCTAAAAGCAAGACGTCAACTTACCTTATTCAAATAGCAATTAATTTGAAGCAGTTATACTTGTTGCAATTATAATAACTAAAATTAGTTACTGAAAAGATTTTTGATCCCCGGCAAAATTTTTTTGTTTGCTGGACACCCAGGGTCATTTGTTTCTTGAACTTCCACCCTTATTAAGCAATATTTTCTTCATTTGTAATCTCCAGAAGTTTAGTCATATTTTTTAACCATGAATTTTTTGTGTAAACAATGAAATTTTTGCCCATTTTCGTAATTGTTTGTATTCCACTGCGTTGACCATTTAGAATTTCCTTGAGCATGTTATAACAAACATCGTTTAGTTACCGTTTCCCTATTTGCGACTATTGCTCTATTTCATATTCATTCATTGGTTGTTATATTGAATGCAAATTAAAAAAAGCAAACTACTTGCCGATTCAATGACACGAAATAACTTTTTCAAATGCTTTTATTGCTTTGCAAGCTATGAAAACTAGTCGTCAAAAGCAGAGTTGAAAAATTATAATTTTATGTGAACAAATTGAAATTAATGTACACAATTTTGCAGTTAGTTTAATTGTTTTTCTAAAGTGTAATTGAAGTTTTTTGGTCCATTTTTAATTGAAATTTCATGATTGTTGTCTGCGCGCATCATAAAAAAGTTTGTTTACTGTCATTTAACTAAAGATTTTCCAAAAATTTAATTATTTGTTACAGCTCGGGTTTTTGCAAAAAGGGACAAAAAATTACAATTTTAATACAATAAATTGTAATACAATTTTGCAGTAATTGTAATTTTAATCGAAGATTTTAAAAAGCAAATAATTTTAACTGCTATTTTTCCAATTCTTATCAGAAATGCTCTTTTCAACATTGATGTCTTGACTCGACCTAACATGCCGTATCATAACCCAACCAGCCAAAAAAATTTTCGAGGGCAATACAATTTTTTGCGAATTTTATCGACGATTTTCC
This sequence comes from Diplosoma virens, assembly GCA_963680785.1. Lineage (NCBI taxonomy): Eukaryota > Metazoa > Chordata > Ascidiacea > Aplousobranchia > Didemnidae > Diplosoma > Diplosoma virens. The sequence goes on along the minus strand of OY796886.1, from coordinate 41,162,395 downwards.
AAATCAAATTCTTGTAGCATTCCACGGAGATAACAAAATGCCACAAATTATTGTCTGAAAAAACTAGTGAAGATTACAAAAAAAGTCTTCACATAAAATCTTAGTTGTATTTGCTCAATATTCCGGATTGTTCTAAATTGGAAAACTTTTTCCTGCCCAAAGAATTTCTTGTCACTACTCGAAAAATTCTGATTTTGCCCAAATTGTTTAAATCTTGGGAAAAATTGCTCCTCCTTTCCCCCCACCTTGCACTACTATGTGCCGTATTTATTCCCACATAAAAAACAGTGCAAAGGTGTTTGTTGAAATTCGAGTTTCTGTTGATTCAAGTAATAATTTATTACTAGTTTGACTTTTTAAAGTGTGTCTTAATTCTTAATAAGATGTAGTAAAACTTAATCGAGCTTAATGCTTTGTTAAAAGTGTTGTGCTAAATGTAAGCTTACTTCAAGCCGTCAGATTCAAAGTTGTTTTATACTTTATACGTTGATTTTTGAAACATCTTTGTCCATGTTTAATCATAAAATTTACTCTTTACTTTGTAGATAGGTATATGAATTGTTTCAGTTAATATCAAAAAAAATATTTACTGCAATTGAATTTTTGTAAATTGTAACAAAAGATGGCTGAAGAAAATATCACAGCAATTGCAAAGTTTGGTATTTTTGTAGTTAAACTGTACGGAATTGGAACCGACGATAAAGACGAAAAACTTACCAGAGCGTTTAGACTGACTATTGATAATGCAAGTTTACTTAGTGATATATTTGACCATGTAAAGAGTGGAGGATATTTTATTTACAGACTTTTGTGGAATTCATTGACATTAGAAATCTTGTTAAAAAACGAAACTTCTCAAATCGAACTCGAAAATTTAGTCAATTCGGAGGAATTCAGGAAAAAACTAAATGAGGTTTTTTCGAAATATGATTTGAAAATCCAATTTGATCATGTGGAGCACTCTACAAAGAAAATAGAACTGAAAAGCCAATTTGAAAAGCTGAAGAAATTGACCGAAGAAGCTGTTCAAAATGGTCGGTTCTTGGTCGATAGCAGTCGACAAAGTGTGAGTGGTTTGTTTGGAAATTTAATTGTTTTAGGTCAGAGATGTCCAACCTGCGGCCCACTGCCTATTTCAATTTTTTTAGTATATTTTCAAACTCATATCTAGCCTGTATAAGCGTTTTTCAAACTGAGTTTCGCGAACTAGCTTTGTACATTTTTGAGACGAAAATCAAAAAGTCAGAGTCTGATTCAAAGTGAAGACCTTTTTTTTAGAACACTTCATTTTGGGGACCAAAATCGACAGATTAGATTGTGATTTAAAGTGAAGAATTTTTTGCAGCTGAATTTAGAATTTGGTTTATAATGAAACAAGGCTGGACATCCCTGTTTTAGATTGTACCGCAGCTTCAGTTTTTTTTTGTTCAACTATCTTAACCAATGTTGCACGAATAATATAAACAAACAAATGAACTATTTTAACCAGTGCATTTGGGCAAGAGCCTAAAATGTCAATTGCAATTCTTTTCATAAAAACAGTTGCTACAGATTGCTTGAGCAGTTCACAATGCCGCCCATGAATAGGTTTTCGTTTCGCACAAATAAAATACCATCGTCACCAGGTGCGCACATCACTTTATAAGTCTGGACGATAAAACGCTTTTTGCAATTTGATGGACAATACGTTTTGTCTGTTTAACATATTGAGGTGAAGCAACCTTGCTTCTAGTAATACAGCTTCTATAAATAATTCATTTCTATCTTTGCAAGTTACAGCGTACACTCGTTTTGTTGCTTTTTCCTTTTTCCAATCAACAACCTCAATTACGTTTATTATTAAATAATTAAAGTTGTATTTTTACTATGTGGTAAAGCAGAAATAAAAGAAAACTGAACTGAACTATTCCATCGTCCATATACACAACGCAGTCTTTCATAAAATTCATTTTACTGTTTTCATAAGCGTTTGAAACGTAACTGGAGAGTTTGTGAGTCCAAAACACATGACTTTAAAGTGAAATAGTCTCTTTCCATGAAAATTAAACGCTATTTTCTCATGTCAATATGGTACAACTCAACATACCAATAGCTACGAAATAAATCTGAAATACTAAATCATTGTGACCCACTTAAAGGCCCGTTTCCACTACGAGCGTGGAAAAAAGCATTCTTTGTTTGTTTTATTTATTTATTTTTTGCGCTCGCTTCAATCGAAGATCAATAAAAGAAACAAAGAATGCTCTTTTCCACGCTCGTAGTGGAAACGGGCCTTAAAGGCCTTGACACTCCAGGCATCTTTTTGCGGCACACAGGTTGCGGAGCACTGCTTCAAGCTATCGATTTGGATCAGTTTCGACTAATTACGGTCAAACGATTCTTTCGACTAATTACGGCCTTTGAGGCCCGTTTCCACTACGAGCGTGGAAAAGAGCATTCTTTGTCTCTTTTATTGATCTTCGATTGAAGCGAGCGCAAAAAAAATCAATAGAACAAACAAAGAATGCTTTTTTCCATGCTCGTAGTGGAAACGGGCCTTAATTCATGAATTAGCTTATCCGCATTTGGAAGTGGGTAAGCATCTTTTACTGTGACATTGTCGAGTATTCAAGGTTCAACGCAAAAAAAGGAAACCCATTCTTTTCTTTCATTTAAAACAACCGGAGAATTCATTTATAACATTCTGTCAATTTCAACTTCAATTGTCTCCCTCTTAGCTTGTGATAAACAACGTGGAGTTTGTTTGATGGTTTTTTCTGCTCCAGTGTTTATTTTTAAAAAATTCTAGAAGTTCAACCTAAAGACCCCTATTGATCTGTGAAAATTTCTCAATATTCATAAACGAGATTAATTATTTATTTCTTCCAAAACACCAAAAGCCCCTCAATTGCAACAATTCAGCTAAGACTTCAGGTGACATCGGAAATGCCAATATAGAAATAAAAGATGAACATGCCGATAAACATTAATAACAGCTACGTCATTAATAAACTGTTGCATTGACAACTACTTTGCATGTGACAAAGGCAACAATGGATAAGTCTTAGCCATATGAGCACGTAACCAGTTAGCGAAATTAACAACGTCTTCGTTCGCTTGACGTTTGACTGTACCAAACTGCGATCAAGCTTAATTAGTCGAAACTGATCCAAATCGATAGCTTGAAGCAGTGTTCCGCAACCTGTGTGCTGCAAAAAGATGCCTGAAGTGTCGCGAGATAACTGTAATTTGAACGTACAGTACTTTTCTAAAGAAAAAACTTTCATTTTTTTGAAATTTAACCTTTGCAACTGCTAGAATACTTGCTGCATGAAACTATAGTTAGACTCTCAATGTGCATTACCAATTGTTTTATGCATTAATTTCTCGGCAGCACCGTCAAGTGGTTAAGAGCAAATTTGATGGTTGCACACAATCGACCCTATCGCGGTTCACAACTTACTCGCGTCATTTAGTTGTGTCTAAAAGAATATTACTCATTTTCGGAATGATATTATTTAATACAAAAAACGAAAATGACGAAATCGTTTGTCTACAAAATAAAAGAATAAATAGCAAAACGACTCAAAACTAAACACGCTACTAAACTAGAGCTTAAGCTTACTGAACTAACACTGAGACAGCAAACAGCTATACAGACAAACTATATTGTGACGCAATAGTACGAACTAAGTCATAGCATTTGTACAGTGTTTTTGGAAAAACACTTTACAGCACATTTCTCTGTTTCGCAGTCTTAGCAAGCAACTCCAATTTTCTGACATGCCTCTACATAAACAACCAAAAAATCAAACAGAAAATTTCTACCGGATTCCAAAATCTTGGTTTCTTCCTAAGCAGGTCGGGGTAATCGCTTAACGGTTGCTTTAGTATAGAACCTTCGAGATTTGCCTAATAACATTATAAGCCTAACGTACAGCAATTGTACTACAAAACAAGTGCAACAAAGTGTATTTTGTATTTAAATTGAATTGAATAGAATCAAATATAAAATAAAATTTTTTGGGCTTGTTTTTAGTACGATTGCTGTACGTTAGGCTTATAATGTTTAAAATAGCAAAGCGAAGAATTTTAAAGAAAACTTTGATTTATCTATTTCATCAAAAATACATCATTTTTTAAATTTTTTCTTCAAGGTTATTTAGAGTTTTGATTGAGGTGTGCCGTAGAATGTCCTGAGTGAAAAAAGGTGCGGAACACTAAACTAACTGACAGTAGCAATAACACAATCAAGGTTACAACCAGAGCTCGAACTCGAACTCGAACTCGAAGAACTCGGCAATTTTGGCCGAACTCGAACTCGAACTCGAACTCGAACTTGAAAAAAGTTTGTGATGTTTGAGTTCATTTAATGAGTAAATTTAACTATAACATTTCTCAGCGTTGGTGCCAAATTATAATTTGCTATTCTCTTTTATTTTGTTTAATAATAGATTAAAATTGGTAACATTGATGACAAAGCATTTTTAACATGTGCTCAGTTTTAATGGAATTTGTGCGGCCCGCGGAACAATTTTGCAGAAGTCTTGTCGATTACAAGCAGCGGCAACTTTTTTTTTTGAAGAACGCTATAATTTTGGACGAAAATAGGAACTTCGTAGATCGATTCCAATTGAAGACCTTTTTTTTTTTTTTAGAGAACACCCTGATTTTGGGACGAAAATAGGAATTTAAGAGATCGATTCCAGTTGAAGACCTTTTTTTTTTTTAGAGAACACCCTGATTTTGGGACGAAAATAGGAACTTCGTAGATCGATTCCAATTGAAGACCTTTTTTTTTTTTTTAGAGAACACCCTGATTTTGGGACGAAAATAGGAATTTAAGAGATCGATTCCAGTTGAAGACCTTTTTTTTTTTTAGAGAACACCCTGATTTTGGGACGAAAATAGGAATTTTGCAGACCGATTCCAAGTGAAGACCTTTTTCTTTTTTAGAGAACACCCTGATTTTGAGACGAAAATAGGAATTTTGCAGACCGATTCCAAGTGAAGACCTTTTTTTTTTTTTTAGAGAACTCTGATTTTGGGACAAAAATAGGTGTTTTTAGCCGGCTGAGGCCCGCAAACTCGAATAATTTTGAAAAGTGGCCCACAAGAGTGCAGAAGTTGGACCACCCTGTCTTAACTCTATTCCGACTGTATTTTTTCAACTCTATTTTGTGAACTCGAACTCGAAAAATTGAAATTTAAAGAACTCGAACTCCGACTTGCAAATTTTATGTGAACTCGAACTCGAACTCGATTAAAAATGCTTCGAGTTCGCAGCCCTGGTTACAACATACGAGTACTATGACATCACAATACTTTACAATATTTTTTCTAATCATTTCTTAACAGTTTTTTTAAATGTTTCTCACAAGCAGTGATGGCTTTAATAGGGTGCGAACGGTGCGGCCGCATCGAGCCCGCTAAAATACATTAAAAAGAGCCCTCCCTACATAAGATATTGCCCTATCTTATCATAGTAGCACCAGAACATCGATGGCACTTCAAAAAGAAAATAAAAAAATTTTTAAATCAGTGGTTGCAGCATGCTCGGCTTCTGCACGTTATGTTTCTGTCGCTTGTGTTTTGCACGATACGTCTTTTTTTGTGAAAACCTTTTTGTTTAGAGAGCACCATGGTTTTGGGACAAAAATAGGAAAATCCGAGACAGATTCCAAGTGAAGACCTTTTTTTTTGGAGAACGCTTTGTTTCATATACTAAGAATGGCTCGGGCTACCTCTTTTTAGTGCGATAAATAGTAAACCCTGTTGCGACCAAATCAATTTTCTTTTTTGTTTTGACCTAGTTTCGTGACTTAGTTTACGCTTGAATAATTAGGACGGTATACGTCATTCTAATCGGGACCACGTTTCACACGCATAAGATTCCTTTCATTGCGCACGGAAATTTTGGCTCGCTCGCTTAATGAAGAAAGTTTCCGCTATCTTGAATAATTTGGTAAGTCGCATCTTATTGGGTTTATGAACAGTTTTAATATATGACATTGCTTTAGGTGACCTATAAATTTTTTGAATCGCAACTATTGCATCGGCGTGTGTTTTTTGTTTTCTTTGCTCGTTGTTGGTGTGCTGGAGCAGGTAGCATAGCGCTTCGCACTTCTCGTCTTTTATATTAAATTACATGTATTTAGCTATTTACTCGCTGATGTAATAATTTCGCGCATTTGAAATTATTCGTAGTCTCTTAGATTTAAGATAGCGGTAGTTGGGCCATTCGTCCCCTCCCCCCTGTAGGTTTTGGAGCCTACAGACCCCTTTGCTTCTCACAAGATCCCCTTATTGTCATTTCTTTAGTCTAAAATAATCCGTTTCCAAAAATTTTTTCAACAACATCGAATTTCTTGGCACAATTTATTAGCTAATTTTCATGTACCGGTAGGTTACGTGAGCTGTTTCATTAAAGTACTTCGTTCTCGTCTGATATTTTTCTATTTAGGCTATTCTTGGATTTCAATATTGACAGTTCAACTTCCAATTATCGAAAAAGCTTTTTAAAAGAATTGATTAATATTTTAGTCTTCTCTTCGAATTATTTGACATTCTGCAAAATTAAATCGTTACTTAATCTAAAATTATTTAAAATTATTTAGTTTTTCGGTCTTTTTTTCTAGTTTTTTTTGGCATTTTGCAAAATCAAATTGTCACTGACGAGACTTTAATAGTCGAAACAACTCTCTGGCAAAGGATTTCGCTCCTCAAAAATAATTTTTGTATTTTTCTTTATAGTCTAATGCCTCCAAGCTCTGCATTTATTTTATTCTAATATTTTATGACTAATTATACCTTTTTTTCCTAAATAGTTTGATTATTACTTGCCCTTTAATTAGTCAATTTTCACCAGTAATTTCCTGGCTATTGAAAATTATTAATAGCTCAATGCAGTCGTAAACAGAGAAAAACTAATGTGCTATTGGTCGAAATTGAATAAATCTTTGTAATTTTGCACTGTAATGTGTCATTTGCCTCGACTGTAAGAGGTCAAATTACCCCTGTATGTCCATTTTCTCGATCGGTTAAATATATTACAACCCAAAAGTCATTTTGGTTATACATTATTTATTAAAGCATTGGCATCGTCAGGAATCATTCCCTATTCATCTTTTTATAATATATTTTTGCTTGCATAAAGTGTTTTTATTGAATAAAACAACTTAGTCGCTTTCCGATGGAATGTAAACAGAACAATAAACGCAATGAACATTATAAAAACTTTCCATTTTATCTAATAGTTTCACACGGCTACGCTCAATAGATTTTTCTTTTTAAACTTTAAAATATTTGAAGGCACAGCCATGGCTAAAGCTTTGTCCCGATGTTTGGTTAGCTGTGTCTCGGTTTGGCAGTTGTTTACTTTTTTGTTTGGATTTCGAATTTCGGGTAACGCTAGGATAAACTCTAGAACTGAATATACAATTTTAAGACTGATTGTCACTTGCTGAAAATTTAATTTATAAATGTTTTTCATATCTGTAAAAGAAGTTTACCAATAAAGAAAAACTGCGTTTTGCCAGCGTAAAAATACAAGAACAGAAAGTACGTGTATAGTTGTATAAAAAAATAATTTCCAATCTTTGAGTAACAGAAAGTTATAGAATTACCTAACTAATGTTCTTATCAATAATAAACATCTCATAGATGGTCTCTACCAAGCCATACTAGATTACAAAAGTAGCACAGCAACAGCTTTGCCATCACAGCAGATGAGCCTTGAAAGGCTTTTCACTGCAAAATAATCATTCACTCTGACTTGTGAATTTTAAAGAATGAGAACTTGTTTGAGTCAACATTATTTCTGCGAACAAACGGTTTTGTGAAAACTTTTCTGTGCTGGATACTGTGTAGAAATAACCATTTTAAACTCAGCATTGATTGTGCTGTGTTATATTTTGTATTGGAAATCTTTATCTTTCATTTCGAATTATATTGCAAGTATATTTGTTTTAACTCTTGATTTATAGTGGAAATTTGGTAAAACTTTTAAAATTTCAAATTGTTTCCAAACGCTTTAATCACTATCATAATCGTAATTTGTTTGTTTATTGATTTTTGTTTAGGCTATTTCTTTCCGCTCTTAAGCGCTAAAAGAAGCAAAAAAATCAATATCTGTATTAAGCTTACAAGGCTTGATAATGTCAATAACAGCAAAGAGTGTCACTGTTTAGCGTCACTGTCCAATGAAATGGAGGCGGGTATGCCAGCTCGCTATGACCAAAGCAATCTGCTAGGGTCTATAGCTGACATGGGCAAACTACGGCCCGCGGGCCAAATCCGGCCCGCGAGCTTGTTTAATCTGGCCCGCCTGCTATTACCACGAACGAGTACTTAAAAGCAATTCATTACTGATTGTTGAATATAGTTTCCCTTTTCCCTACAGAAAAATCACATTCCAATGCCCAAGCATACGAATCAATTGATCTTGTTGAAGTTTCCTTGTTTATGCCTGTAATTCTTTTCTCATAACTAAGCGTTTGTTACATCACAGTTAAAAAATCGTTGAAAATTTATTTGTGACTTCTAGTTTAATCACATATCACAAGATAAGATGAAAGAGGAAAACCCTGACATGGATATAACTTTTTTGCACTGCATCATCCATCAGGAGGCCTTGTGTAAGTCTGTACTGCAGCTTAATCATGTGGTGAAGGCAGTGATAAAACTGATCAACTACATAAAAGGAAGAGGACTTCACCATAGACAGTTTATAAAGTTTTTCGAAAAAATCGATTCTGATCACCAGGACTTGCTTTACCATTCTCATGTTAAGTTAAGTTTGGGAAAAGCATGTAAACGTTTCTGGGTTCTTAAACAGGCCATTTGCTTATTTATGTAGTTAATCAGAAAAGGTGATGACTTTCCTGAACTAGAAGACGGAGATTAACTTTGTGATTTTTTTTTTGCAAGAG
>OY796886.1:41104877-41153286 GCA_963680785.1 Diplosoma virens | reverse complement strand
CTGGTAATTCCAATTCTATTATCTTTCTTCCTACATACTCTTTTGTCTCTTCTCATGACATGCCCATACCACCTCAGTCGTCTGACCTCCTTCATCTTCATTCCTAACCGTTCTACCTTAACTGTACACCTTATGTACTTGTTTCTATTCTTGTCTTTTCTGGTCACTCCCATAGCAAACCTCAACATTTTCATCTCTGCGACTGCCATCTCTTTCACTTGTTTTATTGTGACCGCCACCGTCTCAAGTCCATACACCATTACTGGTCTTACCACAGAACTGTAAATTTTTCCTTTTACTCTAGCTGGTAACCTCTTATCGCAGATTACTCCCGATACTCTTCTCCATCCTTTCCATCTTGCCTGCACTCTCTTCTTTAGCTCCCTCTTACAACTACCACTTTCTTGCACCATTTGTCCCAAATACTTAAATTCCTTTACTCTTGGCACTTTTGTATGCTTCATATTTATTGTTTCGTTGTCATTTCCTCCATTTATGCACAGATATTTGGTCTTTGACCTACTTAATTTTATCCCTCTTCTTTCCAATGCATACTTCCAGAATTCTAGTCTCCGCTCCACTTCTTCATTGGTCTCTTCGCAAATCACAATATCATCAGCAAAGCATCGTCCATGGTGGTTCTTTCCTTACTTTATCCGTTAGCCTGTCCATTATCACTGCAAACAGGAACGGACTTAACGCTGATTCCTGGTGCAGTCTAACCTTAACCTTGAAACTTTCTGTAGTTCCTACTGCACACCTCACCACTGTATCACTTCCCTCATACATATCCTGTGCAAGTCGCACATACTTTTCCACTATTCCTGATTTTCTCATACAGTACCACAGCTCTTCCCGCGGAATCCTGTCGTAAGCTTTCTCTTGGTCTACAAATACACAATGTAGCACTCTTTGACCTTCCCTGTATTTTTCCATCAACATTCTTAAAGCAAACATGGCATCGGTAGTTTCCTTTCCTGATATAAATCCATATTGCTCTTTGCTGATCTCTACACTATCCCTTAGCCTGGCTTCAATTATTCTTTCCTATACCTTCATTGTATGGCTTATTAGCTTTATTCCTCTGTAGTTTCCACAGCACTGTGCGTCCCCTTTGTTTTCATAGATTGGGATAAGCACACTCCTTCTCCATTCTTTTGCATCCGTTAACCCATTAATAGTCTGTTGAACAGTCTGGTCAAAAACGTTGTCCCTATCTTTTCCATGCACTTCGAAACTTCTACTGGTAACTCGTCTGGCCCAACCGCTTTACCTTTTTTCATCCTTCTCAGTGCATTCTTCACTTCTTCTCTACTGACACAATTTACCTCTTCGTTAACCACTTCTGCTTCCTCTGTCCTAGCCTCTCTATTATTTTCCTCGTTCATTAGTTTCTCAAAGTACTCCTTCTATCTCTTTAACACTGCCTCCGAATTTACCATAACATTACCTTTTTCATCCTTTATAACTCTCACGTGCTCTACATCTTTTCCTGCTTTGCCTCTCTGCCTGGCCAATCTGTACAACTCCTTCTCACCTTCTTTTGTTTCCAATCTAGCATACAAATTGTCATACGCACGTCCCTTCGCCATTGCAACTGCCTTCTTTGCCTTAATCTTCTTTTCTTTGTATATCTTTTTAGTATTTTTATTTCTTGTTTTGTCCCATGCTTGCTTTGCCTCTTTCTTTTCTTTTATGCTCTCCTGAACTTCCTCATTCTACCATCATGTCTCCTTGTCTCCTTTTCGTTTCCCAAATGCCACTCTCAGTACAGTTTCAACTGTTTTTCTTAGCATTTTTTCTTTTTTGTCCCACTCATCAGGTAACCCATCCTCGGCTCCCAAAATCCTGGTCACCTCTTGTCTAAAAGCTTCTTGATAGCTTGTCTCCTTCAGTTTCCACCATCGTATCTTTGGTTTTACTTTCTCTGCTTTTTTCTTTTTTACCATGAGAGCCATTTTGTATACCACCATACGGTGCTGTTTTGCAACACACTCATTCACTATTACCTTACAATTGCATATTTCCTTCAGGTTCCTCCTTCTGCACATCACATAATCTACATGGGTAATTTTTCCTCCGCTTTCATACATCACCCTGTGTTCATCTTTCTTCTTGAAATAAGTATTGACAATTGCCAAATTCATCCTTTTCCCAAAATCCACAACCATTGATCCTTCCTTATTTCTTGTTCCAGCACCATACCTCCCCATTATTTCTTCATTCCCTATGTTTCCTTCGCCCACATGTCCAATTAGGTCTGCACCAAGAACTATCCTTTCCTTTTTTGATACACTTTCTATCAGCCCATCCAGGTCTTCCCCAAAATCATTTTTCTCTTCCATGCTGTAATTAACCTGTGGAGCATAAACGCTTACTATATTTAGGATGGACCCTTTTACCTCCAGTTTCATGGCCATTAGTCTGTCTGACACCCTCTTCACCTTCAGGAAACTTTTAGCCAGCTCCTCCCTTACCACTATCCCTATCCCATTTTTTCTTCTATCAGCTCCGTTGTAAAATAGTTTGCATTCACCTCCAATTTTCCTTGCTTTATTTCCTTTCCACTTTGTTTCCTGTAGGCACAGTATGTCTACATTCCTTCGCTCCTTCATATCTGCCAGCTTTCTTCCCCTTCCAGTCATTGTTCCAATATTTAAGGTACTCACCCTTATAAGTGAGCGTTTTCCTTTCCATACTTCCAGCTGTTTCTTCACTCGCCTTTCTCCTCTCTTTCTGCTCTTGTTTTTACTAGCAGTAGCATAGTTTCCACAGGTGCCCTGCTTTGCGACACCTGAGGCGGTCGTTGGTAACCCGGGCCGCGACCGATCCGGTATGTATTGATAATGATTATGCCATCGTTTGTTTTGGCAAAAAATTTTTACGCCGGATGCCCTTCCTGCCGCAACCCTTCCTTGAACAGCAAGCAAGCTTCTGTGTAAGAGGAGACCTTGAAACAAGTTGTCACGCTTACAGTGATTACAAGTAGTTCTCTTATTATTAAAAGTTTATAAAAAGAACCAAAAGATTAAATATATTAACAGTTAGAACAGAATTCATTTCTGAAACAATTAAAATGTTAACACTAGAAAGCAAATTCATACTGCATAAAACAATAACTATGTTTGAATTTGATTTCCTAAATAATAAAAATGGAAAAAAATAAACTTTTTTATTGAAGCATCTGTTTATTGAACACAAATATCCTATCAATAAAAATTTTGTCTAAAAATTTTTAGCAAATACTTTAAAATTAACTATAAATAAAAATCAAGGTTGCCAAGAAAAAAAAATCGAACATAGGTATAACAAAAATCAAGATTGGTTAGAGAAAGAATTGAAGATAATTATAAAAATTAAGATTGTTTAGAAAAAATTAAACAAAGGTATAATAAAATTCAAGGTTGTTTAGAAAAAATTAAAGATACTTATGACAAACACAAGGTTTCCAAGAAAAAATTAAACAAAGTTATGACAAAAATGAAGGGTTCCAAGAAAAAATTAAACATAGATAAAAAAATCAAAATTGCAAGAAAAAATTAAATATAGATTCAACAAAATCAAGGTTGCCAAGAAAAAAATTAAAAATGATAGATATCTAAAAGTCAAGGTTGTTAAAAAAATGTTTTGAAAAATTAAATAAAAGTATACCAAAAATTAAGGATTTCAAAAAAATTTTATTAATTGAATATAGCTATAACAATAATCAAGGTTGCTTGGAGAAAAAAGCTTTAAAGTTAGTTAAAGGCACCTAAAAATCAAATTTTCTTTGGGAAATATTGAAGATAGATATCTAAAAATCAAGGTTGACTAAGAAAATATTTGAAAAATTGAACAAATGTGTAACAAAAATCAAGCTTGTTTAAGAGAAAATTAAAGTTAGGAATGACAAAAATCAAGGTTGCTTAAAGAAAAATTTTGAAAAATTTAACAGGGGTGCAGCAAAAATCAAACTTGTTTGGAAAAAATTAAATATAAGTATCTAAAAATCAAGAGTTTTAGAAAAATTTTTGAAAAAGTGAACATAAGTACAGTATAACAAAAATCAAAGTTGTCAAGAAAAAAATTGAAGATGGGAATTGTGATGAGATACCAAAAATTGATTATTGGCTTTATTAAACTAAAATTGGTTACTATAAATTATAAATCAGATTCTAAAACAAAATAAAAATACATTTAGCAAGATCACACTAACGAATAAACAAAAATATATTAATTAAACCAACTTAAAAGTTATCAAAAATATGGCAGCTAGCAGACCACTCTGCAGCCACTACTTATCGCAATTTAAATAAAGGACAGCAGAATGGAGGAATTAAAGCGCCGCGCATTTTAAGAATAAACGGGCATTTATTGTATAAGTAAGCAACCATTTAATACAAAGTTCGAATCTTTATCGAGACAGACAAGATTTTACGACATTCCTCCCAACTAAAAAAATTTTTACTAACTAACACCGTTAAAATCGCAAGCAGCGGCAAAATCAATGAGCAACAACGTCCCCGTATCTTTCGGGAGGTTTACGGATGCGCGAAGATCGTCGCAAAGGTTGATTGTTGTCCTCTTCGGTATTTAAATTCTTGTCCTCCGTTTGGACATCGGATTCATTGTATTCAAGCTCAGATGCTTCTTTGGTTTGCTGCAATTGAGGCAGTTCAAGAGAGTCGGACTGCAATTGAGGAGGTTCGGCTAGTCTCGTCGAGGCATCAGATGTCAATACGTCGGTGGGCAGCGGTGCTAAATCGTTGGTAGATACGGAACTCTCTCGGCCAGAAGGAAACCTAACTTGAGCGAAGCTGGGGTTGGCACGAAGTAGCTCTACTTCCTCAACCAAAGGATCGTCTTTGTTTCGAATGAATCGCCGCAGTAATACAGTCCCTGGTTGCAGAAGCCAAGCAGGTAAGCTTTTGCCTAGCATTGACCTTCGCTCGAATCCTAGGAATCTTTCGTGGGGTGTGGCGTTCGTAGTCGTACACAACAATGATCTTACAGCGTGCAAAGCTTCAGGTAAAATTGATTGCCACGCATCTTGGGGCAGCTTTCGATCAGTTAACATGAGTTGCACAGTTTTCCAAACAGTTTTATTGGTTCTTTCCACTTGGGAATTTCCAGTCGGATGATAGGGCGTACTGTTGCTGGTAGATATTCCTCGTATCGTTAGATATTCTTTAAATTCTTTTGCCATAAAACCGGCTCCGCGATCACTGTGCACGCACATCGGCAACCCAAACAAAACGAACAGCTGTGATAGGCAGTTCATGATTGTCGTAGCAGACTGGTCTTTGCAGGGGAAAGCAAATGGGAAGCGTGAGTATTCGTCGACAACGATAAGAATGTAAGGCTTTGTGCCTGATACAGGACCTTTAAAATCAACACTAATTCTTTCCCACGGTCGTGTAGCTTTGATGAGAGTATTTTTATAGCTAGCGAAGAACTTTGGTTTTAGCTTGGCACAAGTGAAACATTCGTTGCACACGCGTTTGATGTCTTCGACTGAGAAAGGTAAATTTTTCGATCGCACAAAATGTGTCATGCGAATGACGCCTGGGTGCCCCAACTGCTTATGAATGTTTTTTAAATCAAATGATGGATATAGACTCGCAGATACTTCTGTTCGAGACAAAGCATCTGGTACAACATTCAGTTTTCCTGGTCGATGGCGAATCCGATAATCGAAGCTACTGAGTTCTGCTTTCCACAACTGTATTTTATTGTTTTTGACTTTGCCTTTATGGAATTTGCTCAGTATAAACGATAAGGCACGTTGATCAGTGACAAGATCAAACCGTTTGCAATGAAGATAATGACTCCAGCGTCTGACTGCTTCCATTATAGCAAGAGCTTCTTTTTCGATGACAGAATAAGATTTCTCACTCTGAGATAAGGTTCTTGAGAAAAATGCAACAGGCCTTTCGCCTTGGCTTAACGTTGCTGCTATTGTGTGTTCAGAGGCGTCGCAATCAACCTGGAAAGGAATGTCATCGCGAATATAAGACAAACAACATTGCAGAAGAGTTTTCTTCAAGGAGTCGAACGTTCGCGCTGCAGTTTCAGAGAGAGGAAAGTTGTTTGATTTAACTGCAAGATTGAGTGGTCGTATGCGTTCCGAAAATTGAGGAATCCAGCGCGCATAATAAGCAAACATTCCAACAACTCTTTGTAGATTACTTTTACAAGTGGGCAGCTGTAAATTGACAAGTGGTTTCAATCTTTCTGGGTCAGGCTTTATGACCCCATGTGATATACGGTAACCCAGAAGGTCAATTTCAGTTTTTCCAATAACTGACTTTTCTTCGTTGAAAGTTAAATTTTCTTTTTCAGCAGCAGTTCGAAGAGCGCTTAGCTTTCTATCGTGATCTTCTTTATTAATCCCCGCAATGGTCACGTTGTCCAAGTATGCATAAGTATCTTTGAGGTTGTGTTTTTGTATAATCCCTTGAATCACTCGTTGAAACATCGAAACTCCGTTCGTTACACCAAATGGAAGTCTTGTGTATTGAAATAGCTGTCCATCAGCTTCGAAAGCTGTATACTCACGGTCGGCCTCGCATATTGGTATTTGGTAGTATGCCGACTTGAGGTCGAGTGTACTAAACACTTTTCCATTGGCGATCATATTGACTTGATCGTCAATACGAGGCAAAGGAAAAGCGTCCAAAAAAGTAAATTTGTTTATTGTTCTGGAGTAATCGATGACCATTCTTTTCTTGTGCCGGCCGTCGTCAGCAATCAGAACTTGAGCCCGCCATGGAGACGTGGATGGCTCTATAATGTTTTCATCGAGGAGCTTCTTTATTTCGCTTCGAATAAACTTCTGGTCCTCTAGGTTGAATCGTTTTGATTTAGTGGCAATAGGCTTTACTCCGGGATCTAGGTTTTTGAATAGACGCATAGGTGGAATATTTGCTGCTGCAACTCCACAGACCGGTCGAGAAATGACTACATCTTTTCCTTTTTTGTTTAACTCAAAAACAACTCTTCGATGCATTTTCATAAAGTCTTGTCCGAGAATTAAATCTGCACAAAGATTTTTACAGACGCCAAGCTTCATAAAATATTTGCTATCAAAAGCTTCAAGTTCTACAGTAGTTTTTCCCAGAGTTTTAAAAGTTGCTGTTTGTCTGGCTAAAGCGACTTTAGTTGTTGTTCCTGTCGGAGCAGGGAGTTTTAACCATTCAGCCGCTTTCAAGTCGATGTGGCTATGAGACGCTCCTGAGTCAACAAGTGCATTGATAGGCTTGTTCTTGATTTTCACTTCAATAGATGACGATTCTAAACAAGTAGGTACTCCAGTTAAAGAGAGCAAACAAGGGGACGTCAGGGCTGCGACAGCTTCGTCATCTGATGTTGTTGAAAGTAGATTGTGGTCTTCTTTTTCAGCTATTTTTGCGGAAACGGGCCGTTTTACTGACTTGCAAACCTTAAAAAAGTGTCCCTTTTTTCCACAACCGCCACAATAAACATCTTTTGCTGGACAGCCGTCTCTACCTTTTGCATGTAGTTTGCCACCGCAAAAGTAGCAACGTCTTTTATTCGCTATATTTCTTTTACATGAAGCAGCAAATGATATTGAAGAAGTCGGTAGCTTTAGTGATAAACCACTACTTTGGTTTTGAGCTCTTTCCAAGATCTCTGCTTTACAAATTGCTTCTTCAAGAGTTAATGAGTCTTCTTCAAGTAAGCGCTGTTTGATCGTGGGTGAGGATAAGCCTGTAATAAACGCGTCTCTTGTCAATTCAGTTTGAAATTCCTGAGCACTAACAGCTCTCCATTCACAATCTTTCGCGATTAATTTTAATGCACGTGCGTAATCTCCAATAGTTTCATTTAACTTTTGCTCTCTTGTAAGCAGTAAATGTCGGGCGTAAGTTGTACTTTTACGTTTTAAATGTCGGGCGTAAGTTGTACTGTCCAGCAAAAGATGTTTATTGTGGCGGTTGTGGAAAAAAGGGACACTTTTTTAAGGTTTGCAAGTCAGTAAAACGGCCCGTTTCCGCAAAAATAGCTGAAAAAGAAGACCACAATCTACTTTCAACAACATCAGATGACGAAACTGTCGCAGCCCTGACGTCCCCTTGTTTGCTCTCTTTAACTGGAGTACCTACTTGTTTAGAATCGTCATCTATTGAAGTGAAAATCAAGAACAAGCCTATCAATGCACTTGTTGACTCAGGAGCGTCTCACTTTGACCGGCTGTTCGTAGAGATTCTTGAGCAGCTTCAGCAAAGGCATTAAAAGTTTTTATCCAATGCTTGTAAGCTTTGAAGGCAAGCGGATCGCCAGGATCGACGCTAAGTACTTGAGGTTTCAATAGTCGATCCATAATTTAATTATTTTAGTTTAATAAATTGTGATGAGATACCAAAAATTGATTATTGGCTTTATTAAACTAAAATTGGTTACTATAAATTATAAATCAGATTCTAAAACAAAATAGAAATACATTTAGCAAGATCACACTAACGAATAAACAAAAATATATTAATTAAACCAACTTAAAAGTTATCAAAAATATGGCAGCTAGCAGACCACTCTGCAGCCACTACTTATCGCAATTTAAATAAAGGACAGCAGAATGGAGGAATTAAAGCGCCGCGCATTTTAAGAATAAACGGGCATTTATTGTATAAGTAAGCAACCATTTAATACAAAGTTCGAATCTTTATCGAGACAGACAAGATTTTACGACAGGAATGACAAAAATTAATGTTGCCGAGAAAAAATTAAATATACATACAACAAAATCAAGGTTGCCCAGAAAAAATTAAACATAAATATAACAAAAAAATCAAGGTTGCCAAAAAAACTATCAAACATAGTTATAACAAAAATCAAAGTTGCTTAGAAAAAAAAGTTTTAAAATTGAATAAAGGTATCAAAAATCAAACTTTCTTAGAAAAAAATTGAATGTAGATATCTAAAATCAAGCTTCTTAGAAAAATTTTTGAAAAATTGAACATAAGTATAACAAAATCAAGGTTACCAAAAAAAAATTTTAAATGATAACATCTAAAAAACAAGGTTGCCAAAAAAAGATTGAAGATAGATAACTAAAAACCAAGGTTGACAAGAAAATTTAAAAAAAATTGAACAAAAGTATAACAAGAAGCAAGGTTGCCAAGAAAAAAAATTAAAGATAGGTGTAACAAACATCAAAATTGCTTAAAAAAATGCTTGAAAAATTGACCAAAGGTAAAACAAAAGTCAAAATTGCCGAAAGAAAAACTTTTAGAAACTCTATAAAGATATAACAAAAATCAAGGTTGCTAAGAGAAAAAATTTAAGATAGGAGTGATAAAAATTTAAGTTTGCGAAGAAAAAAATTAAAGATAGGTATAACAAAAATCAAGGTTGCCAAGAAAAAAAAATTAAATATAGATATCTGAAATCGCGGTTGATTAAGAAAAAAATTTTTAAGTTTAACATAGGTATCTGATTCAGGCAGTGCAGCAGCCTGAGGTAGTAAAATGATAAACCCTCGACCCCAGTCCTGTTTGTGTCTGACCTGGAGTGGATACCCTTCAAACGACGACAACGACGACGACGCTAGGTATAACAAAAATCAAGGTCGTGTGGGAAAAAAATTGAAGATAGATATTTAAAAATCGAACTTGTTTGCGAAAATTTTTAAAAAATCAAACAAAGGTCTAACAAAAATTAAGGTTACCAAGAAAAAAATTGAAGATAGATATTGTACAAATAAAAGTTAAGCATACCTAGAAAAATGTTTAAAATTGATTATAGGCACCTAAAAATTAGACTTGTCTAGAAAAAAACTTTTGACGAAGGTATCTTGAAAAAAAAATCAAGGTTATCTAGGGAACGCTTAAACAAGCACAAATATTGTCTTTGAGATTAAAAGTTAGCAAAAAATACATATTAAATCACTTTTTTTGGATATAGTTAAAGTTTACTTAAGGTCAAGTCAATACGATTTAGCTTCTGAACAGGAAACGACGATTACGTTTCACAGCGAAAATACAAGAAATACGTTGCTTGTAATTATTTACTACATGAAAAACTTTATAAAATTGTATTTATTAAACCTTATCAATCTTAAAGCTGCATAACACCAGGTAAGAGTAAAAATTATTTTTTGAAACTAGATAGATTTTCGACTAAAAAAGAGGGTTTCGACCAAATCTTTTAGGTTTGCTGACTCATGAAACCTAGGGTTCGGAACCGTAGGTGCACTGATGATGTCAATTAAACCAATTAAATGTCAAACAAATTAACCGAAAAAAAGTGAATTAAGCAAATGGTTAAGATATGAACAAAAATTTTAGTTTTAATGTTATTTCTGATGCAATTTTGAATTGTTTATCAGTTTGCCAGTAGCAAAAAAAGTACTCTTTAGCGTTTCCCTGTTTTTCACGAAATACACGTATAACCATCATCTTTCTTACCTCGACATTGAGGCAGCATATTTGGCGAAAATCTGCCGCTGCTTGTGCAAGTCGCAATTAATCGATTGCTTGGTCTTCCTACCATGAGATAACGGTCAGAAGGACAACTATAAGTGATGGTTTTACTAAATTGAATAGTTCTTTTGTTTGGAAAAACATTTGCTCCGCCTCGGCTCTGGGGTACAGAGCAAAGAATTTCTAAACAAAAAATAAAAATATTTACTTCAAAAATTACAAATGTAATTTATGTAATTACCACAACATGGTAAAATATTGTAATACTTAGCAGCACAAGTAAATTTATCAAATTTCTTTATTTTTCAAACGTTTTCGCCTTCTTAAGCTCTTTTCAAAAAATTTGCCAATACAAATAATTAGCAGTGGTGAAATGGTTAAGAGGGCCGATCTAATGGCGATACGATTAATATGGTGTCCATTCAACTATTGCTAGCGTCATTTTGTTATGGTTTTGGGAAAGACTTTTTACAGCACTTTTCTCTGCTTGACGTCGTACAAGCAGCTATAATTTTAGTCATAGCACTCACTGAAAAACAAATTAAGATATTTTGCAAATTCATAAACAAGACCAGGTGATCACTTGATGGTTAGCTTGAGTTTACGTCATGACATCAGCTGTTGTGTTGTTTGCCTTATAGTTTTTATAAAAGCTTTACTTTGTATCTTTGAGTCAGGACCCGATTTGTATGAGTAGAGTTTTTTTAATTTTCAAAAATTTTGTCAAAAAAACTTAATTTAATTTTTTACAGAAACTGATGATGACCTTTATGGGTTGAAATCAATTTTCTTTTGATGAACTAGTTGGCTTAATTTTTAATTTTTATTTTCTATATTAAATATTCGACCCATTGAAATTTGACCAATTTTATTAATGAATTTATGCATCGCAATTTGATCAGTTAAATAAAATCGTCAGTTTGACTTTACTGAAAAAAGGGTAATAGATTTTTGATAAAAGACTTTTAACATGAAGAGAATAATTATATGATATGGTAATGAAAATTTAAACTTAAAATGAATTGTAACAAGAATGAATAACAACAAAGAAAATTTCGAAACTATCTCTTAATTTTACAAAATTAAATACATGGTTATATGTAAAAAAAAGCATCAATACATCATCTTTTAATTTAACCATAGGAAAAATGAAATTAAACAAACAGATCATGTAAAATATTTAGATATTTTTTTGGATGCCAAATTAAATTGGAAACATCATGTATCTAACATATGCAGCAAATTATCAAAAACAAGTGGCATTTTTTATAAACTGAGGTATTATGCGTCGCTCAGTACTTTGAGAATATTATATTTTTTATTAATTCAATTGCACTTACAATATTCTATTCTAAACTGGGAAAGGGCTAACAAAACACTCTTAATGACCATAGAAACATTGCAAAACAGAATTATAGGGGGCTTCTTTATTTACGAACATTAGGATCCCAATTAACATACTATACAAAGAATTTAATATGCGAAAACAAAATAATCTTTTTCAATTAGAAGTTGTTAAATTTATGTATAAATTCAAAAATCATATGTTACCTTATTGTTTTTATATCTATTATGATAAAATAAACAGCATGCATCAATATTTAACTAGATATAGCACTGATGGGAATTTTTTTCTGCATTCTGTAACAAATCAAGCTGGTAAATATATTGGGGCAAAATTGTGGTCTAATGCACCCAAAGATATATAAAAAATTTATCTCTTATTTCTTTCACTAAAAATTACGAAGTATTTTTTTCAAAAGTCTATGAAAAATAATGATAATCAAAGTAAATAATTTTAAAAAATAGCATTATTAATAATACATATATATCTATTTTCTTCATGTTATATACTGTTTTTTTTTGTTAGATATTTTTCTATGTTGTTTCTTAAACATCCACCGATTATATATATATTTTTAATAACTTATATATACTGTACATTTTCTATATTATTTATATTTCATGTTCCTTTTTCATTAATATAACTGCTTTTTTTATTTTTGATAACTTGATATCTTATTTGCAACTGCTATATATATACAGGGTGTGACAAAAGTAACGCAAAATGAGAAATTTAAATAAAATATACATGAAAAACATTAAAGTTGAAACATAGAAAAAAAAATTGAAAGAAAAGTTGAAGCATAAAAATCATATGACTTATGAGTTGTGTTTTTTAATTTTTTAAATTTTTTTGTTGTTTTTTTATTTTTTTCTCTGTGAATTTCTAGGTGTGTTTTATATCAACTTGTCGTAATTTGTTTTAATATCTGTTATATATCATTTCATATTAGTATGTACTATTGTTTGTTTCTATTGAAAAATAGCCTATTTGAGCATGTACATATTATTACTTTAAGTATTTTAAGGTGCTGGCTAACATTGGTGACCTTGACGATCTTTCACTAGCATCTAGCCGTGGGGACCAAGTGTTTTTTGTACTGCATTTATATATTTTTTATTGCTTTGAGTTTTTTTTTCATGGTATAGTCGTCGACAAAAAATAAATACTGAATACTATATTGTTGTTTCTTTAACATCCACTGATTGATATATACCGTATATTTTTAATAACTTATATTACTTTCATTAATATAACTGTTTTTCTTGCTTTTGTTTGACTTGATATCTTATTTGGAATTTCTTTTTTTTACATTGTTTTGTTAGATTTGATTTAATTGTATTTCTTTGTGCACTTTTTCATCTTTAATTCTATTTTGTGTATTTTTTCACCTTTATGTAGACTACGTGTACCATATCTTTAATTAGTTTATTTCAATGTTGGATTTAAACTTCTGTCTTTTGTGTTTTTTTTGTCAATTTTTTGTGCTTTACCGTATATCAACATATTGTAATTTGTTTTAATATTATATTATTTCATATTAGTGTGTAGCCTACTGTGGTTAGCCTATTTGAACATGTGGATATTATCACTTTAAATAGTTCAAGGTGCTGGCTGACTTTGGTAACCTTGACGGTTTTTTGCTAGCATCTAGTCATGGCGACCAAATGTTTTTGTACTGCATTTATATATTTTGTTTTGCTTTGAGTTTTCATGTTATAGTCATCGATAAAGAAATTTATTATAAAATTATTCGATAATTTATTTGGTTAATTAATCAAACGATTTTTGAAATTTTTGCTGAAATCATGGACTGCTGATTTTTTGGCGTTCTAACCTGTTCATTGACTTGTTAAATTAAAAATAGTCACTCTTCTCAGGTAGAATCAAATTGTTCAAGTCTAAAAACCAAAATCAACCTACAATATTTCTCTGTTTACTTTATTAATTTATAACTGTCATTATTGTCGTGTTTATTTATCAATACAATTCTTACCTCTACACTGGGGCAGATGATCCGGCAAAAATCTGCCACTGCTTGTGCAAGTCGCAGTAAATCGATTGCTTGATCTTCCTACCATGTTATACCCAGAAGGACAACTATAAGTAATGGTTTCATTAAACCCAACAGTTCTTCTGTTTGGAGAAACATTTGCTCCGCCTCGGCGCTGGGGCACAATACAACGAATTTCTATAATGAAACTATTTTAGCCTTCTTGAAAAATTACAAATAAGATTTTGGTTCAATTGGAATTTTTTTACATTTTGATTTTCAAAAATTGTAAGAACGTTTTTTATTATGAAATGATTATATTCAGTGGTGTATTGCTAAATCAAAAGTAGGTGGACGGTAGGCCTCAACACTTGTCATTTATAGTAAAAATGTGCCTTCAGTAAAGTGCTTCTAAAAAAAGTGGGTGGACGGCCAATACACCCATGATTATATTTTATCATAATGTAGTATTAGTAAGGAACACAAGTAGATTAGCCTTTTCAACGCTAGAGCAACAAACCAAAATGTTTTTTTGACGCATTTTAATTTTAAATGCCTGGCGTGTATTCAAATTTTGAGGTTTTGGGCTAAAATTTTTAGATAATTATTTGTTTCTTAAAGGACAATTTTGCAGCCATTCCATAAAATTTAATAAAAACGTTATGAGAAAAATTACCAAAAACAACCAAGAGGCGTTTTGAAACACTGCTTGTTTTATAAAATATTACAATATGCAACAATAAACAAACTCGTTTCAAATTTACTATTTTTTGGGAAAAATATAACATCTGTTTTTTTTACAAGAATCTGAGTTGTCTTTCTCATGCAATTTTCGCTCTGATCCTTTTTTGGAAGTTCCAGTGTTTACGTACATCTGCTTATACTGGTTACTAGAGTTTACCATAAGTGATTAAAGTAGAATTGTATACCAGTGTACAGAAAAGTTTTTTCAATATAAAAACGTTTACAATTTATTAACTGTTTGAATGTTTTTAGTAAAAACAAGAAATAATTTTTAGTATCCTTTGCTTTATAATTCGGTGCTACGACAGTTAATCGTACGACACTTGATCGAAACAATACTTGATCGATCGAACGATAGAAAGAATATTCGATCGAAACGACATTTGATTAAAAAGACATTTGATCGAAACGACACTTGATCGAAACAACACCTGATCGAAATGAAAGTTGGTAAAAAAAATGATTTTGTTTTTGCATGTTTTTGCGTTTAAGCGATCTCTTTGTTACTGCAAATTGGATTTATAAAAACAGAAGCCTCAGTAAAAAGACGATTTGTTTGCTTTTTTTTTATAACTTTTTGCCAATGTCAAGGTCAGGATTTTTAAATAAGCTCCCTGAAAACTTTTTAGGGGACAACAAATATATCTCTTGTCATGATTATGATTCGTTAGATGCTTATTGCAGCCATTTTTGGCATTTTTTATATTGAATCAGAGGCGCGTCTAAGAGGAGAAGTGTGCCATGGCCTCACCTTAAAGACCCCTTGAAAAAATCAGAAACAGATTTAAAGGCAAGTCCTTTTTTTGGAGATTACTATAATTTTAGGACAAAAAATCCACAAAACTGGGACAGTTCCAAAGTAAAAAGCTTTTTTCTTGAGGTCACTATGTATTTCGGATAAAAAATTGGCAAAATCGGAACAGATTTATAGTTGTAAATTTTCTCTTTTATTATTCCATCAAGTGTCGCTTCAACCAAGTTTCGTTTTGATTAAATGTCGATTTGATCACAAGTGTCGTTTTGATCAAGTGCGTTCGATCAAGTGTCGTTCGATCAAGTGTCGTCGATCAACCGTTAGGTTGATGCTACAATTCATTTCGATAATAATTATTGTAATTTACTGATTTCTAATTTTCTTGTTAAATACATGGACTGCTGATTTGTTGGCGTTCTAATTTGTTAATTAAATTGTTAAATCAAAAATAGTGACTTTTGTCAGGTAGAATCAAGTTGTTCGAGTTTAAAAAGAAAGGTCAACTTAACACCCTTTCCCTGTTTTATGTAACAATTCATAATTATCAACTTTATTACCTCGACATTGAGGCAGATCATCTGGCGAAAATCTGCCGCTGCTTGTGCAAGTCGCAGTAAATTGATTGCTTGATCTTCCTACCATGTTATACCCAGAAGGACAACTATAAGTAATTTCTTCATTAAACCCAACAGTTCTTCTGTTTGGAGAAACATTTGCTCCGCCTCGGCGCTGGGGCACAGTACAACGAATTTCTAAAGAAAAATGAAACTGTTGTATTTTACTTGAAAAATTATAAATACGATTTTGGTTTAAATAGAATTTTTTTACGTTTTGATTTTCAAAAATTGTAAGAAATATTTCGTGTATAAAGTGATAATATATTACCATAATGCGATAAAATACTTAGTTACAGAAGTAAATTTATAACTTTTATTTTCAAAGGTTTTTTAACACTAAAACAACCAACCAAGTTGCAATTTTGACGCATTTCAATTTTAATTGGCTACCATGTATTCAAACTTTGAGGTTTTGGTCTGAAATATCAGACAATTATTTGTCTCTTAAAGACAATCTTCAATGATAATTTTGTAGCCAGTCTATAAGAAACAAAAAAGTGATGAGTAAAACAACGAAGTGGCTGGAACCTTTTAATAATTTAAAAAAACACACAGAGCCAATACTGTAGTTGTCAGTTTCGAAATAATAATAAAAGCATTTCTTAAACAATCCAAGTAATCAAAGCAGATGTACAAAACTATTTCCTTTACGCTTTTCATTAGCGCGTGCTAAATCTAATTAGCGCGTGATGAAAGTCAAAATTACTGAAATAAATAAAAAACGTAGTAAAGAATGTTTAATGATTTACTAAATCAATTAATTGTTAAATAAATACAAGGGGATAGAACTTTTATCAGTATTAAGATCGGGTTAGACTTTTTTATTGCTTTATTATTATTTTGAAAATGAATTAAGTTGTACTCGAAACCACAAATTTAATACAGGTAAAATGATAACTGCACTATTGGCTCTGTTATATATTGTAAAACCAAGTGGCCATTTGACACAATGCTTGTTGTATAAAACATTACAATTTGCAACAAAAAAACAAACTTGTCTCGAATTTAATATATTTTTGAAAAAAGGTTTTTTTTTCATAAAATACAACACTATACAAATCAGGGTTTTTTATGCAAATCTGGGTTTCTATAAGATTAACATAATAGCGTTTGTTTGTTTTATGTAGCAATTTTAACTATCAACTTTATTACCTCGACATTGAGGCAGATCATCTGGCGAAAATCTGCCGCTGCTTGTGCAAGTCGCAGTTAGTTGATTGCTTGATCTTCCTACCATGTTATACCCAGAAGGACAACTATAAGTAATTTCTTCATTAAACCCAACAGTTCTTCTGTTTGGAGAAACATTTGCTCCACCTCGGCGCTGGGGCACAGTACAACGAATTTCTAAAGAAAAAATGAAACTATTGTATTTTACTTAAAAAAATTATAAATACGATTTTGGTTTAAATAGAATTTTTTTACATTTTGATTTTCAAAACTTGTAAAAAAATTTTCCTTTATAAAGTAATAATATATTACCAAAATGTGGTAAAATACTTTGGAACACGAGTAAAGTTATAAATTTTTTTCAAAGGTTTTTTTAACACCAAAACAACCAAACAAGTTGCGATAGTAATAATAAAGAGTTTTTTTGTAACATTTGTGTCTGAGTTTTTTTGTAACATTCGTAACATCTATAACATTCATCACATCTGAATCTCTGGAGCACTAGCGCTGCGGTGCTGCCGAACCCTATCCCTAACCCTATCCTCATACCTATCCCTAACCCTAACCCTACTCCTGACCCTAACCCTATCCCTATCCCTAACCCTATCTCCAATCCGAATCCCAATCCTAATCCCATCCCTACCCCTAGTTCGAACCCCAACTCTAACCTTATTCCTAGCTCTAACCCTAACAAAGTCTGTGGTTCTAAGTTCAATTTTCATCCAACACAGCAAAGCTGTCAAACTTATCCCTAACAAAATCAGTGGTCCTGAGTTCAATTTTTACCCAAGACAGCGAAAATCTAACATTAACCTTAAGAAAGGCAGTGGTTCTGAGTTCAATTTTTGTCTAAGACAGTTGACAGCGAAATTTTCAAACCTAACTCTAACCCTAAGAACACAATGGTTCTAAGTTTTATTTTTACTCAAGACAGCAAAGCTGTCAATCTAATCCACTACCCTAAGAAAGAAATGGTTCTAAAATTGATTTTTAACAAAAATAGCAACGTTGTCAAAACTAATCTTAACCCTAAACTTTCAAACGTTCTTTTTAACACCAAAACAACCAACCAAGTTGCGATAGTAATAATAAAGGGCTTTCTAGTAATGTTTGTGATGTCACACAGCTAAAGCGCTGGAGCACTGGCGCTGCCGAGCCTTATCCCTAACCGTATCCTTATTTCTATCCCTAACCCGAATCATAGCCCTAACCCTAATCTTAACCCTAACCTTAATCCTAGCCTTAACCTTAACCTTAACCCTAACCTTAGCCCTAACTCTATCTCGAACCTTACCCTAACCCCAACCCTAACTCCAATCCCACTCCTAGTCCTGACCTACCCTAGCCCTAAGCCTAGCCCTATCCCCAAGTCTAACCCTAACCTTATTCCTAGCTCTAACCCTAAAAAAGTCTGTGGTTCTAAGTTCAATACTTATCCAAGACAGCAAAGCTGTCAAACTTATCCCTAACAAAATCAGTGGTACTGAGTTCAATTTTTACCCAAGACAGCGAAAATCTAATCTTACCCCTAAAAAAGTCAATGGTTTTGAGTCCATTTTTTTTCCAAGACAGTTGACAACGAAATTGTCAAACCTAACTCTAACCCTAAGAACAAAATGGTTTTAAGTTTTATTTTTACTCAAGACAGCAAAGCTGTCAATTTAATCCACTAGTATAAAAAAGAAATGTTTCTAAGTTCGATTTTTAACCAAGACAGCAAAGCTGTCAAACCTAATTTTAACCCTAAGAAAGGCAGTAGTCTGAAGTTAGATTCCCACCCCAGACAGTTGACAAAATGTGGTCCTGAGTTTGATTCCCGCCCAAAACAGGTGAAAGATTTTAATCCTAACCTATGAAATTCAGTGCTTCTGAGTTTGATTGCCGCCCATGACAGGTACAAAATTTCAATCCTAACTCTAAGAAAATCAGCAGTCCTGAGTTTGATTTCTATCCAGGAAGACTGCAAATTCTAACCCTAACCCTAAGGAAGTCACTGATACTGAGTTCGATTCCCGTCCAAGACAGGTGCAAGATTTCAGTTCTAACCCTAAAAAAAGCAATGGTCATGAGTTTGATTTACACCCAAGACAGTGGACACCAAAGCTGTCAATCCTAACTCGAAGAAAAAAAGTAGTTTTGAGTTTGATTCCGAACCAAGACAGATGCAAGATTTTAATCCTAACCTTAAGAAAAGCAGCAGTCTTGAGTTTGATTCCATCCATCCCATTTAATTCCAACCAAGACTGCAAGCCCTAACCCTAACCCGAAGAAATTCAATGGTCCTGAATTTGATTTCCGCCCAAGACGGTAGACAACAAAGCTGTAAATCCTAACCCCAAGAAAAACAGTAATCATGAGTTTGAATCCCACCAAGACAAGTGCAAGATTTCAAAACACTGCATAAGACTATTTCAAAATATTGTGCAAGATTTCAAAACATTACTTAAAACTATTTAAAAATGTTATGCAATTCTCAGTTTTCTCATGAAAATTATCTGGATTTTTACAAGGTTTGTTTGTGTAGGTTTATTTGTGAGTACATTGCGCAAATTTGGTGCAATCAACAATGGTGAATATAAAATATTTTTTAAACTTTTTCTCTAGACAAGCTTAATTATTGTTATATCTATAATCAACTTTAAAATTTTTTTCCTAAACTTTGATTTTTGTTATTTATTGAAGATTTATGTTTGATTTTTTAAAATTTTTTTAAAGAAACTTGATTTTTGTTATACCTATGTTTCATTTAAAAAAGTTTTTTCTTAGCAACCTTGATTTGTCATACCTATGTTTCCAAAAGAACAATTGTATCGTAACAAAGAATAACTAATTATTTACTAAATCAATTAATTGTTAAATAAATACAAGGGGATAGAACTTTTATCAGTGGTAAGATCGGGTCAGACTTTATTATTGCTTTTATTATTATTTTGAAAATGAATTAAGTTGTACTCGAAACCACAAAATTAATACAGATAAAATGATAACTGCACTATTGGCTCTGTTATATATTGTAAAACCAAGTGGCCATTTAACACAATGCTTGTTGTATAAAACATTACAATTTGCAACAAAAAAACAAACTCGTCTCAAATTTAATATATTTTTGGAAAAAGTTTTTTTTTATAAAATACAACACTATACAAATCAGGGTTTTTTATGCAAATCTGGGTTTCTATAAGATCAACATAATAGCGTTTGTTTGTTTTATGTAGCAATTTTAACTATCAACTTTATTACCTCGACATTGAGGCAGATCATCTGGCGAAAATCTGCCGCTGCTTGTGCAAATCGCAGTAAATCGATTGCTTGATCTTCCTACCATGTTATACCCAGAAGGACAACTATAAGTAATGGTTTCATTAAACCCAACAGTTCTTCTGTTTGGAGAGACATTTGCTCCGCCTGGGCGTTGGGGCACAATACAACGAATTTCTAAAGAAAAATGAAACTGTTGTATTTTACTTGAAAAATTATAAATACGATTTTGGTTTAAATAGAATTTTTTACATTTTGATTTACAAAAATTGTAAGAAATATTTCGTTAACAAAGTGATAATATTTTATTATAATGCGGTAAAATACTTCGGAACGCGAGTAAAGTTATAACTTTTATTTTCAAAGGTTTTTTTAACACTAAAACAACCAACCAAGTTGCAATTTTGACGCATTTCAATTTTAATTGGCTACCATGTATTCAAACTTTGAGGTTTTGGTCTGAAATATCAGACAATTATTTGTCTCTTAAAGACAATCTTCAATGATAATTTTGTAGCCAGTCTATAAGAAACAAAAAAGTCATGAGTGAAACAATCCAGTGGCTGGAACCTTTTAATAATTTAAAAAAAACACAGAGCCAATACTACACTGTATAATTATCATTTTATTAATGTCGACGTTTCGAGAACAACTTAACTCAGTTTCAAAATAATAATAAAAGCATTTCTTAAACAATCCAAGTAATCAAAGCAGATGTACAAAACTATTTCCTTTACGCTTTTCATTAGCGCGTGCTAAATCTAATTAGCGCGTGCTAAATCTAATTAGCGCGTGATGAAAGTCAAAATTACTGAAATAAATAAAATGTTGAAGTGGTGTAGTAAAGAATGTTTAATGATTTACTAAATCAATTAATTGTTAAATAAATACAAGGGGATAGAACTTTTATCAGTGGTAAGATCGGGTTAGACTTTATTATTGCTTTATTATTATTTTGAAAATGAGTTAAGTTGTACTCGAAACCACAAATTTAATACAGGTAAAATGATAACTGCACTATTGGCTCTGTTATATATTGTAAAACCAAGTGGCCATTTAACACAATGCTTGTTGTATAAAACATTACAATTTGCAACAAAAAAACAAACTCGTCTCAAATTTAATATATTTTTTTGGAAAAAGTTTTTTTATAAAATACAACACTATACAAATCAGGGTTTTTTATGCAAATCTGGGTTTCTATGAGATCAACATAATAGCATTTGTTTGTTTTATGTAGCAATTTTAACTATCAACTTTATTACCTCGACATTGAGGCAGATCATCTGGCGAAAATCTGCCACTGCTTGTGCAAGTCGCAGTTAGTTGATTGCTTGATCTTCCTACCATGTTATACCCAGAAGGACAACTATAAGTAATATCTTCATTAAACCCAACAGTTCTTCTGTTTGGAGAAACATTTGCTCCGCCTGGGCGATGGGGCACAGTACAACGAATTTCTAAAGAAAAAATGAAACTGTTGTATTTTACTTGAAAAATTATAAATACGATTTTAATTTAAATAGAATTTTTTACATTTTGATTTACAAAAATTGTAAGAAATATTTCGTTTATAAAGTGGTAATATATCCAAAATGAGGTAAAATACTTCGGAACGCGAGTAAAGTTATAATTTTTTTTAAACGTTCTTTTTAACACCAAAACAACCAACCAAGTTGCGATAGTAATAATAAAGGGCTTTCTAGTAATGTTTGTGATGTCACACAGCTAAAGCGCTGGAGCACTGGCGCTGCCGACCCTTATCCCTAACCGTATCCTTATTTCTATCCCTAACCCGAATCATAGCCCTAACCCTAATCTTAACCCTAACCTTAATCCTAGCCTTAACCTTAACCTTAACCCTAACCTTAACTCTAGACTTAACATAAACCCTAGCCTTAACCCTAACCTTAGCCCTAACTCTATCTCGAACCTTACTCTAACCCCAACCCTAACTCCAATCCCACTCCTAGTCCTGACCTACCCTAGCCCTAAGCCTAGCCCTATCCCCAAGTCTAACCCTAACCTTATTCCTAGCTCTAACCCTAAAAAAGTCTGTGGTTCTAAGTTCAATACTTATCCAAGACAGCAAAGCTGTCAAACTTATCCCTAACAAAATCAGTGGTCCTGAGTTCAATTTTTACCCAAGACAGCGAAAATCTAATCTTACCCCTAAGAAAGTCAATGGTTTTGAGTCCATTTTTTTTCCAAGACAGTTGACAACGAAATTGTCAAACCTAACTCTAACCCTAAGAACAAAATGGTTTTAAGTTTTATTTTTACTCAAGACAGCAAAGCTGTCAATTTAATCCACTAGTATAAAAAAGAAATGTTTCTAAGTTCGATTTTTAACCAAGACAGCAAAGCTGTCAAACCTAATTTTAACCCTAAGAAAGGCAGTAGTCTGAAGTTAGATTCCCACCCCAGATTGGTTGACAAACAGTTGACAAAATGTGGTCCTGAGTTTGATTCCCGCCCAAGACGGTAGACAACAAAGCTGTAAATCCTAACCCCAAGAAAAACAGTAATCATGAGTTTGAATCCCACCAAGACAAGTGCAAGATTTCAAAACACTGCATAAGACTATTTCAAAATATTGTGCAAGATTTCAAAACATTACTTAAAACTATTTAAAAATGTTATGCAGTACTCAGTTTTCTCATAAAAAATTATCTGGATTTTTACAAGGTTTGTTTGTGTAGGTTTATTTGTGAGTACATTGCGCAAATTTGGTGCAATCAACAATGGTGAATATAAAATATTTTTTAAACTTTTTCTCTAGACAAGCTTAATTATTGTTATATCTATAATCAACTTTAAAATTTTTTTCCTAAACTTTGATTTTTGTTATTTATTGAAGATTTATGTTTGATTTTTTAAAATTTTTTTAAAGAAACTTGATTTTTGTTATACCTATGTTTCATTTAAAAAAGTTTTTTCTTAGCAACCTTGATTTGTCATACCTATGTTTCCAAAAGAACAATTGTATCGTAATAAAGAATAACTAATTATTTACTAAATCAATTAATTGTTAAATAAATACAAGGGGATAGAACTTTTATCAGTGGTAAGATCGGGTCAGACTTTATTATTGCTTTTATTATTATTTTGAAAATGAATTAAGTTGTACTCGAAACCACAAAATTAATACAGATAAAATGATAACTGCACTATTGGCTCTGTTATATATTGTAAAACCAAGTGGCCATTTGACACAATGCTTGTTGTATAAAACATTACAATTTGCAACAAAAAACAAACTCGTCTCAAATTTAATATATTTTTGGAAAAAGTTTTTTTTTATAAAATACAACACTATACAAATCAGGGTTTTTTATGCAAATCTGGGTTTCTATGAGATCAACATACTAGCGTTTGTTTGTTTTATGTAGCAATTTTAACTATCAACTTTATTACCTCGACATTGAGGAAGATCATCTGGCGAAAATCTGCCGCTGCTTGTGCAAGTCGCAGTTAGTTGATTGCTTAATCTTCCTACCATGTTATACCCAGAAGGACAACTATAAGTAATTTCTTCATTAAACCCAACAGTTCTTCTGTTTGGAGAAACATTTGCTCCACTTCGGCGCTGGGGCACCGTACAACGTATTTCTAAAGAAAAAATGAAATTACAGTAGACGCCGCTTAGTATGACCACCTTGGGACCAGACCATTTTGGTTATAATATCTGAATGGTCATAAAAACCGAACCCGCTATAACCACACCTGAATCGACACTGTAGGCCACAAGAAGTCCAAATACTCTTAAATTTATCGTTTAACCGAAGTAACAGTGTGGTGTTGGCAGTAAAACAAAGTAAAGTACTGTAACAGTACAAGTGACGGTAAAACAGTAGGTATGTAACCACTAAGTACAGTATGTAACACAATGTACAAGCGGTGGTACAGTATAACAAAGTAAATAACAGTTCAAGTAACGTTTAATCAAAATAACATATTTAAGCATCGTAAAACAAATTCAAAATGTTAAGCACGTACGTTAGTTAGTTTTAGGTGCAAAAACTCGGTAATGTCCCGCTGAACAAGATCTTTTCGCAAAAAATTACGAGTTTGTTCAGCCAAAGTATCGAACTCTTCCATTAACGGAAATCCCTTCGTTTCTAAGCCTATGCGGAGTTGATCGAGCATTTTTCTCATGTCAGCATTCTGTGGTATTGGCATAGGATCAGGTTCTTTGGGCTCTTCTTCATCTTCACTTTCAACAATTTCAGATTATGCTGTGTACCTCGCAACAATTTTTTGTTCTCATTTTTCAATTGTTTTCTTCTGTGCAATTTCAACATCATTGTCAACATACCCACTGCAAAAAGTCATTTTCAGTCATCTCAACTGGAGCTGGAGGCATATCAACATCTTCTGCATCTTCCTTTACTCTCTCCTGAACTTTTGTCTTGAATTTTCCTTTCCCAACAGTTTTGATGCATTTTGCTGTAACTTTCGCCCACGATGTTGCCAGAATATGCATTGCATCCAAAACGAAAATTTCATTTGCAATTTCATTAGTCGTTTTGGTGTCTCTTTCCACAGAATCATCTATTTTCTCGATAATCCTACAACGAATTTTCAGGCTTGGATATACTTTCAAGGCCTTAATTATGTCCATGTCGCATGGCTGGATTAACGATGTCGTGTTTGGTGGGAAAAACATCATTTGGATCTGTTTCAGCGGAACATCTGCATATGCAGAGCAATTGTTCACCAGCAGCAGAATTTTCTTATTTTCTTTGCAAAGCTGGAGATCCCAGTTCTGCAGCCAATTCGTCCAGAATTGCGACGTCATCCAGGCATTTCGAGAGAACCTGTATTCCTTTGGAAATGTCTTGATGTTTTTGAAACACCGTGGCTATTTAGATTTTCCAATGACCAACAGTCGCGATTTTGAACCGTCCATATTGTTGCACACAAGCACAGTCAGACGATCTTTAGCCACTTTTACGCCCCTTTCAAATCGGTTCTTGCTCTTTTCAACATACGTCCAGTCGGGCAGTGCATGGAAATAAAATCCCGTCTCACCAGCGTTGTAGATGTTGTCTGGACCATACTTCTCGATTAATTCGGCGACATTGTTTTCAGTCCAGGCATTTTTTGCTTTCCCATCTGCATCTTTGGACTCACCCTGTACTTTACCCAGCCACTCTGTGTAGCCCAGGGGTTTTTAACTGGTGGGCCATGGCCCAATTGTGAGCCACAGCGGTTTTTTCAGTGCCACAGCTAGAGCATAAATCAAAATGAAAGCAATATATTTTCAGCATAATCAGTGGTGGATATTGGGTGAGGCAAATGGGGCTGTTGACTCGGGCCTCCCTTTTTTTTGAAGAGCCCCCCTCAATTTTAGGGACCCCCCTCGAATAACCGCTTATAGTTTTATTTTGAGGTATGTGTTTTTTAGAGATCATTATGAAGTTGGGAGGAAAAGTGAGAAACACGAGAAAAAAACCTATTTTTTTAGAGATCACCATCATTTTGGAAAAAAATAAGAAAAAAGAAAATCGATTCGAAATAAAGAGCGTTTTTTTCGGAAAACACTATGATTTTGACGAGAATTAAATTTTGTTGACCGAAGTGGGTCGTTAAGTTACCTGGGGTTGAAAAATGGGCCTCGGTATAAAAAAGGTTGAAAACCACTGGTGTAGCCAGTCTATAAGAAACAAAAAAGTCATGAGTGAAACAACTAAGTAGTTGGAATCTTTTAGTAATTAAAAAAAAAACACAGAGCCAATACTATAATTATCATCTTATTAATGTCGACGTTTTCAGTACAACTTAACTCAGTTTCAAAATAATAATAAAAGCATTTCTTAAACAATTCAAGTATCAAAGCATATATACAAAAATTTTTCCTTTACGCTTTTCATTAGCGCTTGACAAAAAGCAAAATTATTGCCATAGAAAAGGCAATTGTGGTGTAGTAAAGAATGTTTAATGATTTACTAAATCAATTAATTGTTAAATAAATACAAAAGACAGAAATTTTATCAGCATTAAGATCGGGTCAGATTTTATTATTGCTTTTATTATTATTTTTCCTTTACGCTTTTCATTAACGCGTGACGAATCTTAGTAGGCGTGACGAAAGTCAAAATTACTGAAATAAATAAAAACAATTGTGGTGTTGTAAAGAATGATTAATGATTTACTAAATCAATTAATTGTTAAATAAATACAAGGGGATAGAACTTTTATCAATATTAAGATCGGGTCAGACTTTATTATTGCTTTTATCATTATTTTGAAAATGAGTTAAGTTGTACTCGAAACCACAAAATTGATACAGGTAAAATGATAACTGCACTATTGGCTCTGTTATATATTGTAAAACCAAGTGGCCATTTGACACAATGCTTGTATAAAACATTACAATTTGCAACAAAAAAACAAACTTGTCTCAAATTTAATATATTTTTGGAAAAAGGTTTTTTTCATAAAATATAACACTATACAAATCAGGGTTTTTTATGCAAATCTGGGTTTCTATCAATTCAACATAACAGCAGCGTATATTTTATGTAGCAATTTTAACTATCAACTTTATTACCTCGACATTGAGGCAGATCATCTGGCGAAAATCTGCCGCTGCTTGTGCAAGTCGCAGTTAGTTGATTGCTTGATCTTCCTACCATGTTATACCCAGAAGGACAACTATAAGTAATGGTTTCATTAAACCCAACAGTTCTTCTGTTTGGAGAAACATTTGCTCTGCCTCGGCGCTGGGGCACAATACAACGAATTTCTAAAGAAAAAATGAAACTACAGTATTTTATTTGAAAATTTATAAATACGATTTTGGTTTAAATAGAATTTTTTTACATTTTGTTTTCAAAAATTGTAAGAAATATTTTGTTAATAAAGTGGTAATATATTACCATAATGCGGTAAAATACATGAGAACACGAGTAAATGTATAACTTTTCTTATTAAACGTTCTTTTTAACACCAAAACAACCAACCAAGTTGCAATTTTAATGCATTTCCATTTTAATTGGCTGGCATGTATTCAAACTTTGAGGTTTTGGGCTGAAATATCAGACTATTACTCGTCTCTTAAAGCAGTGGTTCCCAAATGTGGGGTCAGTGGACCCTTCGTTGTGTGTGAAGCACTTTTTTAGGGGTATGTGAAAGAAATTTTTTGTATACAATTTCCCCATTAACTACAAAAAGAAACTATTCAAATTTTATACTTCGATACTCGCAAAACGTCAACGCTTGGTGCTATTGTTTACCACAAGGAATTGTGTCGATGGCTCGTTAATTAATACAACGATTGCAAAATAGACAATAAATAAAAGAGATGATAGGACAAAAATTATTAAAAGATTGCTAGGGTTCGTCATGGAACTTTTTTTAAAAAGTTTGGGAATCACTGTCTTAAAGACAATTTTCAATAATAATTTTGCACCAGTCTATAAGAAACAAAAAAGTCATGAGTGAAACAATCAAGTGGCTGGAACCTTTTAATAATTTAAAAAAAATAATACACAGCCAATACTATTATCGACGTTTTGAGTACAACTTAACTCAGTTTCAAAATAATAATAAAAGCATTTCTTAAACAACTCAAGTAATCAAAACAGATATACAAAACTTTTTCCTTTACGCTTTTCATCAGCGCATGTAAATCTAATTAGCGCGTGACGAAAGGCAAAATTAATAAAATAAATAAAAACAATTGTGGTGTTGTAAAGAATGATTAATTATTTACTATATCAATTAATTGTTAAATAAGTATAAGGGGACAGAACTTTTATCAGTATTAAGATCGGGTTAGACTTTGTTATTGCTTTTATCATTATTTTAAAAATGAGTTAAGTTGTACTCGAAACCACAAAATTAATACAGGTAAAATGATAACTGCATTATTGGCTCTGTTATATATTGTAAAACCAAGTGGCCATTTAACACAATGCTTGTTGTATAAAACATTACAATTTGCAACAAAAAAACAAACTCGTCTCAAATTTAATATATTTTTTGGAAAATAGTTTTTTTATAAAATACAACACTATACAAATCAGGGTTTTTTATGCAAATCTGGGTTTCTATAAGATCAACATAATAGCGTTTGTTTGTTTTATGTAGCAATTTTAACTATCAACTTTATTACCTCGACATTGAGGCAGATCATCTGGTGAAAATCTGCCGCTGCTTGTGCAAGTCGCAGTTAGTTGATTGCTTGATCTTCCTACCATGTTATACCCAGAAGGACAACTATAAGTAATGGTTTCATTAAATCCAATAGTTATTCTGTTTGGAAAAACATTTGCTCCGCCTGGGCGATGGGGCACAGTACAACGAATTTCTAAAGAAAAAATGAAACTGTTGTATTTTACTTGAAAAATTATAAATACGATTTTGGTTTAAATAGAATTTTTTACATTTTGATTTACAAAAATTGTAAGAAATATTTCGTTAACAAAGTGATAATATTTTATTATAATGCGGTAAAATACTACGGAACGCGAGTAAAGTTATAATTTTTTTTTCAAAGGTTTTTTAACACTAAAACAACCAACCAAGTTGCAATTTTGACGCATTTCAATTTTAATTGGCTACCATGTATTCAAACTTTGAGGTTTTGGTCTGAAATATCAGACAATTATTTGTCTCTTAAAGACAATCTTCAATGATAATTTTGTAGCCAGTCTATAAGAAACAAAAAAGTCATGAGTGAAACAATCAAGTGGCTGGAACCTTTTAATAATTTAAAAAAAACACAGAGCCAATACTATAATTATCATTTTATTAATGTCGACGTCTTGAGTACAACTTAACTCAGTTTCAAAATAATAATAAAAGCATTTCTTAAACAACTCAAGTAATCAAAACAGATATACAAAACTTTTTCCTTTACGCTTTTCATTAGCGCGTGCTAAATCTAATTAGCGCGTGATGAAAGTCAAAATTACTGAAATAAATAAAAACAATTGTGGTGTTGTAAAGAATGATTAATGATTTACTAAATCAATTAATTGTTAAATAAATACAAGGGGACAGAAATTTTATTAGTGGTAAGATCGGGTCAGACTTTATTATTGCTTTTATTATTATTTTGAAAATGAGTTAAGTTGTACTCGAAACCACAAAATTAATACAGGTAAAATGATAACTGCACTATTGGCTCTGTTATATATTGTAAAACCAAGTGGCCATTTAACACAATGCTTGTTGTATAAAACATTACAATTTGCAACAAAAAAACAAACTCGTCTCAAATTGAATATACATTTTGAAAAAAGGTTTTTATAAAATACAACACTATACAAATCAGGGTTTTTTATGCAAATCTGGGTTTCTATAAGATTAACATAATAGCGTTTGTTTGTTTTATGTAGCAATTTTAACTATCAACTTTATTACCTCGACATTGAGGCAGATCATCTGGCGAAAATCTGCCGCTGCTTGTGCAAGTCGCAGTTAGTTGATTGCTTGATCTTCCTACCATGTTATACCCAGAAGGACAACTATACGTAATGGTTTCATTAAACCCAACAGTTCTTCTGTTTGGAAAAACATTTGCTCCGCCTGGGCGATGGGGCACAGTACAACGAATTTCTAAAGAAAAAATAAAAGTACAGTATGTTACTTGAAAAATTATAAATACGATTTTGATTTAAAAAGAATTTTTTTACATTTTGTTTTCAAAAATTGTAAGAAATATTTCGTTTATAAAGTGGCAATATATTACCATAATGAGGTAAAATACATGAGAACACGAGTAAAGTTATAATTTTTTTTCAAAGGTTTTTTTAACACTAAAACAACCAACCAAGTTGCGATAGTAATAATAAAAAGTTTTTTATAACGTTTGTGACGTCATCACAGCTGAAGCGCTGGAGCACTGGCGCTGCGGCGCTGCCAAACCCTTTCCCTAACCGTATCCTTATTTCTTTCCCTAGGCCTAACCTTAACCCTAACCCCATACCTATCCCTATTCCTATCTCTATCTCTATCTCTATTTCTATCTTTATCTCTATCCTTATCCCTATTCCTAACCCTATCCCTATCCCTAACCCTAACTCTATTCCTAACCCTTGCCTTAACTTTGCCTTTAACCCTATCCCTAACTCTTTTCCTATCCCTATCCTCATTCTTAACCTTAACTCTAACCCAAACCCTAACCCAAACCCATGCCCTAACACTTTTGCTAACCCTATCCCCAACTCTACTCCAACCCCTAGAACTAACCCTATCCATAGCCCTAGCCCAACCCGAACCCTAATCCTATCTTTAGCCCTAACCCTAACCCTATCACTAGCTCTAACCCAAAATAGAACAGTGGTCCTAAGATCAATTCTTACCCAAAACAGCGAAAATTTAACCCTAACCCTAAGAACAAAATGGTTCTAAGTTTTATTTTTACCCAAGACAGCAAAGCTGTCAATCTAACCCACTACCATAAGAACGAAATGGTTCTAAGTTCGTATTTTAACCAAGACAGCAAAGCTGTCAAACCTAATCTTAACCCTAAGAAAGGCAGTAGTCTGAAGGAAGTTGGATTCCCACCCCAGATTGGTTGACAAACAGTTGACAAAATGTGGTCTTGAGTTTGATTGCCGCCCATTACAGGTGCAAAATTTCAATTGTAACTCTAAGAAAATCAGTGGTCCCAAGTTTGATTTCCACCTATGACAGGTGCAAGATTTCAATCCTAACCCCAGCAGCGGTCCTGAGTTTGATTCCTATCCAGGACAACTGCAAATTTTAACACTAACCCTAAAGAAGTCATTGGTCCTGATTTCAATTTCCACCCATGACAGATGCAAGGTTTCAATTCTAACTCTAAAAAAAACTGTGGTCCTGAGTTTGATTTCGGCCCAAGAGAGTTGATAAGAAAAGTTTTAAATCCTAACCTTAAGAAAAACTGTATTCCTGAGTTTAATCCCACCCAAGACAGATGCAAGATATTTGTGAGTACATTGCGCAAATTTGGTGCAATCAACAATGGTGAATATAAAATATTTTTTAAACTTTTTCTCTAGACAAGCTTAATTATTGTTATATCTATAATCAACTTTAAAATTTTTTTCCTAAACTTTGATTTTTGTTATTTATTGAAGATTTATGTTTGATTTTTTAAAATTTTTTTAAAGAAACTTGATTTTTGTTATACCTATGTTTCATTTAAAAAAGTTTTTTCTTAGCAACCTTGATTTGTCATACCTATGTTTCCAAAAAACACAATTGTGGCGTAACAAAGAATAACTAATTATTTACTAAATCAATTAATTGTTAAATAAATACAAGGGGATAGAACTTTTATCAGTGGTAAGATCGGGTTAGACTTTATTATTGCTTTATTATTATTTTGAAAATGACTTTAATTGTACTCGAAACCACAAATTTAATACAGGTAAAATGATAACTGCACTATTGGCTCTGTTATATATTGTAAAACCAAGTGGCCATTTGACACAATGCTTGTTGTATAAAACATTACAGTTTGCAACAAAAAAACAAACTCGTCTCAAATTTAATATATTTTTGGAAAAAGTTTTTTTTTATAAAATACAACACTATACAAATCAGGGTTTTTTATGCAAATCTGGGTTTCTATAAGGTCAATACAAGAGCATTTGTTTGTTATATGTAGCAATTTTAACTATCAACTTTATTACCTCGACATTGAGGCAGATCATCTGGCGAAAATCTGCCACTGCTTGTGCAAGTCGCAGTAAATCGATTGCTTGATCTTCCTACCATGTTATACCCAGAAGGACAACTATAAGTAATTTCTTCATTAAACCCAACAGTTCTTCTGTTTGGAGAAACATTTGCTCCACCTCGGCGATGGGGCACAATACAACGAATTTCTAAAAAAAAATGAAACTGTTGTATTTTACTTGAAAAATTATAAATACGATTTTGGTTTAAATAGAATTTTTTTTACCTTACAAACACCGAGTTTAAATAGAATTACATTTTGATTTTCAAAAATTGTAAGAAATATTTCGTTAACAAAGTGATAATATTTTATTATAATGCGGTAAAATACTTCGGAACGCGAGTAAAGTTATAATTTTTTTTTCAAAGGTTTTTTTAACACTAAAACAACCAACCAAGTTGCAATTTTGACGCATTTCAATTTTAATTGGCTACCATGTATTCAAACTTTGAGGTTTTGGTCTGAAATATCAGACAATTATTTGTCTCTTAAAGACAATCTTCAATGATAATTTTGTAGCCAGTCTATAAGAAACAAAAAAGTCATGAGTGAAACAATCCAGTGGCTGGAACCTTTTAATAATTTAAAAAAAACACAGAGCCAATACTACACTGTATAATTATCATTTTATTAATGTTGACGTTTCGAGAATAACTTAACTCAGTTTCAAAATAATAATAAAAGCATTTCTTAAACAACTAAGTAATCAAAGCAGATGTACAAAACTTTTTCCTTTACGCTTTTCATTAGCGCGTGCCAAATCTAATTAGCGCGTGACGAAAGGCAAAATTACTCCATACAAAAGGCAATTGTGGTGTAGTAAAGAATGTTTAATGATTTACTAAATCAATTAATTGTTAAATAAATACAAAAGACAGAAATTTTATCAGTATTAAGAGCGGGCCAGATTTTATTATTGCTTTTATTATTATTTTTCCTTTACGCTTTTCATTAACGCGTGACGAATCTTAGTAGGCGTGACGAAAGTCAAAATTACTGAAATAAATAAAAACAAATGTGGCGTAGTAAAGAATAACTAATTATTTACTAAATCAATTAATTGTTAAATAAATACAAGGGCGTAGAACTTTTATCAATGGTAAGATCGGGTCAGACTTTATTACTGCTTTTATCATTATTTTGAAAATGAGTTAAGTTGTACTCGAAATCACTAAATTGATACAGGTAAAATGATAACTGCATTATTGGCTCTGTTAAAATATTGTTAAACCAAGTGGCCACTTAACACAATGCTTGTTGTATAAAACATTACAATTTGCAACAAAAAAACAAACTCGTCTCAAATTTAATATATTTTTTGGAAAAAGGTTTTTTTTTTATAAAATACAACATTATACAAATCAGGGTTTTTTATGCAAATCTGGGTTTCTATGAGATCAACATAATAGCGTTTGTTTGTTTTATGTAGCAATTTTAACTATCAACTTTATTACCTCGACATTGAGGCAGATCATCTGGCGAAAATCTGCCGCTGCTTGTGCAAGTCGCAGTTAGTTGATTGCTTGATCTTCCTACCATGTTATACCCAGAAGGACAACTATAAGTAATGGTTTCATTAAATCCAATAGTTCTCCTGTTTGGAGAAACATTTGCTCCGCCTGGGCGTTGGGGCACAATACAACGAATTTCTAAAAAAAAATGAAACTGTTGTATTTTACTTGAAAAATTATAAATACGATTTTGGTTTAAATAGAATTTTTTTACATTTTGATTTTTTTAATATTGTAAGAAATACTTCGTTTATAAAGTAATAATATATTCGTATTACCATAATGCGGTAAAATACATGAGAACACGAGTAAATGTATAACTTTTTTTTCAAAGGTTTTTTTTAACACTAAAACAACCAACCAAGTTGCAATTTTGACGTATTTCAATTTTAATTGGCTGGCATGTATTCAAACTTTGAGGTTTTGGTCTGAAATATTAGACAATTATTTTTATAGACGTTTGGTGGTACAGAATTTGAAGATGGCGTGAAGTAAAAGATTTTTCTTCCCAATGCTTTTCATCTGACACTCTTCAGGGGAAATCGTCAGAATAAAACAGAAATGAAACCGAACTTGATTATAAAGAGGAAAGCAAAGTTCTCATTGGCTGAAAGAAGTTAGCCTATGACAGAAAAGAGTAAGAAATTTTCAGAGAGTAGACGAATTCTTTTTGTTTGCACAGAAAGGGATTAAAAGATTTAATGAAAGTCGCTTCAAGAGCAGAAAGGTAAAAAGAAGAGCGACCTCGAGCGAGAATAGAAAATTTTTCGTTGCTGTAGTAAAGAGCGCTTTGGGCGTTGTCAAGAGATGTTGACCATTGGCGGATTTGTGAAATTGTTGTGGGCGTATCTTGGCCTTGCAAGAGCGAGAAAGGCTTTGGTTGTTGTGCGAGGCAGGAGGATTGGCGATGGATCTAGGAACGTGTTGTTTAATTCGCTCTTCTAGGCGTTGAGACGTGCGACCAACGTACCGACTATCGCAGTGGCACACAAACTGGTAAATAACATTGCTGTGATGATGGGAAAATAGCACGTCTTTCTTAACCGCTGATAAGAGCTGTCGGGTGTTAAAAATAACACGTGGTTCGACGGAAAAAAAGCAGGGTTTCACAGCAGACGTAATCTGCTTTTCAAACTTCATCAAGACATTTTCAATCTACGGGATGTGTAAGTAGACAGGGCGCTTTCCCACT
This sequence comes from Diplosoma virens, assembly GCA_963680785.1. NCBI lineage: Eukaryota > Metazoa > Chordata > Ascidiacea > Aplousobranchia > Didemnidae > Diplosoma > Diplosoma virens. The sequence goes on along the minus strand of OY796886.1, from coordinate 41,118,601 downwards.
GTGTGAACCGGGTTACAATTTAGTTGTTGAAGTTTTCGTTTGAAGGCCGAATTGATTGCACGTTCCGGGTAGCCATTTTATAAAAGAATTGAACGAATTTTGCCAAGCTCTGGGTCCGGTTTGCTTTTAGAACAAATCATAAAAGCTCTGTGAACAAGAGTACCAATTAGATTGATTTTTCGATTTTGGGGGCTAAAGGAGTTCCAACGTAAATACTTGCTGGTAAAGATGGGTTTCCTGTACATTGAAGTTAGAAATTCCAAATCATGCCTTTCTACCAATACGTCCAGGAAGGGGAGAAAATTATTAGATTCCTTTTCGTAGGTGAAGCGTAATGAGGGATGAAGAGAGTTGAGGTGGGTGAGAAAAGTGTTGCAGTCTTCTTCATTGTTGAATACGGCGAAAGTGTCGTCAACGTAGCGGAAGTACACTAACAGCCTTTTGGCGATGTTGAAAAGTTTTGCTTCTTGGTAGCCAACACAAATGTTTGCTAATGCTGGACCGAGCGGTGAGCCCATAGCGACGCCATCGATTTGTCGATGGATGTTATTATTGAAGCTGAATTCTATAGAGGAGGTGGCTAGCTGCATTAATTGGACAAAGATGTTGCGTGGAAACGATGGCGCCATTGAGTCATCATTATCTGTACTGACACTGTTTACAATCTTTACAAATATGTTTTAGTATAATATTTTTAATTGGCTGATTTAACTTTAGCAAATAGAAATTTATAAATCAATTTTTTTAAGCAATTATTGAATCGTTTTGTGTGTTAAGCAATAAAGCATTTTTACTAACACAAGGTCACCGTGCATATGGCACACCAATCCTTTATAATTATTATAAATTTTCATATTATCCTACTCATTCGGTAAAAAGCTTTGGAGACACTATAAATAGAGCAACAGTCAAGTAATCATTGCGACCTGCTTCAGAAGATGCCAAGATATTGGTGTCGGGTTCAAATTTTATATTTTGCTTTCTTAATTGTTGTTTAGAGATATTAACGAAATCTAAAGCTGCTTGCTCAGATCGCCAAGCAAAGGAAAGTGCCGTAAAGTGTCTTTCTCAAGGATGAAATAATGTGAGTAGTTTTCGAACCGCTACCGTGTCGATTGTATTCGTCATCAATTAAAGCGCTTTTACCCAATCGGTCACGCTGTTAACTTTTTATAACGAATACGAAATTACACCAGGGGTGGGCAAAATTTTTCAAACAAGAGCCGTATTCAATACACTAATAAAGTTCACGAGCCGCAAAAATTAATAAAAATGTGATTAAATAAAGATTAAAATAAACTAGCTCATTTAATCCAGAGGTTTGCCCAAATTTTATGACTTTTGTCCATATTTTTGTTTCAAAAATTTAATCATCTATAAAAAAAGTCTTCACTTAAAATTTGTCTTCAGGCCATTCGTTGCTGTGCTTTTAAAAACTTTTTAGCTGACAATTAAAATTCTGACTTCGCATCAAAGCGTAGCGGTATATAAACGGACTTGCGGATTTGTGTCACGCTACTGTTTCAATTATTATCAAACAGAGACATTGCGCCGTTTTAAATTAATCGTTTGAATAGAAAAGTCGCCATTTTCTTAATTGGGCATCGCCAGGAGCCGGTTTAGAAAGCGCTGCTGTTTAGAGCCGAGCGATTGTTGTTGTTTGATGCAATTGTGTAAATTTATCTGTGACTAATTGCCAGTATTCTTCCATTGTCGTTGTTGCCCTGGACCGCTGTTTGGATTATGGATTTACGCTGTGAAGTGACTCTGTTCTCGTTGTTGAAAAGAAACGGGTATAGAGCGTTCCTTCGCATGTGGTCGCTCAAAAGTTATATATATACGGGGCAGCAACGAGAAGAGATCATTCAGATTCAGATTCAGATGCAGATTCAGATTCCAGCTGTTAGTGCTATAACGAACGTATTTTGAGCATAATTGAGTGTGTCAATTGTATCTGTCATGACTGCAAGTTGGCATTTAAGCTTTAGCGGAAAAATTTAGAAAATTCATAATATTCTCTTGCGGCTCTGTAAATTCGGTTAGGCAATTTGTGAAGTATTTAATCTATTTGTAAATCGTATCTTCTTGGATATAATTTTGGCGCTTGTTTTTATTTTCATTTAATCGTTACGACTTCGTTTCTCTAATATAATTATTTCATAATATAAAACCCGCTTGCCTATCTAGATCGCTAGGACCCGCCAGTTCATCACTCGTTTAAGCTTCATTCAACATTAGTGATTTTCTGCGAAATACACGTTAGGGTTCTTCTCTAGTATCTTGTTGTTATTCGGGTTAGCAAAATAAAAGTATTAAGTAGGAAGAGCGTGACAATTTGCTTGGGTATTGTGACGTCGCAGAGGGTTTTTTGGAAATTTTAGTAAATAAAATCAAGCCGTGTACATTATTGGTTGGCATTCCAGATGCCAGCGGACGTGGTACGCTAAGCAGCTGTGGCTGCCAGCGGACGCGTAAGGGTTAATCGTTTGTACAGGGTGTGCAAAAAGTTCCCGGACAAGTTTAAAATAAAATATATATAATATTAAATGCACGTATTGAATGATTTTTTGTGTGAGCAAAGATAAGATATAAGTTTAATCAGGGAATCTATTTTTACTTGATTTGGCCACCATTTGCATCAATTACTTTCTCCAGTCTTGATTTGAACGCTTCTACCGCAGCACATATCTTTTTCTGGGGAATATCAGCCCATGCCTTTGGTAAGGATTTCTTCAAGTGGTCGACAGAAAGTTTTTCTGAGCGGCATACGTCTTTTTTGAGCATTGACCAGATGCTGAAGTCGAGTGGGTTTAGGTCAGGAAAGGAAGGAGGCCACATTTCTTTGTCCCTAAATGAGGGAAAGTTTTCTCTGCACCATGATTGAGTTTTTTTCGAGGTGTGCGATGGTGCACCATCATGTTGAAAGGTAAACACGTCGTTTTTTCATTTCAATTTCATTTCGATCAGTGTCGGAGACAGAATTTCTAAGATATTTATAGGGTCTTTTTTGACTATGAAAAGCATAGAATATGGAGATATTCCTAGGCTTTCTGCCATCCCCTTTATTGTTCTTCGTGGGTTTCTCCTGATCCTCTCCCGTACGGCTTTAATTTTCTTTGGAGTATGCGCGGTTCTTGGTTGACCAGTTCTGGGATCGTCTTGTGTTATTTCCCAGTTCTTTGTATCTTTTAATTGTATCATAGACCGCCGATTTAGCAACTTTAAGTTGTCTTATACAGTAATGAGAGAGGCTGATATTCCCGCGAGGTGTAATTCAAAGATTGCATTTCTTTTCTCCATTTTTAATGATTAATTTTTAAAAATTTGTGAATTTTAATGCGTAAAATACAAACAATTGTCTAGAACATTAATTTTATGATTTAATAAAAAAAATAATATTTTTTATTTATTTCTTAAATCAATAAAAAGTAGTCCGGGAACTTTTTGCACACCCTGTATATTGAGCAAAATATTATTAGCTCTCTGGATTACGTATTTCGTGCGTAGTTCGCAAAGCTTGGTTTCTCGGAATTTTCTTAAATCGTAAATTGTTATTTTTCACAAGCTTAAATAGTTATGTTTCCTCCCTTTGTACGCGTTGGCTGGTTGTAAACTCCGATTTGTGGCGCCTATATTGCTTAGTTAATTAGGCCGCATATTACTAAAAAACTGCCAACCCTATTATGAAATCTCGCGATTTTCGTATAGAAAAAAGATAATCGTTTTGAAAGAAAATAATAGCTAAATCGCTTGTTTAAATGTCGTAACTCAGTTGTGATCAGGCAGTGCGGAGCACAGAAAGGAACTTAGAGACTTGAGTTTGGGCAAACTACCGGTGAGTGTCAGACTGAGCTATCCTTGAGAATCTTGTTCAATTCGGTGCTTCTCGTTCCGTCATTATTGTTCTGCTGCAAGTTGTCTCATGAGACTCATCTTTGTAAAAACTAATTCAGTTTTGTTAATTTTTGTGCCAAAACCAACCTTGTTAAGTAGATATAAACCCTACAATCTTGTTAAGTAGGAATAAACCGTTCACTTTTTGAAAGAAACCCATTTCGGCTGCCTTAGGACCTCACTCTTTCGGTCATTACCCAACACTTATGGCCACTGGTGAGGATAGGAACAAAAATCGATCTGAAAACAGAAAGCTTTACTTAGCTTTCGTTTCTGCACAATCGATTGGTAAAGTTGGCGCGTTATTGAACTTGGTTTTCCAATACAAGTTTTTGGCATGTTCCTACGATTTCTCAAAAACTTGCTGAAGGGCCAAGATCCGGTCCATGGTGGATTTGCAAGGACAAAATCCGTATTGTGTATGCTTAAGTTCAGGTTTGACTATTTTATGAGATCTCTTGTTGAGGCACTTTGCATGGCCCTTTTCAGAAAGACTTAACAAAAAAGTTAGTGCACATTTTCTTGTCTCCTTTTTGTTAATAGGTAATAACATATGGTATGACATTGCTTCGGTGCCTCACCTATTTTCCAAGATACTTGGAACACAAGAGTCAGCCAAGGAACACCAAAGTTGTTTATGGTTTTTGACATTTTGGCTCGAATATCATCTTTACCAGAAACCATGCTAGTTTTCAAAGATTTGATTGCTGGCTCACTTTTGCTTCAGTTAGATAAATTTCTTTATTTATTTATACTTATGAATTTCTTTATTGCTGGCTCACCTTTGCTTCATTTAGATAAATTTCTTTCTTTATTTATACAGTATATTCAAATAAAAGGAAATCCAATATTACCAATGACAATGCTGTAATAAATACGAACAAAATTACTTTTGCCCAACCGGTCATATTCGTTAACGTTTTGAGATAGTTAGAAGTGATTCCCTGGTAAACCTAATTCAAAACACAAATTTAAAGATATATTTATAACCTAATAGAGTAAAATTGTTGTAAAAATACGCATATTGAATGAAACAAAATAATCTGCATCACCATAATTTAGATTAATTTTTACGCCGGATACCCATGTTGCCATACATCTTCTCAGTACAGATTTGCCGACAACAGAATGTTTTTAAGCTTGAAATGATCAAAACAGATGCAATATTTTTCCAAAGAGTATTAATAGAAAAGTATGGGAAAGGACAAAGTCAACTGCATTGCGTGTTTGTAGACTTAGCCCCAAGCAATGTGGCATAGCTGAAGGAAAGCAACATAACACAAAAGGTGTTACCAAGACGAGCTGTAATGTAAGAATTAGAAACACCCGCACTTACTAAAAGGGAAGAAGCAGAGCTGAAGGAGTTAAATTTAAGATGAATAAAATGTAAGTGAAGGACAAATTGTGTCTTTTTATAGGCTGCAGGTTAAATTGTTTCATCTAATTCAGGAGAGTCAACCCCTGGCCCACAGGCCACATTTGACCCCGGTAGAGTGTTCCGCTCGGTATTTTTCAAAATGGCTAAAACCAGCGTTTCTTAAGCTGTGTTTCAATGAACTATAAACAAGACGTTTTGATAGGCTTACCTTACACCCCGAAGGGAAAATCTCTTTTCTAGAAAATAGTACGTTTTTTTAGGATGAAAATTGTAAATTCAGACAAACAAAACAAATTATTTCGGAAGCTAAAATGATAATGTTAGGTGTTCCGTGAATGAAAAATTTTGACGAAAGTTGGTTTAAACCATAGATGTCGAACTTGTGGCCAACCTACAGGTTGGCTATCCTCTCTAATTCCGTTTATAAATTTTTCAAAATCTTCTTTACGACCAAAGAAAAAAATCTTCACTTATAAATACAGCAAATCAAAATAGCCCTTGACTCAATAAAGATGTACGTCTCTGATCAAACTGGTTGCATGAAAAATTTGTGACCATATAAATTTGTTGTAGCTGGATTTTGCTGCACGTTTTATTTGTTTTGCTGCATACTTAAAAATTGCTTCACAGTTTAATTTTTTGATATCTTTTTAAACTAAAAACATAGGTTGCACTTTGTATAATAAAAAACATGTACTAAAAATGAAACTCAATGTTTACTATAACTAAAAATCAACATAAAATATAAATGAATCATTTAATTCATCAAAAATATCGCTTGAAAAATGAGCTACCATGCGAAAATATTTTAGGTGTCTTCTTTTCCAAGCATTTCTAATTTGAATAGTTTATAAATTACGAATGGTAAAAATGTTACTGACACCAATTACATTGCAATAACTTTATGTCTGAAACAAGTAGTAATGTAGGAGTCAGGAAAAATAACACTGGCCGACATTTAAAAAAAATTTTTGTTGTTTTTATAAAAGTAGTTGTGTTTGGATAATTTTACCCTGCTGATTCTAAATCTGCAATCGAAATTTTTCTATCACATTGCAATTTTCCACAAAAGAATATATTAAATCTTCTATCTATACATACAGACGACACACAGATACTTTTACTTTTTTTGATAGAAGGCATGAATTGTTTTGTTTTTTTGGTTTTTCTTTCAGGCTTATCGCATCAATGGCAATCACCTTTCCATGCGCAACAATAGTCGGCCATCATTAAACAGTTCCACCGTCCCTGGTACCCTGTTTTCATTGTTTATACATCTTGGTAAAATCTTTCACCTTGCTCTTCGCTCATAGCACCCAAATTAAAAAAAAAAGGTTAGCGTAGAAAATTACCAACGCACGTGTTTGCTTTATTTCGCTTGAGTTTCTGTTCATAATTTGCGCGTGCACTCGCTGCCAGCGCTTATTTCGTTTTACCCTTTATTTTTAGTTAATCTCATCTCGGAGCATAAGTAGTATAGGAGGAAAGTCTTCTTAGCAATTGCGCCGGATTTGCGCCGGATTTGCGCCGGATTTGTGCCGGATTTGTGCCGGATCTGGCGGGGTATCCTAACCCTAGCTCTAACCCTAACTCCCACGAGTTCGATTCCCAGGTAGAGCGATGAAGTCGTGTGGAAACCTAACTTATACCGAGCAACGAAGTTGCGAGTTTGATTCTCACCCAAAGCGACGAAGTCGCGTTGAAATATAACTTATGCTGCACAACAAAATTGTGAGTATGATTCCCAGGCAGAGCGACGAAGTCGCTATGAAACATAACTTATGTCGAGCAACGAAGTTGTGAGTTTGATTCCCAGGCAGAGCGACGAAGTCGCTATGAAACCTAACTTATGCTGCACAACGAAGTTGTGAGTATGATTTCCAGGCAGAGCGACGAAGTCGCTATGAAACATAACATATGTCGAGCAACGAAGTTGTGAGTTTGATTCCCAGGCAGAGCGTCAAAGACCTTATTCTAAACTTTCAGCTGTCTTTCTATTGCAAGAACACGTCATCAATCTTTCAGCTGTCTTAACGAGGTTGGAGCAGCTGTCCTTCTATTGCAAGAACATGTCAATACTCTTTCAGCTGTCGGTAACAAGGTTGGAGCAGCTGTCCTTCTACTGCAAAGAGACGTCAGCAATTAAAAATTCTCCTAGACAACGGTTACAAAACATGATGCGACCCATGACGTCATACGAAGTGGTGTATATAAATACAGTTGCTGCAACCTCTTGGTATTATTGTAGACAATGTCAGTGGTCCTGAGTTTGATCCCCAACCAAGATAAGATAAAGTTTAATCTTTAGAAAATCAATGGTCCTGAGTTTGATCCCCCACCAAGATAGTAGAAAGTTTAATCCTTAGAAAATCAGTGGTCTTGAGTTTAATCCCCAACCAAGATAATAGAAATATAAATCTTTAAAAATCGATGGTCCTGAGTTTGATCCCCAATCAAGATAACAAAAAGTTTAATCTTAAGAAAATCGATGATTCTAAGTTTGTTTGCCAACCGGGCGAGTTTGGGCAAGTCAGTTTTACTGCACGATAAGCAGTTGTTTCGTGGGGAATTCCCTAGGTTTTTACCAGGTTTGTTTGTATAAGTTTCTTTGTCTGTTGCAGAAGTTTGTATTAGTTTTAGTTATATTTATGTTCAATTTCTCATCCATAACGGTAGGTATATAAAGCAGAGTTTGTTTGTTTTTCTATTAATCTAAAAAATATGGATCGAAATTGTGTTGATGCTGCAGCAATATCTGATACTCAAAACTCCGAAGCTATCAAAAGAGAGATGGAAAGTGTAGACAACAGAAAACTATTTAAAGAAATCAATGTTTCAACAATTCCCTCGTCGTCGTTTTTCCGAAAAGTTAGTCTTGACATCGGAAAAGGGAAAGCTGTTGAAATCGTCGATGTGTTAATGGGGGATGTCCCTTTTTTTCTATTCCAATCAAAATCGAACAAAAAAAATTACGCGGTTCTGTTGTTCTGGGCTGCGGATGATGAAGTTTGTCGAATTTTGGAAAAAGTTCAAACTATATCCAAACACAAACTTCAGATCAATTTTAAGATCGAAAGTGTAACAAAAAACCAACGAGAAGTTGCCAGTATCATGAACAAATTTAGATGTTTAAAAAAACAAAATGACGACGTCTGCCGGCTTTCAATTAATGATCGCCACGAACTAGAGTCGATTACCAATTTGTTGAGAGTTATTGATTCGCGTTCTGTGTAATTTCTTTAATTTTTTCTAAACAAGTTTGATTCTTGTTACGTCCTTGTTCAATTTTAATAGTTTCTCTTGGTAACCTTGATTTTTAGATATCTATATCATTTTTAATTTTTTCTTGGCAATCTTGATTTGTGTCATACCTTTGTTTAAGTTTTTTTCTTGTCCACCTTGATTTTTGTTGTACTTATGCTCAATTTTTAAAACTTTTTCTTAATCAACCTTCATTTTAGAAACCTGCATTCGCTTTTTCCCTAAGAAAACTTGACTTTTAGACAACTTTATTCAATTTTAAAACCTTTTCTCTTGACAGTTTTGATTTTTGTTCTACCTAACCTCAATTTTTCTCTAACAACCTTGATTTTTGTTATAAACTTTGTACAATTTAAAAATTTTTTTCTAATCAACCTTGATTTTTGTTATACCTATGTTTAACTTTTTTCTAGACAAGTAAAGAGTTTCTTATTGGTACAATAAATTTCTAGACAAGTTTGATTTTTTGTTACAACCTTGTTAAATTTTTAAAAAAATTTTTTGGTTTTTATTCGCAGTCAAAGTAATTGTTAAAAGCTTTAAACAAAAATTTTATTGATTCGTGTTCAACAAACAAATGTTTCATAATAAAAATGTCGTCTCTTTTCCATTTTTATTATTTAGTAAAACTGTTTTCTAGATAAATTCTATTTTTGTTACAACTTTGTTCAAATTTAAAACTTTTTCTCCGAACAACCGTGATTATCGTTTTAAGGTTTTTTTTTTCAATTTTTTTCAATCAACCTTGATGTTGATATATCTTTGCTTAATTTTTTTCTTGACAACCTTGAATTTTAGTTACTCATCTTCAATTTTTTTGTTATACCTAAGTTGGATGTTTTTCGTGACAATCTTGGTTTTTTATTCGTACTCGATTTTAAATTAACTGTCAAAAGTTTTCTTAAAGCGCGCAATAAGCGAGCTCGTCAAAGGTTAAGAAAGTTACAATATTACGCAGCTGCTTTCTGGATTTATATAAATTGATGAGACAGAAACCCGTCAAAGCTTTTCCTGTTTGTCATCATACAATAACTAAATCGTGAAGAAAGTTACAATATATAAGATATTATGCAGCTGCTTTTTGTTTTACCTATATTTAACTTTTTTCTAGACAAGTAAAGAGCTTCTTAGTGGTACAATAAATTTCTAGACAAGCTTGATTTTTTATTACAACCTTGTTAAATTTAAAAAAATTTCTTGTTTTTTATTCGCAGTCAAAGTAATTGTTAAAAGTTTTAAACAAAAATTTTATTGATTCGTGTTCAATAAACAGATGTTTAATAAAAAAGTCGTCTTTTTCCCATTTTTATTATTTAGTAAACCGAATTCAAACACAAGTATTATTTTTATGTTGTATGAATTTAATTTCTAGTGTTAACATTTTAATTGTTTCAAAAAAGAATTCGGTTCTAACTATGTTTCGTCTTTTGGTCCTTTTTATAAACTTTTAATAACAAGAAGACTACTGTAACCTTGGCAACGTGTGTCAAGGTCTCCTCTTACACAGAAGCTTGCTGTTCATACCGTATCACGTTTCCTGTTAAAACTATGACGTATTCATGATTGAAAATCTAGTTACCTTAATTTCCAGTGTAAAAATAAAGTAAGCAAAGAATTTTATAATTTTTAACAACTGTCTGTAAAAAGAAATTTTATTACAAGCTTGACCCAAAAGATTTGATTTTAAAACACCGACTTAAACTTAGTTCGATCCCCAATCAAATACAACCTTTTGTACTAAAAAGTTTTACATTTTTTCACGTTTACTAACAAAATTCATCGTAAAGTTGATTATTTTATGCATTTTACCAACTGAATTTTTTTAAATTAATATGAAATTTAAAGTCAAAGAAGACCAACGTAAGGAAGACCAATTCCAAGAACAGTCGTTTTTTGAAAATATAATAATTCTATCAAGTCCTATCGCAGTTAGTTCTTATGTCTAAACGAAAACAAACCAATCTGAAATTATTTAATTAACTTATTGACTAGTTCGAAAGTTAAAAATAAACTTTTGAAAAAAACAGAATAGCTAAAAATTTGGCTTTCAGGACACGGTTTTGTTTGGGGTAACAAACACAAATAAAGTAAGAAACCAACAAATTTAGCGTTTTATCTTGAACGTTGCTTACCTCTGAGAAAAAGGTGTGGACAGTGACCTTGTAAAAGAAACCACCTACGGATATTAAAAATTAGACTTTTTAATTCATTTTCCGTTTTCTACACCAAGGTTTTAAAGTAATATAGAAAAACTTTTTAACAATTTTCTTAAAAATCGAAAATGTGAAATATCCAATAAAGCGTAAGACTTCTTTTACACTTAATTTTAACTCGATTTCAGTCAGGTGTAACAGCAATGTACATTTTGAAACAAAATTCAACTCGTTTTAATATTTTTAATTCATTCTTCTAACTTTTTATTTAATTCATTCCAACGTAATATTGCTTGAGATGTTAAAAAAAGAAATGCTATGCAGAAACTTATTGGTTAATTTAAAGAAAAAATTTTGAAATCGTTGAATTAGACACGGGGCGTTGATTAACAACCAATTGCGATCAGTCATCATCCCCCAAACTTAACGATAACAAACCGAGTAAAATGATTTAAGTTAAGCTAAATTTTTTTATTTTTACTAGCTTAATAAATCTTTGAAACATCAATTTTTAGAAAAAGACGGCTTGACACTAGTTAAACCAAAAATATTTTAGTTTTTCTTTTTCCAAATAAACGCTTTAACCAAAAGTTTCATCAATTGATATTAAAATTGATCCATGAATATAATTTTATACAGTTTCGCACGGAGGTTTTGTGGTCAGGTTCTTAAAATTATCACTATTTAAAAATTTCCTCAAGAGTCTCACATTGTAAAGGTTTTAATATGAAAACTCTAAATTCCTTCTACGTGAAAAAAATTATCTCTTTGAAAGACCGACCTTTCTTCCCATTGTCTTACATTTTAAAGTTACGGAAACACTAGCTTGCTTAAAAAATCTAAAAAATTTCTCCTAAAAAGTGTACGTTTTTTCCAAGTGTCACAGAAGTTTGTTTGTTTTTGGAACCAAATCCAAAAAAACTCTACTTTATTTTAGGTTTTTGTTATTTTTAACGCATAGCAACAACTCAATCTCAAATTTTTTGTCACAATTGCTTTCTTAATTGCGCAAATGGTGTAATTTTGTCAAACTCTTTGTATAATTGTTACACAAAGATAAATATTCGTCTTTTGCACGGTTCTCATTTTATTTTGTTTTTTCTTTTTCAAAGTGAAAAGAGTCGCATGAAAGCCTTTAACTAAATATCGATTCGTTTGTTTTAAATACTAAGTAACAACACAAACATTTCAAAGTTAACTAACAAAAAGTTGACTAGTCAAGTTTATTAGACTCATTAAAAGATATCGATTTTTGACTTATTTCACCTTGTAACTTTAATGTTTTCAATCTACTTTGCATTAAAAAGGTGTTTAGCATCACAAAATTTCACAAGATTTTCTCAAGTTGAAACCGTCACGATCGAAAAATAGCAAATTTCATGTTAAAAGTTGTTCGGTTTGCAAATCAATATCTGTTTTTAGCAACTGTTTATTCATCATGTGACCTAAAATGCGGTGTATTAAATTAATTTTATGATAAAAATCAGTCAACCTTACAAATTTTAACTAGTTGAAACCGTTTGTGCCTCAAAAAATCAGAAACATACGCTTCAGCATGATTTAATTTTGCATTTTTACAAGCAAACTTTTTGAAACAAATCTACATTTTACTTTGTTCACGTTTCAATAGCTAAGTTTGTTGTTTCAAAGGTTAGACCAACAATTTTTTTTTTATTTTTGAATTTGAAATCACAACTTGTATATTTTGTTTTATAAACTTACTCTTTTTAAACTATTATGCACGTAACTTGTAGAGCATATCAATTTCTATGTCTTCAATTGGTCTTTAAGATTTCTATTTTAAAAATTCTTTAAGTATTGTTGTCGCTAGTTATAAAAAATTATCACAATTTGTTAAAAATTTTTCGTTTACAAGTTTGTTTGATGGTAAAATGTTAGATAAAAGTTACAATTTGAAATATTTTTATAAAAGAATAGCGTTTTTATTGCTTTTCAATGCAAAAGTTCATGCACAAAACTTGAAAATTACACAGATCAAAAAAGTTTTATTTAAACCACAGTGTTGTCTATTTTACCAAGTTTTTTGTATCATAACAACAATAAACTATTTCTCAAGTCAACTGTTGAACTTTGCGTCATAATCACAGCTCTTCTTTATTCTTGTTTTCAACACTATCTTTGTCATTTTTAAGGTGATAACAATTTATTTTCTTGTGTTTTTTGCTTAATGTCATCATCACCAACCCATAATTTTACAACTATTTTGCTTATTTTTAACATTTACATCTCTGTTTTAGCTTTTGTTTAAGAAATTGTTTTTAATTTTAAATGGGTTTTTGTCCAAATTTTTTGGAAACTGTGGTTACTTTTAATGGTGAATTTTTGAAGGTTTTTTCTTGTTAGGTTTGTTAATCTGTTAATGTTTAAATCCAGTTCTTTTGATTCGGATTCAAAAACGAATAAGAAAACAGACGCTCGCATCACGTTGAATGTTAAGATTTCTTTTACAAGTTGATAAAATGTTTTGTTAAGTGGGAAATTGCTAAAACAAAATTGTTATGAAAATAGCAGGATTGAATAAAAGTTTACGTGTTTAAAAATGCATTGTTCTGCTTTAATACTATATTGTTCAATTAACGTAGTGTTGCTTTTTAAACAAGCATTTTTCGAACTTCAAATAATGAAGCTTTGGCGAGGTCGCACGTGAGTGAAACACTTCGGACGTGGAGAAGTCCTCTATTGTCACGTAGATTTGTGTTCCGTATTTAAAGGATGATAAAATTGACTTAAAACACAGCAATACGTTTTTGGTAAAGCACCTTTTCTTTGCCATTATTAAATTATTTTATTTTATTTCGGTTTGTTTTAACACTAATTTTGTAATTTTCACAAGTTTTATAAACACTTAAAAATATTTTAATAGCGGTTATTTCTTATTCTCAAATAAAATCAGTGATATGAAACCTACCAAGAAAAAACCTTCAAAAATTCACCATTAAAAGTAACCACAGTTTCCAAAAAATTTGGACAAAAACCCGTTTAAAATTAAAAACAATTTCTTAAACAAAAGCTAAAAC
>OY796886.1:41000399-41104677 GCA_963680785.1 Diplosoma virens | reverse complement strand
TATGTTTGACAAGAGCAGTTTTTTTATTTATGTTGTTATCATCAATTTTCGCCAGATTGCGTGGGTAAAGATCACGTTTTGTGTTCCGCACAGCGTGTTTTAAAATTACGACCAGTTTCTCCTATATACAATGCAGGAGCAATCTTGGCATGGAATTTGATAAATAGCTCCTTGTCGTCGAGTAGGTTCAATTCTGTCTTTGGTTGAAGGTAAGATGTCTTTTATAGTTTTTAAAGGTTTAGTACAGACTTGGACATCAAAACTTTTTAGAGTTCTTGTAATTTTTTTCACTGAGTCCTGATATATATCGGTAGAATGACTTGAACACTCTTGAACAGAATGAATTCGAAACTAATTACTAAAAAGAAAGACAAAACAATTGAAATGAAGAAATTAATGGAAGCTCTCAGACACAATAATTATCCGGACTGGTTTCTAAAACAGACAATAAACCGCATGAATATTTCAAGAACAAAAAGCAGAGTTACTTCAAATCATCAAGAAAAAGAAAGGTACAGTCATTCTACCATATATATCAGGACTCAGTGAAAAAATTACAAGAATTCTAAAAAGTTTTGATGTCCAAGTCTGTACTAAACCTTTAAAAACTATAAAAGACATCTTACCTTCAACCAAAGACAGAATTGAACCTACTCGACGACAAGGAGCTATTTATCAAATTCCATGCCAAGATTGCTCTGCATTGTATATAGGAGAAACTGGTCGTTAATTTTAAAACACGCTGTGCGGAACACAAACGTGATCTTTACCCACGCAATCTGGCGAAAATTGATGATAACAACATAAATAAAAAAACTGCTCTTGTCAAACATATTGTTAAATTCGACCATAAAATCAACTGGCTTGGCTCATCAATTCTCACTTTTGAACCTGACTTTTATAAACGCCGTTTTTTAGAATCATATTTCATACAAAAAACTAATTTCTCGATAAATGACAAAGAAGGTGTGTATTACAATAAAATATATAATGAATTAAAATGAAACCTGTTTTTGTATTTTATTTACTGTACTTTCAAAATTTAATTGCTGTTTTAAATTGTTCTCTCACGCTTGTTCGATTCCGTGTTGCGTATTTCATTGTTTTTTACACGAAACTTGTTGTTTTTTTTTGAAATAATCATTTAATGCTACGCTTGAGTAATTTCCGCTATGTTTTGACAACTGTTTTTTGAAAAAAACAATTTTAGTTGATTTCTTAACTTTACATTCATTTTAGCTTTGGTCCTGATGAAGCGTGCTTGTAACCGCACCCGAAACGTTGACTGTTTGTTTTTAATTTTTAGTTTTTAATAAACTAAAAAGGTTTTTAACAAAAAAAAGTTTTCTGTTTTTACCAGAAGAACAACAGAGTATAATTAACGGTCTTGTCGATGAGGCAAGTATGGGCACTGCGACAATAAACAGGCGGACAGTATTCAGCCGAAGAATGGACCAAGGCAGGGGTGGCTGTGCAGAGTACTGCGGCATCGTACCCCAGCTTGATCCAGTCAATTGCTTTAAAAGCCCAACACGAGATGCTACCTTCTTGCGCAGTGACTCTAAGTGTCGGCAAAACGTGAGTGCTGTATGCAGCTTTATGCAGACATAAGTGTGTTTAGTACAAAAAGGTAAAGCCAGTCCGTTGACAAAAATGTTAAGCTCACATCGTGCCTCCTTGTTATAAAGATGGAAGAATGCCAACAGAGTTTTTGTAGTATTGAGCTTGAGCTTTCCTTTGTAAAAGTAGGAGGATAGGGTTGCCATGTCCTGAGTAAGAGTCGCTTCCTGCCAGTCGTTTGCATAGTGAAAGATGCCCAGATCATAAACATTAGCAAATTTTCTTCCAATTGTCACTGGCAGGTCATATGTATAAATATTAAACAAGAGGGGAGCCAGAACTGATACTTGTGGGACGCCATTCTTAAGGCGTCGTAATCTACTTTGTTTTCCGGTATCGGTGGTGAGGGTAAAGCGTCAATTACAAAAAAGTTCCATAATAATCAATGAGACCATGTGCCTGTCTGGAAGAAGACAGAGTAGCTTGCAGGTGTGGCTGCGGTATCACACAGTACTGTAAACTGCTGTGAGATCAATAAACACAGCGCTGGCCTTCTTTTTGGCCAAAAACCTATCCTCAAAAGTTAGAAGAGTAACTTGATCTACGGTCGACATTCCACGCCAAAATCCAGCTTACTCTCTAGGTACCAGTGAATCAATAGTTGGTGCGATGCGGGCATACATAAGCCTCTCCAAGATTTTGAAGAAAACACAAGGCAGTGAGATAGGTTTGTAGCTCTTTGGGTCTCCTAATTGCTTATTCGGCTTTGGGATGGCAACCACTAATGCTTTCTTCCAAATTTTTGGAAGCTTGAATTGGCGCATGCAGGAAGACAGGAACTTGTTTAACCAGGACTTCAAAGCTCTGGGCATAGAGCGTAAGGGCCCGGAGCTTTTCCAGACTTTAACTGCTGAAGTGCATTGGCAAATTTTTCTCAAGAAAAATCGACTAGGCCTCTAACCTGTTCAAACACTTTATCTTTTTTGGTATAACTTTGACAATTCTAATCCTATACCTATCTCCTATCATCATAATATTAAGAGATTTTGGGCCGAATTTTTTTATTATTGTTGTTAAATGTTATCCATTAAGACATTTAACTTTGCTGAAAAATCAAACATCTTTCGAAACTCAAGAAATCAAAGATATTAAGCAAAGAGTTCAACTTTTGGTTGACTTTATATTGCTAAGAGTTTTACAGACGTCTTGATTAATAAAAATTCCTGGTTGCAGTTTAAAAACAACGTAAAGGAGACGTTTAAACCTTTGACCAAGGGCACAATTGGACAGGGTTGAAGAAACGAAGCAATTTTTCCATAGATGTACCTGATCAAAACATTTTAGAAGAAGCAAAAAAATTTACCCGAATGTTTTTGTTGATTGCCTTAGTCATGATTTTGCAGCATTTCATGGTGATACCCACATATATTCAGGATTAATGTTGAGACATTATTTGCAATTGAAAAACACTACCTTTAAAAAACATCTTTACAGTTACATTTAAGATAATGGCATTTTAAACTAACAATTCCATCTCTAAAAAAGGATTTGCATCCACAAGAGAAACATCATTTATCCTACAATTTTGGGCAGTGCTAATGGCCTACCCAATTTTGCAATGTCAGGATTAACCTCATTTTCTAGTTTTAGATGGTTTTCTCAAATTTTGTATCTTAATTGTCTCCGATATTGCTTTATAAAATTGTTCGGCCTTATTTCGTTAATTTCAGTTTTCTGACTTCTAGTTTAGCATTTTGCTTTGACACCTTGCCCATCGTGCTTTAATTGGTTATAATTAATTTGATTCATTGTTGCAAACACAGACATGTAGCCATTATCACAATTATTACAAATGTCACAAAATTAAGGTTAATTGCATCCAATAATTGTGCTGACGATTATTTTTGTATTTGGTGAATTGCGTTTGTCTTGTTACAATTTTTAGAACATCGAAGTTCAACTTTAATTTCTTTGATTTATTTTCATTTGCTTTCTTCGTCCGCCAACATCGCCCGCCGGAAGCAGATACATATATTGCTGCACCTCATGGGATGCGCATGAGACAATAGATACAGAGTCACTGAGAGAGACCAGACGATGGTCGGAGATAGAGACTGCGAGAGACGCAGAAAAAATTGGAAGAGCATTGCAACGGGGGCCGAGACGAAGAGGAGTGTCAAAAATTGAGAATTTTTTAAGGTGGAATTGTTAAGCGCATCAGTATTTTTTGTATGTTTGCATTTGGGCTGACAATTCATTATGATAATTTGAACTTTTTGAAAATATCTCGAGCACTTGTAAACAAAGTTGCGTCCTTCTTCATTTTTCTTGTCAAACGACCGCATACCATCTAAATCAGTGTTTGCCTTACGGATCACACTGCTTTCTGTCAATAAGTGCCAGTCAGCAAGTTAGCCATTCATCTTTCCCCGCGAAAATAAAGTTGCTGGCTTTACCCTAATAGGAGTGAGACATTGCGGATTTATTGTAACAACTTGTAGAAACTGCTATCATTTGACTGCTTTTTTGATTTTAATGCATTAGAGCAAGGGTTCCCAAACTTTTTTTAGCTACGTACCCCTTTATTGAACTCAAATGTGAGGCGTACTACTTCAAAAGAATTTAACAAAAAATGAATAGGATTGTATAGATTTACAATGATTACGCATTCGTATAAATCTGGCAAAAAGTTTTACGCCGGATGCCCTTCCTGCCGCAAACCTCCCCATTTATCCGGGCTTGGGACCGGCATCAAGAGACACAGAAATGTGCCACCGATGGCTGGGTTTGAAGTGATCTCTCGAATCTCATGAGGAGAGACCAAGAGTATGTAGGAAGAAAGATGATGGAAATGGAGTTACCAAGAAAGAGGAAAAGAGGGAGACCAAAGAGAAGATTTTTAGATGTGGTAAAAGAAGATATGAAGGAAGTTGGTGTGAAGGAGATGGACATTGAAGACAGAAAGATGTGGAGAATGATGATACGCTGTGGCCACCCCTGACTAATGGGAAAGGCCGAAAGGAGAAGAAGAAGAAGAATAGGATTGTATAGACAAAACGCAAAAAGCATCTTTTAACTGCTTTAATCATTTCTTTATAAATTTAATAAGATGGATCAGCTTGGCTTTGTTTACAAGTACATCAATTCTTGAAAGCGTTTTGGAAAGGTACGCGCGTAAGTCATGTTTGACTGTGCCAAGGAGAGTGTCGCTCCCATTTGGCAAAGCTTAGCTGGCTGGATGTCTGAGAGTACAGGTAGTGGTCCGTTGGAGTGGGACGCAGGCATCCAGTGACTATGTGCAAAGGCGTAGTTCAAGACACTGTCGATGAGGCGAGTGTGAGCACTGCAATACCAGACTGGCGTACAGTACTCAGGTGTTGAGTAGACTAGAGATAAGGTGCCTATGCGAAGTGGTTTAGCACCAGCACCCCATCTCGATCCTACGTGTTGGCTCAGAAGTGTAACGCGCGCGTCAGCAGTGTAACTGCCGTTACCGTCTTAGTGTGACTGAACTTCAATCTTCAAGTGTGGAGATACCCTGAAAGTGTAAACATGTTTGGCTTAAAGTCCCCTCCAAGTCCTTCCAGTTTCCAGAAGAGTACAACAATGCTAAATCATCAGCATAAGCAAACTTTTTGAAAATCATGGAAGGAAGATCGTACGTATAGATGTTAAATAGGAGGGGAGCCAAGACCGATCCCTGAGGAACGCCGTTTTTAAGACGGCGTAGCCTGCTTTGCTTGTTGTCACCGGTAGTAAGGGTAAAGCTTCAATTTCGGACAAGCTCCATAATCATTCTGACCATGTGCTTATCCGGACGAAGTCTCAGCAGCTTGCAGGTAAAGACCACGGTGCCAGACAGTGTCATAAGCAGCTGTCAGATCGACAAATACGGCACCGGCCTTCTTTTTAGCTTCAAAAGAATCCTTGATGTTCTGGGTTAGCAGAACAACTTGATCTACGGTTAACTTCCCGCGTCGGAACCCAGCCTGCTGTTTAGGGAGCAGTGGATCAAACGTCTCGAGAATCTTGTAGGGGACACAGAGCAGAGATATTGGTCGATAACTCTTTGGGTCCCGCATGGGCTTTGTTGGTTTTGGGATCGCAACTACAAGCGCTTTTTTCCAGATCTTGGGAATTTTGAGTCGGCGCAAACAGGAAGAAAGGAAGTCACGTAACCAGGACTTCAAAGCAGCTCCAGCATGAAGTATTAGCTCGGGGGGATGAAATCAGGTCCCGGAGCTTTACCTGGTTTTAAATGTTGGAGGGCAGCTGTAAATTCTCTTTGTGAAAAATTGTCAGTGATATTTATTGTGTCTGGTGTTGTGGCCCTCCAAAGGTCAGACACTTCTTGAGAGACAAGTCGAGATGACTTGCTGTCAACAGCTTCGTATTTCCCATTTTTAACCAGCTGAGATGCAATAGCATCGGCTGAAACGGGACAGTGACGAGGAGAGTGTCATGACCTACCAGTAAGGTTGTTCAAAATACTCCATGCTTTTCGACTAAGTGTGAGAATTCAGTGCTCCGAACTGCCTCGAACCATCAATCCCTCCAATTCCTGTCAAGCATGACAAGTAGAGCTGCAGCAGCCAAACTTGAGTCATCTCCTTGAGGAGTTTGCAGAAAGGTTTTTTAGAGGCATTTACACTCTGCATCCCAACACGGAATATAGTTATTTCGATACCCGCGTAGTATAGTCTTTTTGGCTGCTTTCTTAATGGTGTTACAGAAGTCCTGGTAAGCCGCATCCACATCAAGTGAATCAGGCGGCAACAAAGTCTTTGCAAATTTATTCATCAAAGCAATATAGTGACTCCATTTGGCCTTGCGGAAGTTCCAACGCTGAACAGGCATGCTTGGCACTGCCATAGCAAACCTTGGTGGTGTAATAAGCAAGGTCGATGTTGTGACCTGGGGAACTTTTCAAGAACACGTCTATCCGGTAAGCAATTGTTTGGACCTATGCTAGCGAAAGCTAGATCTGGATTGGTTCCAGCAGCCGGAATAAAAACTAGTAGCGTCCTTGGCATTATATAGGAGGGCAAGACAATTAATATTTACCCAGCCAGCCAAGCACTCACCATCCGGACTGTTGTCATCGTAACCCCAGTCAGCATGGCGACAGTTAAAATCGCCAGCGTACAGACAGGAGTGAGGAAACACTGGGAGATCCAGCGTTCGCAATCGCGTTGGGGGTGGTTTGTAGACGTTGACTATTTTATAGTTATCAACGTCCAAAATCAACCACTCGATCTCCGATATCAGTGGAGATTGGTCCAAAAGCGTTTATCTTAGTCGCTCGTGGACAAACGTGGCAAGGCCATGCTTTCTGCTTAAAGAAGACCCAGCTAGTTTGTAGTTTGGAAGTACCAACTTCTCTGTATCAGTGCAGTGGGTCTCCTGCAGTAGGAAGACGAGTGCCTCAGACTGCATAGCGAGGTGATGAAAAACGTTCATCTTGCTTGCAGTGAGGCCTTCAATGTTCAGCTGAAGAATAGTGGGTCTTCGGAACTTGTTGGGAATGTGCCCTGAAAAGGGCAGTTTTATATGGGCGTTACTCCGTCCTGAAATGGACGTTTGCCGATTAGCAGACCCACACTGAACATCGGAATGGGTGGATACCCTTCCATTTTGATAGGTTCGGTTTGGTCTGTCATCTTTAACATCAATGAACAGACTTACTCACGGCCCAGGCTGCGAGAAAGCACCAACCATCTGGGCCAACCTACAGTAAGTTGAACTGCGAGAAAGCACCTACAGTAAGCTGATGAAAAGAGCAAAAGTCTTTCCTCACATTTTTTTGACACCAATAAACATGACTTTACCATTAACGACCAAAATTTCTACAGGGTGAGGTTTCAAGATATCTTCGGCTGTTGAATCATTCAAAAGTTTAACAAATTTATCTTGCAAACTATAAAGAAAGGTCTGGAATCAACCCCGAAAAGATTGCGAATCAACTTATCATCAAAATCATTTAAATCGGGGAAATAATTTCCCAACAGATCACGTAACAACTGCAAGTGGTTTCGCATCAACTCGCTAATATGTATCAGCAATTTCGTCTTTCTACAGTAAGGCAAAGCTTTCGCTCATGTTTTCGAAGATGGTCGTATCGACCGCATATTTTTTTCTTTCTTCAGGATTAGTTTTGTTTGAAATGCTTTCAATTTGTCTGTAAAGTCTATTAGGAAAGCTGAGTTACCTTGTACTGATATGTTATTTGTAAGAAAAAGAAGACCTAAAAAGTGTTGATGATGATGAAATTGCTGTCAAAATGCAGGTTGCTGAAGTGCGAATATAAGAAACTTGCTCGCCTAAACGCGTACCCTCGAGATTTCTCTCGCGTACCCCAGTTTGAGAACCCCCTACATTAGAGAGGTGTTTGTAGCCAGTGCTTTCGTGCTTTCACTGTGCTGCTAAGATAATTTAAGCAAATTAGACTAATTAAAGACAGTATCTGAACCAGTGCCGCATAACTCGATAAATGGTTCACCCCAAAGTAAATAAAATTTCTGTAAGTTTGAACGAATAAAGAAGAATGGATCAGAGAGGAAATTAACTAATTTCTACATTTGTGTTTTAGTTCTGATGTTTTATGACATCTTCTATTCTATCATGATTAATTTGTACTTAGTAAATTTGCGTAAGCTTGTGAGTATTTTATTGTCAAAATTTTTTATGTATTTTTTTGTGTTGCGTGTAATTGTGGATTCACAAGAATAATAATATTTTTATCTTGCTTTGGAAAAATTTGTTTGCGAGTAAATGAGCTTTGGCTATATGCAGAAAAGGATAAGCAAATTGAAATAAAAAAGTTTAAGAAGCAATGATCTAAAAACAACTCACGATTTTCTAAAAGTCTTTGTCTTAATCCAGAGGTGTGCAACCTGCGGCCCGCGGGCAAAAATATGGCCCGAAAACTGAAATTCTGTGGCCCGCGAAAGTTTTAGTCTTCGCTGCTTTTTAGATGTAAAATGGAGCAAAAACGATCGGTTGCGGCCAAATGCCAAACAAATTTTATAAGAAAACCTTTTATTTGAGTCTTCACAAGAGGAAAACCAATCGTTTCTTTTTTTTTTCTACTACAAAATCACGTGAAAACAAAAAACAAATCTTATTGCATCAAATCTGAGTGACATTTGGGCTGGTACGGCTATGAGCACAACAACTCCGGGCCGCGGTTTAATTTTGTTGTGCACATTTGGCCCGGCAGCGCTAAAGGTTGCAAACCCCTGTCTTATTGCATCAGATGATTAATAGTTTATGAACTCATCACGAACAAATCAAACCTTTTAGTAGTTTTTGGGTGTTTGTAGCCAGTGCTTTCGTGCTTTCACAGCATAGATGCATCGACATTATTAGCATCTACCGCTAGTGGCTCCGGTTTCATTAATCGATCAATGTTTAATTTTAGTAAATTGACGTTCCGTAATGGCTGTGAAGCAAACGAAACGGTCGCAACACGCCCCCGAAAAACACCACAGAAGTGGCTTTCCTAAAAATTGCACAAAGAGAGTTTAAACTTATTTATCTTCTTATATTTTTATGAATGTTTTTCTTATTTTGTCCTTATATAATGTTGAAAAAAAAGATATTCAATGAAAGTGAAACCACAAAAAGATTTTACTTCTCACTCAAGATTAACGAGCACAAGCGTATTGACTTTGTCACAAAAAATAAATTAAAATAATGCTGTTTACGGTTCCCACCTTTTATGTTTTGCACCAAGCCCCTCTTTTTTATAAATCATAACTGCTGACATAAAATGTCTTCCAAATTTATAACTAAATAAATTTTTAGATGTTGATGATTAGTGGGGTTAGTCAAGCTTGTCTAATCCACTGTTTTACAAAAACTACCAAAGTTGTGTTAATTTATTCTAAATTTCTTTAATATTATTCGAAATTTTTGACTTTGTTTTTGTTTCAAATTCGCTTTTTCTCTTAAAGTAGCAGCAACTTTAGCATAGCTAAAAGCCGACTCGAAAAAATGACCGAAGCGCAAGATTTTTTGTGTTTAGAGGAAAAAGATTGAAGTTGAATTTTTTTAACATTGTTTGGTTTGGTTTAGAGTTTAGACTGAAAGCGGTCGCAGAAAAAGCAAGCTGAAAGTGCAATTCTTGAAAAAGTAGTGGAAAAATTAATTTTTGACTCGTTTGATAAAACAAGTTCTCCAATCGTATTATAGAACAATAAAACAATCAGAAGAATTTTTTTTAAAGCTGAACACCATTGTTACGCCGCGTTGTGGTGGATTAACCAAGGTCACACTTCTAAGTTTTGTACAATTTCGTCCATGGTCTCGCTACTTGTTTTTTGTATTCATGATCTATAGAGCGAATCTCTCGCTGTTTGTTTGATGAATCGAATTTCATAAAACAAATAAATTCTTTTTTTTAAAAACAGCGAGGTAGGAGTCAAATTGAAATAAGTTAACTTTGGTTTCCGTTGTGGATTTTTTTATGTCATTGTTAATTGGTCCCATTCGTAGACCCAATGTGTTGTGCACGTGTATACAGTGTATACACGAAAAATAAATTGTGTGAATTAAGGAGCATTTACAGCCGTTTGCAGTACTTTTTTTCAGCGTGATCTTTGTTTGTTTTACTGACGCTCAAAATGGGAAATGCTCAAAATTGCCTGGGAAAGTAAACCTGTTTGTTTTATTGACGCTCAAAATGAGTGAATGTGAGCGTGTATAAAACAAAGATCACGCTGAAAAAAAAGTATTGTAAACGGCTGTAAACGCGCCTTTAAACAGAATACGGAAACCAAAGCTAGACAATGTTTAATTTATTTATTGCAGTTAACAATTGAGTGCAATGGAAACACTGCAGTGTCAAGTGAACCAAGAATTGTTTAATATATAGTTTCGAGTGCTTGTTGAGCAAAAGATGAACATTGCAAGCTTTATTTGTTTTAAGAAATTATTATTTAGATAAGTCTCAATTATTTTTTAGTTTTTAATACTTCATAAAGATTAATATTTAAAAGCTCTTGACATTTTTCACATTTTAATGCATAATTTCTGTGATAAAAAAAAAATTGAATAAATAAATTTTTTATATACTGTAAGTTCTTATATGCTGTATACACTTCACATTTTCACATGCATATACATTTTTAAATTCAAAGTAAAAAATTGCTTTGTTGCAATTTAAATTTATTTAAATTTGCCATGTACACAAAATTACCATTAAAATAAAATTCGAGCGTAGAAATGTCTTGAAAATATCGAAAATTGTAAGATTGTGAGACTTGATAAAATGCTATTTTTAAAGAAGATTGGCCATATTTCAAATTGTGTGAATGCATTTTTGGCAGAACGGAAATCAAGAACAAAAATATTTTTTATTATGCTTTCTTTATAACTGAAATTTTATGGTATCACTTTTCGCTACTTTACGCCAGAACCACAAAGTTTTTTACGACGCAATTGTAACTTTGGCCAGCCATTAACCCTTTGTTGTCAGATGTTTAAGGCGCTGAAATCAAATCGATACCGCGCTGGAGTAAAAACCAGCAAACACTGCCCTAACTTCAGCTTGAAGCTGTTTTCTGATGTTAACAAATTTAATTTAAAATAAAAAAGATGGTTTAATTATACGTAGAAACTAGAACAATTAGATCAATTATTGCCAGATAAGCTATCGTAATAACGAAAGTTAGAGCTAAGGCTTTTGCTTTGGCTACTTTTGCTACAAATATCGTGCAAATTGTTTAGGAAATCTTGCATAAATATTAAAAATATCACAAAAGCGTCTCAACGCCTTAGAGATTTTTTTAAGTTTGTTGTTGACAGGACTTCTTATTGTTCATTTTTTTAACTTTAAAAAGGATAATGTCGAAACCGAAAAATAGCCAAAAACTTTTTGCAAACCTAAAAATAAAGCTTAAATTACAGTAAGTAAAGCAAATCAATAAAAACAGCATTAATTAAAAAATGTGTTGCATAAGTAAAACTCAAGTTTGCATATGTTGAATGTAATTCCTTTATACGTGTATAGCAGTACTTGTTAACCTTTTTTGTGGCGACCCAAAAAAAGCAAAAATAGGCAAAAAATCTCTTGTGACTCAATCTTTTTTACAGATTGTATTGCAAGCAAGAAAATCTCTGTTTTCGTCCCAAAAACGTGGTGATCTCTAAAAAAAGGTTTTCATTTTGATTTGGATTTTGGATTTCTCGATTTACGTCCCTAAAAAGTAGAGATTTAACTTTTACACAATTACAATCGTCGGCGATTAATATTTGGGTCACACCCCAGGGGTAGAAAAGCATTGTTTTATTGACTTGGTATAACAGGATTGCCGACTTAATTGAAAATGTTTGTTCATTTATATTTGTAAATCACCCTTTTGTTGACCAGATTGCCTGGGAAAATAAACCTGAGGGAAAAGCCGTTATTGTTTTATACTGACAATAGGGTAGCTATTGATAAGATCAATTATTTGTGTCAAACACATAGTCTTGCGCCTTTTCCTTAAAATATGTATAAAGCTAACGTTTTATTGCAAAAATCAATTGTATTTGGCTGCGCTAAACAGCTCCGTACGCGTTATCAAATGTTGATTTGGATATGTGTTAATGGTTTCTTCAATGAAAAAAATAACAGAATTGCAGGCTTCACTTGGTTATTTTTGATGTAGATTGATTGTAAAATTTAGTTGTTTTTGCTTAGCAACAATTGATCGTTAAATTTTTTCAGAATCGATTTTTTAGTGTTGAACAATAAACCTGAAGTTGCTCCACAAAAACATCATAATCATAGACTAAGTTTTTCTCGATGGAAAAAAATTAAACCTTAGAACAGTATTATTTCCATAAAAATAAACGTACTTTGAACAGAATAAGCAAAAAAAACTATTTTTATACTGATAAGTGTACTGGCTTTCTTCTGATGAACTTACCGCAGGTTTACAGAGTTTCCTCTGACATGCGATAATGATCACATGATCACCATGATGTAGGTTATTAATCTTATCTGGTCCACAAGTTTAAAGGTCGGTCAAATTGAAAGAAGTTTGCTTTTCCGCAAACGTTTTTAATCTGAATTAACGTAAAAAGTTGAAATAATTCAACTTCAATCTTTTTCCGCTAAACACAAAATATTTTTACGCTTTTCACTTTTAGTCTGAGCAGTTTTTTCCGCTTTGCTTGTTTTGCGCTGCTTTCCGCTAAGCCCTTTATTTTTTCCCCGTCAGCTTTCAGTTTGAACCGAACTTAGCAATAGATTTGCCATCGGTAGATAGCTTTTCATTGACACTAAAATTTATTATTAAAGTTAAGAAAGTTAATAAAACTTGTAAAATTGAAAATTGGACAATCGAAATGTTGAGAAATATGTTAAGACTCTCAATACAAACAATGCACGTTGTTGCAACCACCACAACTATAATTGCATTTACGCATAGAATTTATGCAGACGTTGCCTTCGCTAGGCAAGTGGTTCTTAAACTGGAGGGAACCTCGCTTGGGGCATAGAGAGTCTCCAGGGAAGAAAAGGTTGTCAAATGTTGCAATGATTTTTGCAAGTCAGGAACAGAAAAAACAGTAATCCCCAACCATCTTTGCTTGCGAAAATTTGTTGATAAAAATACAGAAAATTTTGAAATTTTTTCAGAAAAAAAAGAAATTGTCATTCTTACACATTTTAAATTTTAAAGATTAAATATTCTTAAAATCATTCCACGCTTACTCTCCAGCAAAACGTTGATCTGGGCATGATCAATTTAAATGGTTTGACTGAAGTAAGCAAAAAGCTTATGAGCATACGGTCTAAGTTATATGTTTTAGACCAATTTATTATAAAATTCAGATTTACTCATTTTAAATTGCCACAAGATAAGCTAAAAAAAAATATATCCAAAGATTATTTTAATCCTTTAACGCACACGAATTCTAGAATACAGTAAACTTTAAAAAACTAAAAACCTTTTAACGGTTTAATTGTTGTATTTTCAGCGCTGTAATCATTTCATCAAGCGTTCTTGTCAACGAAATCGCCAATACACGCTAGTGAAGCAGCTTCACGATTGCCTCTCTTCAGATAAAAAAAAAGAAAGAAAAGTGAAACAATATAGCGTGTTTTTGTCTTTTGGTGAAAATATCTGTTGAAATGAGAGAGTTTGAGGCGTGCCGCAATTGTGATCTCGTAGAAAAAAAAATTTTTCTTACTGCCGACATTTGCTAAAACAAGATAAATCGGTTTGTTCTCAGTAGGTCGGAATACACGCATTGAACAACTGCAAAGCAATAAGTTTATTTTAAGTTTTAGTAATGGAAGATGAAATTAAATTTTCTTAGCTTTAATTTAATTTTGGGATATTTATAATTCAATGTTTGAACCTGAATTTTTGGCAGCATTTTTATATTTATAACATACATTTCTAACTAACACTAATTTATAAACTATACCTTACTTTAACTTGTAAAAACTGATTGCGAAATTTTGTAATTTTATTGCGATGACAATTGAAACTAATCAAATAATTGCAATTGTGAATGATAATAACTCTTCCAACTTTTAGTTTGAAAATGTAGAATGCTCGGCTGTATCTTTAGACAACCGTCGGGAACTAAGTTTCAAGTTAATTTTGCAGTAAGTACCGTATATACTCGCGTATAGGTCGCACCCCTAGTTTGTGATTGACCCGTGTATAGGTCGCACCCCTGGTTTATGATTATCAAAGTAGGCATTAGTGGTGAACCTGTGTATAGATTACACAGTAATTTGGTACCGGTAAGTTACACTGCTCATTCTAACACTAAAACGATCAAATATTTTTCTTTTTAAAAAACTTCAGTTACAAATATCATGCTGTCACATTGCCACACATAATGTAAACATATAGCACCAGCTCAAAAAAAGGTTTGCGCTTCTACGAGTATAATTGTAAGGCACTTGCGCATGTAAAAAGAGTGTTTACTCATTTAGGATCTTTTTGCGAGCCGAATTCGATTTGGACTGATTCTATCGACATCCCATGACAAGAAGACAGATGTTTGTTTTAATGTCCGGTGTATAGGTCGCACCTGAAATTTTAGCTCATTTTTTGGTAAAAAAGTGGGACCTATACGCAAGTATATACGGTTGTATTTTTTAACAAAAGGCACCCTTCTCTTGAAGGAAGATTTAAAAAATTCGGGGGGGTCAGTTTGAATTACACTATTTAGCAATGTATATATATATTGCCAACTTAAAAAATAATATTTATTTCCAATTAAGTGTGCATGAAAATTAAAAATCTAGTCTTTCATATCAAAAAAATATGTTTCAGTCCTCTCTCCAAAATTTTAATTTTTATACTACAATGTTGGTTTTTACTTCACCGAGAGAAATTTTTTTAGGAAACACCGAAAAACTTTTGAATCTTTAGGAAATCATGGCTCAGCACGCACTCAAAAGTTTTTCGGCGACCTCCAATAAAAAGGTCACGGTTGTGCCAAAAAAGTAGGATATCTGCCCAAAAATTTAAAGATTTAAGCCCCCTTCACCCCCTGGATCCGATTATGAAAACTATAGCAAGCATGTGAAATCGAAGTCTCTCATTCAAAATCAAATGCCTTTAGACTTTTAAAGCCTAAAGAAATGATTTGTATCTAAATAAATAGATTTCGCAATTCTAATGTTATAGAAAACTGAAAATTTTCCAAGGTTCTCATAAACAAAACATTTTTTGTCGGAAGCGTAGTCGAGTGGTTAAAGCGCCGTGCTTGTAATCAACATAGTTTTGGTTCAAAATCTACTCGCACCATTGCGTTGTGTTCTTGAGAAAGAAATTTTACAGCACTTTTCCCTGCTTGGTGTTCTGGGTAAGCAGTCTAAATTTTAGTCATACTTATCTCTATGAAACTAAAATACCAAAAAACAAATTTTAACTGCACAACAATATCTTGGCATCTCCGGAAGCAGGAAGGGGTAATTGCTTGCCCTATGTATAGCGCCTCCGTCGCTTTCCGGCGAGTCAACAGGGAGGTACAATAAAAAAAAGTTTTTTTTTAACTCAGAAAGAGTTAGCTAAATGTGAGAGAATGCTTTAAATTGCTTTTTTTATTTAAGTAGAGCACTGTTTTGTTATTAAAAAAATTAGTATTAACATTACTTCAAAAAATTATTTCCTCACTAACCATGAGCTTCACGGCACGTCACTGTTGTTTAGCCAAGGCTTGTTTTTAGTACGAGGGTGGAATGGAGCATTCTTTGTTTTTTTTATTGATCGTTTCGAGCTTAAAAGCTAAGCGAGCGCTAAGCTAACCAAAAAAGAAATAAAACAAACAAAGAATACTCCATTCTCCGCTCGTACTAGAAACGAGTCCTAATAGTTTTTTACGCGTGAAATCCCAAAGAAAGGCTTGATTATCAAACTACTGTCTACGAGGAAATGTTGCTTCAGCAAAACAAAGGGACGCATTTTCAGGCGATGCCTTCCCACAACACAAAACTTCCCACTGAAAGACGATAGAAAATGTTCAAGTATAAATGAAAGAAACTATTCTCTTGAAGGAAGTTTTGAATGAAAGAAACTAGACAGCTACAGTACAGTAATATTGAGTTTAAACGGTAAAAACGCTTTTTCAGTTAACAATTCTAACTGGAGTTGTGCTTTTTGGTGTTTCATTTCGGGAATGATTGTCATGAAAAAGTTACAAAAAAACCATTGTCAATGTCAAACAAAAAATTTAAATGTGTGAGCTAATCGCTTAAATGCTTATTCAAGGGATTCTACAAGAGCATTTTTGTCAATTTTCAGTAATTGATGATGCGATAATAAGCTTTGTTGTGTTTATTTTCATAAGAATGCTCCTACAGTCAAGGCCAGTTGCCAAATAGGCTCAGAGCCTCAGAGCTTGTAAATTAGGAAGGTTGTTAACGATCGATTAATGAACCGTCTAGCCGAAATTGTTTTGATAAGTAGTTTACACCTCGCCTTTCTCTCGGTTTTCGCTGCTTTTTTCTCGCGTTTTATGAAATAGTAAAAAAAAGATTGACCAGGTGTTAAAAAACTATTAATAACTCCAAAATTACTTGAGCATTTTTTTCAAAAATTGCACCAACTTTTAGATAAATAAAAATTAAAAAAACTCATAAAATTTGAAGACATTCGTGCAAATAGTTTTTGAGCAGCCCACAGCATTTTAAGAGCGCGGGCACTTTCCGCCTCCCCCCATTTGTAATAGGGTTAAATATGTGACATTTTTGAACAACTTAAAAAACTTAATTTTTAGATGCAAGGAAGGAATACCAACATCATTCAATTTGTGGATGCATTGAAAGCTTTCACATCAAAATTGTGAAATTGGAAACGAAAAATCTGAATGCAGAATTATTCAATGTTTGAGAAATTATATTTACTTTTTGATAACAGAAAGAATAAACTGCCAGCACAAATCGAAAGTGTTATTTTGAAACATTTGTCAAGACTTGAAAGCGAATTTGAGAAATATTTTCCAGAAATTACAAAAATGATGACCTTCACTTTGTTAGAAATCCTTGTACATTTCCCGTTGAAAAGCTTTCAGATGAATAACAAAACGAATTTTTAGAGCTGGTTAATGGTTCTTCAGCAAGCAAGCTTATCATGAAAAACTACTCACACAGTTTTGAATTGAAATAAAAGATTCCTATTCAAAAACTACCAAAAGAGCTCTGAGCATTCTAGTTCGTTTTATGTCTACATACCTGTGTGAAGCAGGATTTTCTACTCTGCTACAAATCAAGACCGAACAAAGAAATAGACTCGATGTTAAAGATGACCTAGGTTGTGCTTTGTTCCAAACTATTCCACGCATTCAGCAACCCTCGGATATAAACAAACACAAGTTTCGCATTAACTGATTGAGTTAAAATTGAAATAAATGATATTTCGTTAAATCATTGTGTTTTGTCAAGCTTAATTGATACAGGGGAGAAATGAAAGTTTTCAAAATCAGCAAAAGAGGAATGTACTAAAAAACGTTGGGAACCACTGACTTAGCATGTTTTTTAAAGATGATTGAATGTTTTTGTAACTATAGCCAAGAACATTAAACATAATTGGTAATTTAAAACTTTAAACAAAGCTTTACCTAGTCCTTTTGTACGTAGAAGTTATTTAAACAGCTTTTCAACGATCTATTCCGTTTTTCTTATAGCCATGTGGCTTCCAAAAATAAAAAAAGTTGTCTGTATTTAAACAAACTTATGCTCAACCAACAAGCAGTAATTACAATTAAAAGTTATTAATTAAAATTTCATTCATCTTTAATTTTTGAGGAAACAACTATGGTAAATTTTTAAGTTTTGAACAAAAACTTTTATTGAGGACTAACTATTTATTGGTGGCGAGACATGGAAAATTGTTTTTAATGGTGGTAGAGATCAGTTTGATAGCTTTTGGAAAACTTCATTGTTATAAAAACAGACGATTAACCAAGAAAAGAGG
Organism: Diplosoma virens; assembly: GCA_963680785.1. Taxonomy (NCBI): domain Eukaryota; kingdom Metazoa; phylum Chordata; class Ascidiacea; order Aplousobranchia; family Didemnidae; genus Diplosoma; species Diplosoma virens. Next base: position 41,086,690 of record OY796886.1, on the reverse strand, counting down.
TTCCCGCTGCAAGAAGAAGCACAAAGAAAGTTTCATAATGAACATAGTTGTGGGTATAACAAAAAGTTTGACCCATACAGACCGAGATGTTAAACTTGCGCAAATGTTAACAAATCCAGACCCCAGTTGCGTTTTTTGCAACTGCAGGATGCAGATTTGTTTGGATTAGACAGTAATAAGCGAGCATATGCTTTTAAAATGCAAACGTTTTAATAATTGGATTTGATCAGTTAGTCTAACAATTATTTGTAGTTTTTTAGTTGATGAGCCTGACGGAATTTAATAAAATAATGATTCGCATTATAAGATTGCGAGCAGCCAGGGTTGTGGAGTCGGAGTCGCAACTTTTAGAATGGAGTCGGGGGGAAGTCGAAGTTGTTTTATTAGGTGTGATGGAGTCAGATTCGGAGTCGCTGGAGTCGCACGTTTTAAGGGGGAGTCGGAGTCGTTTTTTTTAAGATGCTTTGGACTCGGAGAAAGTGTTGTAAAACTTAACATAGTTAGAGTTGTAAAACTTTAAATTGCTGGAGTCGGAATTGGAAAAAATTTCCCCAATTTTATAACCCTGCAAGCAGCAAGTTTTTAAGATAAGCTTTTGGGTTGTTTGCTAAACTTTTTTTTAGGGATTGGCAAAACTTTTTAGCTCGAGGGCTGCATAATAGTACGGTTAAAAATATAAAATCTAAAATAGTTTAAACAACGTCTTTATATTTAAAGGTGACCAAAGAAATGTAGACTTGATATATTTTGCAAAATTAGACAAAAATTTATCACAATTATTAGAGGTGGAGTCAAAACACAGTGCTTCGAGACCGAGACGAGACGAGACTTTGGGATAGCGAGACCGAGACGAGACTTTAAAATATCGAGACCGAAACGAGACACGAGACTTTACATAAGTAGTTTTGGTTTAAGCCAGGGTTGTGAAGTCAGAGTCAGAAGTCGGAGTGGGATGTTTTCGGCTGGAGTCGAAATCAAAGTATTTTTTTTAAATACGCTCAAGCCGGAGTCGCTTATTTAGTTGATGAGGGATCCCAATTTGTCTTTGGTCACTCCGACTCCGATTGTCAGTGAATTGCTGAAAGCTATACTAATATTTGTCATCCAAATAATTAAAAAATAAGCAAGCAAAAATACGGCGAGTAGTTGGAAAGGTTATCTTTTGGACTTTAATTTGAAGTGCAAAACTAAAAACAATTTTGGCTTTGCATTGAAGACCAAATTTAGCTTTATATGCAAAATTAAACTTAAGTTTTGGTTTGGGGATTGTTCAACTTCAACAAAAGTTTTAAAAATTTTCTTCAAAATTTAAATTCAAAATTTTTCAAAATTCAACTTAAAGATTTTGATTTAACTAAATGATTTTAAATTTTGATTTTGTTTAAAAATTCTTCAAAACCCCCAAACTAAATCTTAAGTTAAAGTCGGTTTTGGTGATTTTCAAAACAGAGTAGAGATTTGATTCTTTGGCCCCATTGCCCAAAGTTGTAAAGTCGGAGTTGCCGGAGTCGCATGTTTTAGAGAGGAGTTGGAGTTGTTTTTTAGATTTGGAGGAGTCGAAGTCGGAGTCGGATTCGGAGTTGTTTTTTGTTTTTAAGGCTCTGTTTTAGGCTAAATTACGCCTCTAGGTTTTTGTAGTCAAAGCCACCAAAGATGCACATTTTAGGGTGGAATCGTAGTCGTTTTACGGATATGCTGGAGTTAGATTAGGGAGTGGGATTCGTTTTTTAGATACTCTGGGGTCGGAGTTAAAGTCAAAAAAAATTCTACCGACTTTACAACCCTGCCACTGTCCCATAGGTGCCACATTGTCCCTAATAATAATGACTGTAATAATAATAATAATATAGTTAGAGCAATAACAATAATAATATATTTTTGAGTGTTAAAATTTTGCACATTACATGTCTGTGCTCCTATGTACGCAAGCATTTGTGGCGCGTTTCGTATTAGCTTACACAATTGTAGTTATTTGGTTTTATGCAGTTTTATTAATTTATAAAATTATTAGGTTGAGGGCTTCATGGGCCGTAATTTCCCATCCCTAACTTATTCAATTGTTTTATTATATAAATTTTATATAGTTTGCCTGGTTTCAGTAACGTAGCCAAGCGGGGTACGGTCCACGGGCGCCATGCTCCCTTAAATTTTTCCATACTGTAACATAAAATTAAAATTTAATTACGATCTGCTGCGTATGCTGGTAAATTACTGCTTCTACGCAGTTAATTGTGTTTGTTGTGCTTGCGCGGCCTCTTTCCCCTTTACCTGTAAAGAAATTATCAACTTGCCACTTGTGATGTTTTTTTAAATAATATCAATTTTCATTTTCAAATTAAAGATTTTTATTGCAAAACTAGAATAGACGGATTGCATCATTCAATTCACGTTTACGTTACGATTACGGTTATTAAAAGTTTAAGGTCGAAAAGCTGCTAAAGATTTTCACTATTACATTAACAAGACAAAAAAAGATCAGTCAGAAATTAAAAAGAGAAAAAATGTTTGAAAAACAAAAACATACATCAATTGATTAATACTCAGCTTATTTACAAAACAAAGAAGCAAAAATCAACTAAAATAAACAAACAGGAAACAGTTATTTTGACAACAACCTGGAACACTTCTGCTTTACAGTAGACTGAGTGTGACTGTCACAACTTTACTCGCCAATCTGAAAGGACTAGTTGAACGAGGTAACCAAACTACCCAAGATGAAGTAAAGTTGTACTTATTTTTATTTATGCCGGTTCTAGAAATGGTTTGCTACGAGACTGAAGTCTTTAATACAGTTAGTTCTGGCTAAGCATGATTGGACTCGCTAAAAAATGTCTCTCTACAAGTAGAAAAAAATTAACTATAAAGAAAATATAATTCACAAAGTCAAGCGAACTTGATCATTTCTCGTAAAACTTAACTCTCAAGTTTCATCAAACTTCAAAGCTATTCACAGCACCAACAACTGCGAATAATCAGTCAGCAACTTTGTATTGCCTATCTATAAGAATAGACTAGCATCCCGATGGCGATATTTAAACTTAATAGTTTGTTCGTCACACAGGTTATAGCAATTCTATCTCATTATAGAATTAATTTTCTTAAACGCATAAACAATACCACACAGGCGACGATAGCACAAACAATTCCTAAGCAATCCTCAATTGCACTGAATGAGCTAAAACAAATTATAAAAATCACAGCGCCATATATATACACACATATGTATTTAAATTAAAACATTACAACAAGAAGGTTAAAACCACAACAGTCTGTTTCACCGCAAGGATCATCAGGTGATGCACTGAAAATATACGTAGTAAAAAAGAAAACAAATAAAATAAAATGCATTTATAAAAATATATTAATAAAAACACTAGTAAAGTGGATATAGCTGCAAATTTTCTATTATCTCAAAGTTCTGCCAAATTCGGCAACAACATACAAGGGGTGAAACGCGATAAAAAGGAGGAATTGTCCCGCGACAGAGCAACAAGCAGTCAGAAAGCGAAATAATAATTATCATGAAATGGTTTGAAAGTTGGGTATGAAACTGAATGAGAGATAGAGTTTTGTACAGATTAAAATTAATTAAACAGAATTTAAAGTGAAAATAAAACACAAAAAATTAAAAAAATTTTAATCTAACAAAAATTAGAAAAAAAATTTTAATTCAAATTTGTTTTTATGCCGGCATTCCTATCTAGTTCAGATTTTTGTTCTAAGAAGTATTTGGGTCCGCTCGTAAAATGGCGAGTTTCTCTGACAAGCAGAGATTGCACCATTTAGCCCCTGTGTGGTTCGGGCCGCGATACTCCATTCAATACAGGGGTTTTGTCCTGTGTCTTTGATCTGCCAGAAAGTTTTCGACAGTTCAGTTGCGTTGCATTTCCGTCAAAACTGAAGCTGTAGTTATGTTTGTAGAAACGGGTTTTGAATTTCGTTTTATAATAACCATAATAATGCTTTGTAACCTCGCCAGGTTTTATGGTGACTTTATTGATAATGGAGCTTTTGCAGCATTTGCCTTTCAAAGAACAGTTAGCTTTGTTTCTGCAGTTGCAAGGCCGTGTGATGCAAGCAGATTTAATCCTGTTCGATAATAGCTTTTTGTTTCGACTGGATATTGTGGCTGCCATATTGGGCATGCAGCTGTAGCTCACTTTTACGTTGTTCTTGTTGCATATTTTGTGCAAACGGTGATGGGGAGGAAAGTGCTCAGCGAGCGAGCGCAGAAACTCTGCCGATATTGGTTTTCACATTCTCGCTAAATGGTGGGTTAAACCAAACGATGTTTCGTTTTCTGACTTTCTTCGGTTTACGGTTGGAGACATTTTCATAATCCAATTCACCAGTATGCCCCTTCGTCTCATTGCCTCCACTAAATCCGGAATTGCTTTGAAAAATTCATTGCGATTGCAAGAGAGAAGAGACAGAAGGTTGGCGAGCATAAATGGAAGTTGCTTCTTGATGGTTGGAGGATGGTTAGATTGTGGATGTATATACTGTAGAGTATCTGGTCATTAAACTTGCGGTAAAGCCTATATTTCCCCAACTTCAAATTAAACGTGATGTCAAAGAAATCGGTCTGGATGAGGATGGTATCGGCTGAGATGTTGAAGCCGTACTGTCGGAAAAGTTTTATGATTTTTTTCTTACTGCATTCCGAATCCGGATCAGAAGCATTTTCCAAGATGGCCAAACCGATGTCTCTATATAGGCCAACGTTATTTTTGCCGACAAGCGGGGCTATCAAATTAAGGACAAATAGACCAACCAACTGACATAATTCGTTTCCGTCGTACGAGCCCATCATGACATCGAAAAGTGAGCCATAGTTCTTGATCCAGGCACTATCTCAGCTGAAAAAAAGAGATTTTCTGCAATGATGGATGATATTGGTTGAATTTTAGTTGTTTGTAAGCAACTGCTTGGTAAACATGAGGGCGTTGTCAAGCAGTCTTTCCGAAATAAACGGATAAAAATTAACAACATCAAAAATCAAAAATTTGCATCTCTTCTTGTTGGGAAAATCTTTGAACTCTCTGATGGAGTCTTTAAACTCTCTGTTAGATTTTGAACTTTGATCTTTGAAATCTCTGCAACAAAAAAAGATGCAAATTTTTGGCTTTTGATGTTGTTAATTTTTATCCGTTTATTTCGGAAAGACTGCTTGACAACGCCCTCATGTTTGCCAAGCAGTTGGTTACAAACAACTAAGATTCAACCAATATCATCCATCATTGCAGAAAATCTCTCCTTTTCAGCTGAGATAGTGCCTGGATCAACAACGATGGCTCACTTTTCGATGTCATGATGGGCTCCTACGACGGAGACAAAGTATATGAGATTGTAAGTTGATTGGTCTATTTATGATGACATTGCCATGATGTTCCCTCCAAATACATCAATCAATTCCCAAAAACCATATTTGCTAAAAAATGGTTTTGTCCAGGTGGGAAGCAGCAATAGCATTGCCTTTTCAAAAAACCCTGCAGTGCTAAAGAACAAAGACATGATTATTTAAACAAAAATCTTTTCAGAAATCAGAACATATTAATGGCTGGTATATTCAAAAAGTGGTAAAGACTTTTAGCCTACCATACATATTGTGCTACATTTTCTGCGTCTTTAATCAATTATAGGCTGAAAAAAATGGGCAAAAATTTTTTGTAAATTTATTAAGCGATATTTTCCGTAAACTTATTTGTTTGTACAAATGGTGCTATTTTCCGATATTCGTTTGTAGAGCAATGCGAGATACAATATACGAGACACTATTGCGTCGCATACGTTATAGTTTGCATTTCCGGAAAATAGTGCAGTTTTGCATTTTCCGTTTCCCTGTTTTAGCAGAAAAATTTCCCGTTGCTTTTAATGGTAAGCAATATATAACAAAAGAGTAAACTTCTACTTTGTTTTGGTATAGATTTGATCAAAATTCTTAATACAATCAAACAGTAAGCAAGCACAAATTGGTTCTTAAGACGTCAAAAGTCCGGCAGAATCTTAGTACTTAGAACGTCCTCATTTGGTTCAAAATACAGTAAAAGTTTTTTGAAGGTTTTTTTATGACGTCTTGAAAACGTCGGAAAGTGGCCGTTTAAAACAACGCTGGAACCTAATATGTTTGTTTTTTAATGGTTTTCTGAACATTAGCTTTGGGATTGCAATTTACGTGGCAATAAACTGAATTTTGTAGCGATCATGTGTTTAAATTAAGCAACAACGTAAAATAGTCCCAAACTCTTAAAAGTGATTTTATTTACGTTTAATAACGATCTAGCCCAATGATGTTCAACCTTTTTTTCATAATGGGCCAAATTATAAAGTTAAGTACATTCAGCTGGCCGCAAAATTACATGTATATAAATTTATTTTTTTTAGTATTAGGTGCATCATCAAATGACATCTATCAAAGTATGAATTTAAAATTGACTAAGTAATTAGAAATTTAAGTAAAATGTAAAGCTATTAAAATCGTTACGTAATTGGTACTAAAAATGTCAATGCTTGAGCTTCTTTAAATTTTTCAATTACGTTAGTTTTTTCTTCCTGCTTGCACTGGCTCTAAATTTTCAAGATCTAGAGAAGAGCACTGGTAGTTGCAATCCCAAAAGCAATGAAGCTCGTAGGTGACCCAAAGAGTTACGATCAATATCTCTGCTGAGTGTCTTTTACAAGATCCTCGAGAGGCTTATCTACGCCCGTCTTAAACCAATTATTGATTTATTGTTCCCTAGAGAGCTGGCTGGGTTTTGACGAGAAAAGTCAAACGTGGATTAAGTCATTCTATTGACGGAAAACATCGGAAATATTTTGTCAATTTGTCCGTCTGACGGCGGCATATAATTCTGTCTGGCACCATGGCTTTTCATGCAAGCTGCTCTAGACTTCTGCTAAATAATTTCTTATTGCAAATCACTCAACATTGGTTCAAAGTTACTACCTTAACTACCAGTCATTAACAATTATTACTTTATTAATGACTTTAGTGGTAGTTAAATTTGGTAATCAATGTTAGTCTTTTTTACTATTAAAATGAAACGTAGGCTACTGCCTGTTCCACATAGAAACCTGATCATAAACTATGATCAAGCCTAACAAGCATTTCAAGAGACAAAACGTCTTTTAAAGCTGTACAGGAGTTTACAGCAAATAAGTAACTATACTCATCAATATATTACAGGATAAAATTGCATCACAGATTATTTGTAAAAACGAATATTCATAAAATTAAACATGAATGGTATCGTTTTGGTTTGTAAATTTGCAAAAAGTGTGTTGAATATGCTAAATCAAGTAAAAGATACAGCGGGATTTATTCAAGAACACAGAGAAAGCTTTAATAAAATATGGAAGTCTATCAAAGAGTTTGGAGGAACTTTATGTGAATTAACGTTGGATTTACTTGGTTTAAAAGTGGTTGCAAAAGATAAAGATTCTGCTGATAAGCTTCAAGAATATTTTGAATCAAAAGAGTTTTTGGACGCGCTTAACAAATGGTTATCGGAAATTAGTGGCAATCCAAAAATTGAAGTCAAGAAGGTGACAAAGTTTGTAAGAATTAACATTACATCCAAAAAAAGTTTTCAAAATATTCGAAGAGAATCGGAGAAGGCATTGAATCAAGAAACTTATCATGTGGAATCGTCTAAAACTGTAAGTTGCTTCTTTAGACACAGGATTTAAGAAATTACATTTGAGCACCCTTTTTCTTGCTTTTTACTAACACATAGCCAAGGATTAGCAAGCAAAAACTGATCTATATAAAAGCATTTTCTCAAATTTTAAAACAAAAACATTGGCAGGGATGTAATAATTAATAATTGCAATCCCACACATGAAGTTGCAAAACTAGAGCTTATAAGACTTGCACGTTTCCGCAATTTGCACCATTGCAGTACAGCAGGTGCTTGTAAGTGTGAAAACGTGGCATTATTCACCTTCGATAATAACATTTTGTCTCAATTTACTTGATCAAAGTCGTCTTTGTTGACCATTACAGTTAGATCTCTATAATCTTTATTTCGATAATGTTGATCGATAATCTTAATTTTATCTCCCTGGGTTTATTTTGGTACAATATAACTACCGTAAATGTTACATCTTTTCAAGTATCAAATTCTGACTGTAAAAAGTACATCGTTAATGCTGTTTGCCAGATTCTATTCAAAAGCATTTTAGTAAAAAATACAAGACACAGCTACAAATGCGGTTTTAATTGTTCACATTCAACAAGTTTCATTTACTGTATTGTTTGGTCGCTGACGGTTGTAACTACAAAACTTTTCGCCAACACAAAACAAACACAAGAACACAACGAGTAACATTCAAACAGTTTCAAGAGTATTATTCAAACATTCATAAAGTTTTAGTACAGTACCTGGCTTCAGCGAGATGATTGCCGTAAGTGAGCAGCAAACTGGCAATTTAAATTAAGTAATCTATTTTTTAGATAACATTTTGCAATATTGAGACGGAAGAAATCAAATCCGTAAAACGTCATTTCAAAGAAGGGTAAGGGTGCTGAAGCTTTTGTGCACTAATTTGTTAGAGATGAATATTTATCTTTATAACGTTTAAGTATCCATTCTAAAATTAGTTCAGTAGGCTTATGTCAAAAATAAAACTTATTTCATTTTGTAGTTTGGTAATTTGCAAAATATTTTCTAAGAAAACAAGTCGCTTAAATGACGAGAAGTACAGACTCCAGTTTCGCTCTTATTAGAGCTCGTCAGTGATGCTTATCCTACTGCAAATCGAAGCGACTACCTGTGGTCTTCCACGCTGGATACAACACCGCTAGACCACACAAGCTGGACAACAATTCGACTCAAAGCAGCTATAATTTATTCCCGGCTTTACTGAACAAGTAATACATAGAATCCACTATGTTGTAATTCCAAGGCCGTACCTCATGAGTAAGCGCGACGTAAAGTAAGCACAAGCTCTAAGAGAGTAAGCACGAAAGTAAGCACAAGCTCTGAGAGTAAGCGCGACGCTTAACGCTTGTCGGGTAAGTCCCGGTCATGAGGAACGGCCTTGGAATTACAACATAGTGGATTCTACGAGATATGGATACTCGTATGTATTCCTTGTTCAGTCATGCCGGAAATAAATTATAGTTGCTTTGAGTCGAATTGCTGTACGGCTTGTGTGGTCTGGTGGTGTTGTATCCTGCGTGGAAGATCACAGTTAGTCGCTTCGATTCGCAGTGAGATAAGCATCACTGACGAGCTCTAAAAAGAGCGAAACTGGAGTCTGTGCTTCTCGTCTTTCGAGCGGCTTGTTTTCTAAGTATTAATAATTATAAATTTTCATTCATGTTAACTATAAAATATTTTCTATTTCTCTCCACTCTTTCATTTTCAAAGCTTTACAAAATTAAAAATGTTTGAATTAAAATTAAAAAAAGAGGTCACATGTAGTTGCTGCAAATTTGTATAAAAACTTATTGCTGTGAAAAGTTAATATCTGTTTTTTCTATATTGCTTTTAAAAATTATTATAAGATAATTATAGACTAATTACGCATTATCAACATTTATTCTCAAAGTCAAGTAAATAAAAAAATAAACAGGAACAAATGGGATAATAAGACTACATGATTTTTGTGGTTCAGACATGTCAAAGGCAGCAAAAATCCAAATATAAGCAAGGCTACAACAAATGTTTGATATTCAGCAAAGTTTAAACAAGTTGTTGAAATCTTCTAAACGAGCTTATAGTCAAAAAGCTTTTTTTACTGTATATTTGCCAATAAATGATAAAATTCTGTTCATGCAAAGTGTCTATTCTCCAGTGGAAGAAAACTGAATATACAAATAATTTCAATCAAAACGATGGAGAAAGACTAAATGAAATTTACGAACAATTGACAGAAATATTAGATGAAATTAAAAGTTTGTGAAAAAGAGTGTCAGCAAATAAGGACGAAATTGAACAACTAAAAATCGAGAATTTGAAACTAAAGCAAGCCGCATGTTAAATATATATTTAACATAAACCTAATGCAAACTAACAATAACTTCGTTAAAAGTTATCTCAACAATATTTTGAGCTTACTGAGCAAATGTGCAATTGATTTACCTATTCGTATTACTGAAAACTCTAAAACTCTACTTGACCATATTTATGTTAATGAAAACAAACATCCCTATATGAGTGGAGTCATTCTTAGTGATATTAGCGATCATTTTAATACCTTCATCTCTATTTCAACCAAAAAATTAAACAAAGCAAAACCTAATCAATTAATAATAGGTGACATGAATAACTTTAATTATGAAATGTTTTTGAAAGAATTAAAAAATCGCTTGCAAGTTGAGAATTTTGCTGAGAGCGACCCAGTAAATAAACAGTTCAAAGCCTTCTACGAAATATTTCATGAAACTATTGAAAAATTTGCTCCCGCTAAAAAAGCCTTCCTAAAAGAAAAGCGAATTTACTTTAAGCCTTGGCAGTCAAAAAGCATCTTAAAATCAATAACTAAAGAAAATAGTTTATTTAAAAAACTTCATAAAAATTTACCGAGTCTAATTTGGAGGTTTATAAAAAATACCGTAACACATTAAACAGAACAATTAAACTTGCCAAAGAAACTTATTACAAAGAAACTATTGATAGCGCCAAAGGCGACTCGAAAAACTCTGGAAAATTATAGAAACCCTTGTCAACTCTAAAAATAAAGAAAAAATTTTCCACAAAAACTTGATATCAAAGGAAAAAAAGTTCGATATTTACAAGTTATCTGCAACAATTTAAATTTATACTTTGCAAATATTGAAAAAAATTTAGCCAAATCAATTAGGCCAGTTCCCCATTCAAAAAAATTAAACTTAAATAAAATAAACCACAAATCGCTTACTAATTCATTCTTTTTCACGCCTTGAACCACAGGAGAAGTAAGTTCTATCATAAAGAATTTAAATAACAAAAAAGCAATTCAAGAAAATGATGTTAAAACCAAATTTTTAAAAATTAGCTACGCCATTATCTCGCCACTCATCAGCAATATATTTAATTCTTCCATTTAACAAGGAAAATTTCCCGACAAATTAAAAAAAGCAGAAATTATCCCAATATTAAAAAAAGGCGATATAAATCTATTCACTAACTATAAACCCATATCGATTTTACCTAAATTTAGCAAAATATGGGAAAACTAATGTTTAATAGAATTTACATTTACCTGAAGAAATTAAATTTACTATCTGTAACACAATTCGGCTTTCGACAAAATTATTCGACTACTCATGCAATAAGCTATATCTACGATAAACTTAATAAAAACGCTGACAGCGGTTTATATTCTTGCTACGTTTTTTTTGATCTGACAAAAGCTTTTGACACTCCACTCTAAGCTCTAAGCTATTAAATAAGATGGAATTACAGTTCGGTTTTCGTGGCTTACCATTAAATTTAATTCAAAGTTATTTAAGCAATAGAAGTCAATAAAAAAATAGACAACCATCAATCTTATCTCTCAAATGTTAACTTTGGAGTACCCCAGACTCGTCTTTAGGTCCTTTACTATTTCTTATATATATATAAACGATCTACCGCCGGCAAGTTCATTTGAAACCATTCTCTTTGCAGATGATGCTTTTTTAACTCTATCAGACAAAAATTTCAACTCTTTGCAAAAAAAGTTAATGACGAACTCTTTAAAATAAACCTATGGCTGCGCACAAACAAATTATCTTTAAATTACTCGAAAACGTCTTTTATGATCATTAATCAACATCCTAGCTCAACTTTCACAGGAAACTTTCAAATTTTGATTAATTCTCACACTTTGAAGCGCGAAAGTGTTGTTAAATATTTAGGTATACTGATTGATCAAAATTTAAATTGGTCCACCCACACAAAACAGTTACTCTTCAACTTTCACGTTATGCTGGCCTACTCTATAGGACCCGTAAATTTCTAGGCAAAGAGACTTTAATCTTAATATATTATAGCTTTATTTATAGTAGAGTACAATATGGCATAACAATATGGAGTTCAGCTAAAAAAACTCACCTACACGATTTATCAATACGACTCAATAATATCGTTAGAATCATAACATATAGTAGTAAATTTTGTCCAATAACTCGATTGTATAAAAAATTAAACTTTTTAAAATTAGACGACATTTATAAACTAGAACTTGCCATATATATGTATAAGCTACACCATACATATTTACCGTCATCTTTAATGAATTCTTACACCAAAATTGAATCAATTCACACTCACAACACTAGACAAGTAGAAAATATCACCTTCTATAAACCACGCGTCAACAAATCAATTGGAAAAAATCTACTTGTATACAGAGGAAACACTATATGGAATGAAATAAATAACTTTATAAAAAAAATTAAACTGGTACTCATTCAAAAAACAATACAAAAAGCATTTCATTGAGACCTACTAAAAATTATAACTTTCAGCTTTTGCTTAAGTAATAACGTTTCCACCACTTCAAATTGTATTCTTTTGAACTTTTACTTCGCTCTTGATTCGTTTGATTTACCACAATTATTCCTTAAAATATGAACTGATTTTTTATAAACATCTCACCTCACATTCAAATCGTTCAATAAAGACCTACGTTAAGACGTTAATAGTTTTTTTTTTTTTTTGTTTTGAACATGTTCTTTTTGTTCTACTTAAACTTCAATTCGTTTACCATTATCATTAATTGGTCACTAAATCAATTTCCTGCCACAGCTGCTTAATCAACTCAGGGAGCATCTTGACTTGATAACCACACGGTTCTTCGATGCTCCCTGCCTTTGTACATTGCCGATTGCCATAGTTTATGTTAAAGCTTTTTATTTTCTCTTCAATGTGTTTTTTTTCTGTTATTGCAAAAGTTGTATTTTCTTGCATTGGTTAATTATGCATTGGTTGTGTGCGCGTGTGCATTGGTTAAATAAACAAACTCTCTCCCTCTCTCTCTCTCTCTCTCTTTGTGTGTGTGATACTATTTGTACATAAGAAACTTTTTTTAATAAAATTATTATTTTTGCTGCGTACTAGTGTAAACTGCATCCGTTGGTAGACATATCTCAACAGATAAGTCGGGATGAATGAGGATATTTAATCACAGCTTTCTCAAGGTCACCATTGAGCAAGGTGTAGCACCTGATGGCCTCCTTGTTCCGATTTTACAAGCCATTAAATACATGTATTATTAAACATATTTAATGCTTAAACCATGCAAATCTTTTATTATAACTATTTCATTATTACGTTTACATGTTCCAACGTTGTGTTCGTTTTGTAGCATGTACCTTTTTTTGTGGTGGAAATACTGTTGACATAAAATACTTTGTTTGAAAAATGACGAAAAAAATTCACTGAACTGAACATTAAAATATGGAAATATATACAGAAAATAGTAAGACCGACAATATAGTTTTAAACGGTTTATTTGACAGGTAACTGTAATCTAATATTAATCGAACAATATCAAGCATTGGTTTTGTTTTTGTCTCTTTTTCAACTTTAACCACTGTACTGTGTTTCATTCATACGACAATATATCTAGCATAAAGGCTTATTTCCACTACTAGCCTTAGAGGGTGTGTGATTTTATTTTGTTGATTTTTTTAGCTTCGCTTAGTGCTTAAGCGCAAAAAGAAGCAAAAAAGATCAAAAATAAAGAATGTTTCATTTCACGCTTGTAGTGGAATCGAGCCTTAACACTCTATCCCTGAAGTTTACGAAGCCAACGAAGCTAAACGTCGAATTTTTATTGTTGGTTTTAACGTATATTTTTAAAGTCAAGTTAAGTTTTTGGTTTTAATAAGTAAGGCATAAAATTCTTCAAAAAACTGTTTATTGTTTTGAAAATAAGATAAACATGAATATTGAAAAAAATTCTCTAGAAATAAATAACTTTTTTTAAGAGCCAATCAAAATATCACGTGACTGCATTGTCTATGCGTATTCTGAAGCGAAATTTTTTTTCCTCCAACCACAAAAAATATTAAAATAATATTTATCTGAAACAAATTGAAGGCATTAGCACATTTGATACAACTTAACCGTCCGGGGCTGGTGCTATATAAAATAACATCAATGGTGGCATTGGGTCTGACAGACCCATAGCTGTTTTTTCCATATTTCCAGCTTTAGCAGATCTGATTGGGAAGAGTGAATGAGTAAATGAAAGAAACTTTAAAATTTAAACATTTATTTTGCCTTATACAAAAAGAAAATAGCGATTGAACAAAAAAAGATACATAAATCATAATCTTTACATACATTTCTTCGTATAATAAAATCAATCTAGATTAAACTGTGTCCATTCATTGTTGAACTTTTTTTATATCTATTAGCTACTTACTGTATCATTAATTCAACATACAATGATTGTCTTTTACTATAACGATTCTAATGTGTGTCATGACAGCTACTTTGACAGGATTTGCTACACATGAATTGTGCATGCTCTAAGCACAGAAATTTGAAGCAGATTAAGCAATAGTATTGTGTTTTCCTAACTTTCCTTTGGGGTTCTTGGCATCTTCCGCGTTTTCCTTTTTGATGAGGAGCGTTATCAGGCCGAGAGTCAGAAAACTTACAAATTTTAGCTCTCAAATTACTTGGTAATTTGGGGCACGCTGCTCTTTCTTCTAGTTGCTCCTGTATAAGCTCGAAAGAAAGCTTTTTCAAGAAGGCACGCCGGCTAATTTTTGAACTGTTGTTCTCATTGTAAATAATACAAAAATTTATTCCAGCAACATTGAGAATGCTGTAGAAAATCACCGTTGGCTATCTTCTCGTATTTCGTGCACAGCTATATAAGGCACACAGTTTACCAACAACATCAACTCCTCCTTTAGTTTTGTTGTAACATGTTATTATCTCGGGATTTTTTTCGTCTTCTGTTGACTCATAAATTTTATCATTATTGTGCATGAATGACAACAGAAGAACTAATTTTTTTTTCTTTGGCACATAGGACAACAAGGTACATTTTTCTTGATAGCCAAATAAACTAGTACACTTAATGTCTCTACCTCTGCCACTGATAAAAGCTGCAGATAATGGTTTTTTCTGAGGATTCCAATTACTGTGCATCGATGATCATTGAGCATTCTGTGAACTAGTTCGTAACTAGTAAACCGGTTGTCAATTGTTATGTTTCGTCCAGATCCTAATATGTCACTACACATACGTTCAACTACATCACCTGGTTGGTTACTGATTTTGTACGAACTTTCAGGCTGAACTCCAACGTATACTTCCAAATTATAAATGTAGAAATTGCTTGCATCAACCATGGCAAATATCTTTGTGCCGTATTTCGCGGGCTTGCTAAGAATATACTGTTTAAAACCGCATCTTCCACAAAAAGGCTCTAGCTTATCATCAACTGTCACATAAAGTGAAACGCAGTACGCTTTCTTACAGTTAGTCACAAAACTTTCGAAAATTTCTCTGATGGTTGCTAACTTATCTAATTCCTTTTTCTTATTTCTTGTTGCAATGTCATCAAATCTAATACGTTCATTAAGAACTTGAACCTTGCTAATGACATTGTTGCATGAAATATTACTACACCTGTTCCATCAGTGTTCCATAAATCATAAATATTCTGATGACCGCTTTTGAAGACACCTGCAAAGTACAGAAGGCCAATAACTGCTTTTATCTCTTTCTCAGAAGTTGATCTTACATTTCTTTATCGTTTGTAGTTCATTTTTTTGGCTTCAATATAATTGTTTGTGCAAGTTACAATATCTTTGAGCATGTCATCCAATAGAAAATTTTCCCAGCAAGTTATACGGCTTTTGCAATGCTCATAACACCTGGTTTCTCTGCTACAATATTATGAGCTCTTGTTCTTGATCGAAATTTAGACTTGGTTTGCTCCCAGATTGTTTTACGATCTCTCCCAGTGTATTGTCTCAAAGACACGTCATCTGAATCACAAATTGTTTAATATCACTACTCTCCAGCTGTTGTTCAACATTGTCAGTAACATTCTCATCATCACTTGTATCAAGTCAGATTCAACTTCAACTGATTCAAGCAAGCGCTAAATTTCTTCAACATCCATGATAAAGGCCTGTAGATAAAAATTGTAAATCCGCTTTGTTAATACATTTTCTAGTTGAAAAACAAAAGAAATAATACTTGGGGGGCAATAATATTAGAAAACCAATTACCACAGATGAATGGTGGCATTGGGTCTGAGAAACCCATTTTACCTTAAATCCGATAAATATGCTGGAGGAATCACTTTTCGGGCTTGATCTTCTTACAGTACGCTAAATTGCATCCACTTAAAAGGTATTGAAAAGATAATCACTTAATGTCATCTGGAAAACAAAAAATCTGTCAGAAAAGTATGCTCTGGGTTTCACCGACCCGGCGCCACCACTGGAAGGTTAATTTTGTTTTCAAAGAAATTTCTAAAAGAGGAAGTTTATTTATGTCTGTCAAAACATAAAAATCCAGATTGAAAATTCTTAACTATTTTATGTTTTTCAGGAAAAACGTCGCGAAAGGTAAGTTATATTAGTTGATCAATGAGAATTGAAATTCAAATTAATCGGCTAAAAATAGTTAAAAATGTAGTTGAAATGTTTTCTTGTAATTTTTTTGTTTTTCACAAATTTCTTAAGGTGGAAAATCAAAAAAGATTATTTTTTTCAAAGTTAATTAATTTTGATTGATAGTTGGTATAGAGAGGTCTAAACCATAGAGTAGAAAGGTTATAATAATTTAATTACACTACCAAAATCATTAGTGCATAAAATTTGTTTTGAAATTTAAAATTTGTTTTAAAAAAGGTTATATAAGCAGAAAACGTTTGAAAAATAAGTTTTTTTAATGAATTTAATTGTGCAATGTCCGGGGGTCGCAATCTTTTGCATGTCACGGGTCAAAAACCAAATATATAACGTTATGGGGACCGCACTTTATTCCACCTACCGAGACCTTTCAAACGTCTCAGCTTGTCTTAATACTGGCAGTGTTCCCAACTGAGATAAACAGAAAAGAGCTTAAAAAGATTTAAAAAAGGACTAAAAAGAGCTAAGTTTTAAGAAAAGAGTTAAATCATATAAACATGTTTTATCGAGTTGTAACTTACCATTAAGCTTTAAATTTTTGTATTTATGAATTTAATTAATTTAATTGATTTAAATTCATAATTTTCTTTTTCAAAAACATGAAAAATATTTTTATCAACATTTATTTGCATAGCATTTTTTAAATAGAATAGCATTCACAAGGGCCATTTTTTTCAAAACTTGAGTTTGAAAATCATATTCATAGCAGTATTTGCCATAAATGACTTTTTTGTTGTTGTTGTTTTAATTGGAGCTGAACAATACAATTGTAGTTTAAGAAAATTCAAAAACACATTTTTAGAATTGGTTCTATAGGCATTGGCACTTACATCCACGTTGCCCAAATTTCAAATTTCGGGAGTTACTATGATATTTTAAAATGGTCCGTTTATACCTGCTTTTTAAAATTTTGTTCACGATTATTGGGTTCTTTCTTTCGTTTTTTTGGTTTTGCTGGCGTCAACATTTTTTTATTTTAATTATTTTTATCTCTATATTTATTCTCCTGACTCGCAGGAAAGCGCCGGAGGCGCTATATGTAGACCAAGCAATTACCCCGACCTGCTTCCGGAGATGCCAAGATATTGTTGTGCGCTTAAAATTTTAATAGATATATGACTTCAATTTTAAACTGCTTGGTCAGACCACGAAGCAAGGAAAGTGTCTTTCCCAAGGACACAATAGAATGGAGAAAATGTGGGTTTTGAACCGAGACTATTTTCATCACAATCTTGAGGCTTTGACCACTCGATCATGCTGCCGACCATAATTTTTCACTTTAACGTCAACAACTTTAACCACTCGACAATAATAAATTCTCTTGGGATAAAAACATTCTACATCATCCTAACCAGGGACCTATTTTAAGGGGGGGCGGGGGCGACATGTCCCCCAATATCTGGACAAGGCGGGACAAAATACCTTTTGTCCCCCCAAATTTATGGCAAACTCAAGGACATTATCCTTGAGTTTGTGCAAGATGAATATTTACTTTATGTCAATTTGTGTTTGTTTTAGTTAAATTTACTTAACTTGTGCAATGGATATAAGACATTGGTTTAAACAAAAACAATCCAATGAAGTTTATGACTTTTCACCTTCTTAGTTAAATACAGGTGTTAATCCTGAAAATTAAAAAAGTGCTGCTTTCATTAACACTTCCAAGCTACTTCCACCAGAGCCATACCAGCCTGATGTAGCAGTCATCCCGTTTCAAACTGTGAAAGAAAGAAACTTTCAATTTTAGCAAAAGTGGTTTGAAAAATACACCTGGTTACATAGTCATGTTGGGCGATTCCATTCGTCCATGTACAAATGGGGTCTCGCTCCTTCACCGAATTGCGAGTGTGGCGCCTCTGAGCAAACCGCAGACCATATACTAACAGCGTGCCCTATACATCGGGCACCACATGGAGCACGAGGTCTGACAGTTTTGGATGACGAAACTTGATGCTGGCTTAATGACATCACTGCCAGCATCTGATCCAGGCAATGCAGCAGTCTGGGGTAGTAAAAGAATAAGCCCTCGGCCCCAGTCCTGTTTGTGTCTGGCCTGGGGTGGATGCCCTTCAAACGACGACGACGACGACCTGATTACATTTTGATACAGCCTGAGGCAGAATTTTGTGTCACATTTGTGCAACTGCTAACAAGTCAATTTGCTTGATTTGGAAAAAAGAGCTAATGATAGTTTTCTCTCAAAGGGCTTCAAAAATTGAGAGAAAAGGATAAAAAAGTTTGATGCTCACGAAAGAAGTAACACTTACAGACTTGCATTATCAAATAACTTAAAAAAGATAAAAAGAGAGAGTGTTTTGGTTCAAATAAACTGTAATTTTCGTCTAGAACAAACACAAGCAAGAAATGCCTTGATAAAAATCATTTCTTCCTTAAAGTATCTAGCTGGACAAGGACTGGCAATCTAAGAAAGAAACTCTGATGATGGAAACTTTAATGAGCTTCTTAATCTTCGGGAAGGAGACATTGCTGGTCTTCATTTATGGCTTGCAAGAAAGCACAGTTGCACATCCCATCCCATTCACAATGATATTCTTCGCATAATGTGTCAGATGGTTTTGAGAAAAATTTTAAAGAAAGTCAATGATCAGTCTATTAACTTTGGCATTGTAGTAGACGGTACCCAAGACATCCAAAGAAAAGAGCAGCAATGCATCTGTGTTCGATATGTGACTGATACATTGCAGATTAAAGAAGAATCTTTGGGATTGTAGAACATAGAGTCTACATCTGGCCTCTCAATTAGTGCCATGATTTTTGATGTATTAATCTGGCTCCAATTACCAATAGAGAACTTAAGATCCCAGATATATGATGGAGCAGCGAATGTGGCAGGAAAGTTTCATGGTTGCCAAGCAGAAATAAAAAAGAATTTTTGGGTCGCGAAACAAATTAGCTTTTTGTGCTTTTGAAATTAGCTTTTTTACAATAATATTTATTGACAATTAAAAACTGCAAAGGTAAATGTCATTACACCATGTTTCTTAAGGTTGGTAGGCTTTTAACCCTATTCAGACTGGACTTTTTGGAAACTTTGTACGACTGGGAGAGGCTGAAAATGCTCGCGCTCTTTGCTTGCTTATATCTCAACAATTACTAGCGCTAGAATTGTCATTTAAGTTTGTATAGAAAGAAAATTTTATACTCTTTTAATATAGATACTTAAATGTTGCATATAAACATCATTTGGGAGTAAAAAAGCAATTTTTTAAAGGGTAGTCAATTTTTGTAAATTGGCTGAATACGAGAGAGCGATTTGAGAGAATTAACAACTTCGGCTGTTTGTCGAACGTCATTAATCCGTAAAATTAGAAGTAAGAATACTGACAGCTGAAATCCACTTGACAAGATTATTACTGTTTACAGAGAAAGAAATTCAACACAAGCAAATCTGCTAAAAGCTGTTTTTTTTAGTGTTTACAACGATTCGATCTTTGCTAGTGATCAAATAATTTTTTGAATTCACTCCTTTTGTGGACATTTAGGCAAGAAATTTTATGACATAAAAAGAAAGCAAATTATTACACAAAAAAATTGTGTTTTTAGTTCCACATCGCAGGAACTCACCTGAATTTTTCTTCACTATAAAAAAATATTTCAACTTGACTAATTTATTTAGAGGTGACTGCTTTTGATCACATCGATTTTTTTAATTTTACAGAAATCCTTTTTTGTTTCGAATGTTTTTTTTTTTGGTTAAGTACGCTGATTCATTAATAAAATATTTGTTTATTTAAATTTTGCTAACGTTTTCTGACGTAATTGTTTAACTTTTAATTGTTGTACGACTTGTTTAATTAGTTAGGTCTAGTTTTCATAAGAGTTGCAAAAAATTGAAATGTTTCAAAAAAGTAATTTAATTACCACCAACTTATATTAATATTTCAACTGTGACGAGTAAGGTAACTTTGTTCAAAACTTATGAAACAGATATTTTTTTTGCAATAGAAATTATTCAATAGATAATCCCAATTTCAACATTATTGTTTTAAAAACAAAAACACCAGTACAATCATAGAATAACATTGCACTCAAGAATAGCTCAATGTATTTTGTTTGAATATTTTTTGAGTTTGTTTATGTGAATGTTTGAAAACTATTACCAGGCTGAACAAAAGATTGAAAGCGCCATTTTAATGCCTTTTTTTTTCATTCCGAACCTGATATTTCTGATATACATATTTCACACCGACGTTTTTTTCTGATTGAGAAGGAAATATCAATAACAAAGCGGTATAAATACTTGGTTTCATGACATTTTTGCTAAGTATCGACTTTATTGTAGAATTTTACTGGTTAGACCAGTGGTTCTTAAACGGGATGCCGCGGCACCCTAGAATGCCATTTGCATTTTACTAGGGCGCTGCAAGCTATTGCACATTATTCACTAGTCCAGGAAAACGGTTGAGTGTTGCAATGTTATTTTGAATTATTAGCTTTAATGTTACTACATATATCTATGTTTCTCAACCTATGTGCCGCGAAGGATTTTGGAAAAAAATAGCTAGGGACGTCGGATATTGCGCTTTTTACACGTGAAATATGTAATACTCGGAGCGAAGAGCGTTTTTATTTAGAAAGAACTAATTTAAGAAAGGAAATTTACTAGAGAGACCGTGAATTCAGGAGAAAAGCTTTTTTTTTAGGACATCACATAATTTTGGGGGCGGAAATTAAGGCTCCTAGCTAAAGTGCGCCGCAAACTTCAAAAGATACCAATTTTGTGCCGCGACCAGAGCAACGGTATTTTTAGAATAGAACTGATTTTAGGGACAAAAGCTAGAAATCTGAGCCCAATTCTAGGTGAAAACTTTTTTTTTAGGGATCACCTGATTTTGGAAACAAAATTTAATAAAAATAGTCTAAAGGTGCCGCGATTTTTGAAAAATTTCAAAAATGTGCCGCAATCGGAAAAAGGTTGAGAAACACTGGGTTAGACCTTGCCTTGGATGAAAAGTTTTACTAATTTCAAAACGAGACTAAAACCAGGGCTGCGAACTCGAACTCGAAGAACTCGGCAATTTTGGCCGAACTCGAACTCGAACTCGAACTCGAAAAATAAAAATTTCTGAACTCGAACTTGAACTCGAACTTGAAAAAATTTGTGGAGTTCGAGTTCATTTAATGAGTAAATTTGACTATAATATTTCTCAGCGATGGCGCCCAATTGTAATTTGCTAATCTCTTATATTTTTTTTAATAATAAATTAAAATTGATAACATTGATGACAAAGCATTTTTAACATGTGCTCAGTTTTTCGCGGTGAAATTATCCTCTTAACTCTATTCCGACTGTATTTTTTCAACTCTATTTTGTGAACTCGAACTCGAACTCGAACTCAAAAAATTGAAATTTAAAGAACTCGAACTTGAGCTCGGACTTGCAAATTTTTTGTGAACTCGAACTCGAACTTGAACTCGATTAAAAATGCTTCGAGTTCGCAGCCCTGACTAAAACCAACTCCAAACAAATTTTGTTTGCGCGGCTCCGCGTGTTTATTCATTGCTAATACACTTGCTGCATTTATGCAAAAAATATCAAGCAAACGCGAAAATGCAATGGTAGTCCATTTTCGAGACTTGGTTTTACTCAAATAGAAAGTGATTTTTGGTCTACAATTTCTGTACCTCCTTTCGTATAATCACATAACTTATATAAAGCGGATTTCTTCTTTTAATTTTTTGAAATTTAAAAAATTGGATGCATTGTTGATAAGATTGCAATATTTCGCTTTCCCTTGGTTTTAGAGTTTACAATAAAAGAATTGAAGTTGATAGTTTTTTCAGGTTCGTTCCAAAAAACTTTTTAGAAACCAATATCTCTATTACACACTTGCTTTATTTCGTTTGATATTTCTTTGCGCTTAGCTTAAATAATTCCGATGGTAGTAATACTCCGTTCCAATAGCCATAATACCAAAGGTATTAAAGTGTATGATCGATTGTAAGATCAGTTTCATAATAGAGCCAAATCAAGTGGTCGGGATTTTATCCGAATTTGTTAGAAAATTTTATACAAAAAGAAATCTAAATCTACAGTTACTTCTTTTTCTATTACATAAACAACTTCCCTTGGAAAGTGAAATTGAAAGCGTTTTATTGCCTCGCAAAGTGCTTGAGTAAACTAGTTAATGAACGATTCAGTCTCAGTCTGTTTTGATAAACAGATTACAACTTGCCTTTTTCTCGCTTTTGGCTGCTTTTTTCTCACGTTTTATGAAATAGTCAAAAAATTAGTGACTAGGTGTCAACAAACTATTAATAACTCCAGAATTACTTGAGCGATTTTTTCAAAAATTGCACCAAATTTTAGATGAATGAAAATCAGGAAAAGTCATAAAATTTGAAAAGATTCGTGCAATTAGTTTTTCAGCAGCACACAGCATTTTAACACCGCGGGAAGTTTCAGCCCCCCCCCCAGTCTTAATAGGGTTAAAGCATTTATGTAACAAAATAAAGCCTGAATTAGAGTGAAAACCTTTTTTTTATTTTTAGAGAACACCTGGTTTTGGAGACGAAAATTGCAGCTGAAAAACTTTTTTTTCAGAGATCATCATGATTTTGGGAAAAAAATAGGGAAAAAGGAGATCAAATCGAAGTGAAGATTTTTTTTTTAGAGATCACTATAATTTTTGGAGAAAATAGAAAAATATTAAAGCCCTTTTGTTTTTAGAGAACATCAAGTTTTGGAAATTCTACCCTCGGCCCCTAACTTTGAATATCCACTACTGAATATTGGGGTCACAAAAAAATTTATTTTTTAAAATAGAGTCGCAGAGCAAAAAAGTTTGAGAAGCACTGCGTTAAACCATGTACATGAATTTAATAAACTGTATACACAATCTGGAAAGTTTGAAAATCTTTAACTGGCACTACATGGTGATGATGTGGAAACCCCACAGCCTGGTTCATTAAAACCAATCTGTCCCACTAGTTGGTTGACAAGATTATTTGCAGTGAAATCTGTTTTACAAAACTATTCATACGTACTTGATGCCCTAAAGCAAACTGCAGAACAAATACAGCAGCTAGAGCCAATGGCATTTATGTTAGTCTTGCAAATAGTAAATGTGTTCTGGGCCTACATGCTGCTTCACCTATCCTTGATATTTTTGAATCACTGAACGGATCATTGCAAATCTTATCTGTACATGTTGATGGAATGATGAACAGTGTTAAACTTGTCAAAAGTGAACTTATTAATCTTCGTACAACAAAGAAATTTGCTGACATTTTCAAGGAAGCACAGAAAATGAGTGACGACCTTGGATAGAAGTATATCAACTTTCCGAGGAAAAGAAAGGCTCCAAGACGATATCAAGGTAGTAAACTTGCAAAACAGTCGTACAGCAGTGCTGAAAACTACTAAAGAGTACAATTTTATTCAGCGATTGATGTTGTTTTGGCTTGTCTGAATGACTACTTTGACTCTTCAGATTTGAATGAATACAACAAGCAATCAAAAATCCTGATTAGTGATATTCTTGATAAAGATGCTATCAAAGACTATCCAAAACTATGTAACACTACACTTGACATAAAACTACAAATGTATGTGTGTCATTATGAGAGACCTTGCTTAGCTGAACACTTAAATGTATTCCGTGAAATGGAACCATAAAAAGGAAATAACCAGTTTTGTCGATGTCAAGTAGTCTACTAGTAATCAAATATTAAACATGTCATAGTCACACAAAATTGCCCCCCCCAAAATTTTCTAGTAAACTAAGTCCTTGTTCCTAACACTTTTGATATGCTTCCGACACATCCCAATCTCCCCTGCTGATCCCACATCTTTCCTACGTGGTTCATATCTCTCATGTACATTTAAATTAAAGTAGAGCTTTTTCACTATAGCTTGTGAATAAAATCTTGTAAAATAGATAAATTGGTACTGCAAACTCATTTCATGCTTTGGCGTATGTATTGAGAAATAATTGATTTGTATATATTACAAACCGTATCGGTGTTTCTTCTTGGCTTTCTTGCTTGCTTTGTTTACATTCAAACTTTTTTCAGCATTTAGAAAAATAGTTAAAAGCACCATAATCCAATCTTCTTCGTCTCACGACCAAACAAGTGAAGAAGCAACAGATCAGGCAATTGATGAGATTAAAGAAATTAAGAACAAATCTTCCGTCATATCGCTACCGGATGTGTTCAAGTCTCGATTTGAAGGTTAGTATTGAAGATAGTAAACAATGGTTAGGTTATACAGAAAAAACGTTAAGTCAAAATTACCCATAGCCAAAATAATTTAAGTGGAAAACAGGAAATTACACCAGGAGTCAAATTAGTATTTTTTTGTCGCAGCAAAGGATCGTTTTATACAGCATATCCCAAAAGTAAATTATTTTATCCTTATAAATTGCTAAAACCAAACTGACTTTGGCAGCAAGATTAGAAAAGATTTTGTAAACTAACGGCGATTGATACACAAGCTCAAAATTTTTGGCAACTTTAATAGTGTGGTCCTTAAAACGTGTCAAACCTAAGCTAGTAGTCAGACCACAACTTCGTAGTTCAATCAAATGCAATGTTTCAAATCGTTGATATTGTAGTTGGACCCAGGAATATATACCGTAGGATCTCATGCCAAAATGTACCTTTGCTGATATAAAAAATGGGTTTCTTTTAGAACCATCATTTCTTGTTGGTGTTATTCGTTCCGTTTGTTTTAACCATGCCTCAAAAAATTTCTCCATCTTGTGAAAGTGTGATTAATTCTGTTGTATTATTGAAATAACCAAACAGAAGGCGTAAAAATTACAAGTATATATTTCCAGCAATTAGTTATTTGTGATAAGTGCAGTAGTGCAACAGTCTAAACTTATGTAATTTTAAAGATCGTTAATATAGAAACTTTGTCATAGTTGTACTAAAAAATTGCCAAATAATAAACAAAGATTTGTTGGGATAGCGCAGGTGATTGACATGGTCTGAATTTAACTCTAATAACGCCATCCTGTCGTGACCTTTGGAAAGTCACTTTGCGGCATTATCTTCTGCTTGGCGGTTTTACAAGTAGTTCTAAATTTAACCCATACCATTAAATGAAAAGTAAAAATAAAAAATACTTTTAACTGGACAGTAATATTTTGGCATCTCCTAGATCAATTCCCAATCAATAACGCATGCTTATACAATGTGGTCTGTGGTAGAATCTGTGGTGACTCACTTAAAATTAGACAAAACCAAACTTTATAAACAGTAGGGGCGATTGTAAAATTGTTGTACAAGTTGCAAACACAAACTTTAATAATAAGTTCAATTTCCACTTTCCAGTTTGGAAGACTCGCAGATATCCTTGTGTAGGCCCAAAGATTGCTTTATATCATTTGTACAAGTTTCCATTTTTGCTCGTTGATTAGCTACCTCTTTACCTTTAATTCCTCAGTTTGAAGCTATCCACTTTATTAGTATATCTAATATACTTTTTGATTAAAAGAGAATAAATCAATAAAGTTTTTTTAGTTATTAATTGTTATAAGTTTCACTATATAGTATCTGAAGTTAGCTCTTTTATTTACATGGAGTTACACAATAGTTATACGACTGAATCTTATTTCAATCTAATACTAACAACTAGTAGTTTCTACGTAACAATGAATGTTAAGACGCAGTTAACCACGCTTATCAAACCAAAAGAAGAAGGCAGTAAAGCCGGGCACTATGACGTCACATAATATAACAAACCCTTTTAAGAAGCATTTTAGCAAAAAGGTTGTCTAAGAAAAATATTAGTACATAGTACAAGCACGAGTATCAAACATACACAAATTATATACAATACGGCACAAGCGTTATGAGTTTTACGCTACTTTATACAAAATTTCTTAAATGATTGGAAAAGCGTTTTTGTCTCACACTTCGCCGCGAGGTTGGGGATGGTAAAAAAACTTCATCTTCAAAATGGACGTGACGTTCGTCTGATACCATTGTCACAGATTTTCTTCGGAAATCCTAAAGGACCAGTTGAACTAGGTAACCCGAATACCTGAGCTGAAACAAAGCTGCGTCTAATTTTATTTTATTCCGGCTCAAGAAGTAGTTTGCTATGAGCCTGAAGAATTTATACAATTGATTTAAACGAAAGCTCGGATTGGTTTTGTTGAAGACTCTTCTTCACAAACAAACAGAGACCACTGTCTCTAATAAGAACGAATGTATTACAAAAATCACTACCGACGAAATTTCTATTCCACGCTTTGCCACACTGCAAAGCAAAATCAACGCTATAACTTGATTCAATCAACACAAAATGATTCTACCTCCATAGAACACAACTCCAAAACACTGGCGCAAAATAAATTCAACACTCGTCAACCGATACAAAAATCTAACGGGCCACGTCCTGCGCCCAAACCAAATTACTTTTACTCGAGTCATCTCTCGAGTCGTCTCAAATTATCTCTCTCTCGTCTACTTCGCCTCTCTTTCGTAGTCGCCTCTCATCTCTTTGCGATCAAGCGAGCGCACACATATGTAGGCATAAGGTCACATGACGACAAGTTACTCGCACAAGCTAGGTTATTCTCCAACTTTCTAGGGAGAACGCCTCTCGCTCGAACCAAATCATATATCCGCGAACATTCCACAACTGGCGAGATCTAGTGGCACTTGGACAAAAACATATTACGTCATTACTGTCGGGCGAAAAGAGAAAAAGGATACATGCATCAAGCAATAGAAAGCGAATCGGACGTTATATCACATAATACGATAGCAGCGCTTCAAAGCGACGCGATTATTATAAAACTACGAATTACTTTTAACGGGAATAAACTACATTGTTATGATTAAAATTATTATCAATGAAGTGTGACAATCATCATTTCCTCTTTGGGATCTCCCCCTTCGGTGGGTATGGGGCGAATAAAACGTTTACTGCGCCAACAGACCCGACCGCTTGATAGTTTTATGTGATAGTCGCGGTTTTTCCCGACGCCGATAATGAGTCCCGATCGCAACCATTTCTTTGTAATATGATCTTGAATTCAAACATGTTTTCCGATTTTTAGTAGGTTGAGGTGTTTTGCTCGTTTATCGTATTCAGTTTTTGCAGCCACTTGTATATTTGATAAAATTGAGTCCCACCTGTCGAATTTGCTTTGCCAATCTTTCTTGAAATATTTCAGTTTAGGTGGGACAATTGAACGTAGCGGGGCGCCGTATAAAATTTCGGCTTGTGATAATCAGTGGGCCTTGGGTGTGTTGACCAATTAGATTAGGTCGCTGCTAAATTCATCACAGTCGAGACTTCCATTCTCAGCAGTTTTGGCAACAAGGTGCTTCATGGCCTTCACTGCTGCTTCTGCGTGTCCGTTTGACTGTGGGTAATGTGGAGTACTAATGGTGGAAGTTACTACCCATTTCTTGAGAAACTGTTGAAACTTGCTTGATTTGAATTGCGGTCCTCCATCAGTTTTGATTCGTACTGGCACACCTGGGTCTACGAAAAATTTTCTTATGGTGCTGATTATTTGATGTGAACTAGGGTCATGAGAGAACTCGCAGAGTTTAATCCATCCCGACAAACGGTCTACATAAACCAGGTATGTCTTGTCGGCATAATAAAATAAATCTGCAGATACGTCTTCAAAAGGTCTTGATGGGAGGGGATCGCGTTGTAATGGTTTTTGTTGCAAGCTTGGCTGGTGCTCTTGGCATTTTGTGCAGGCTTCAACGGTATTTTTTATATCACTGTTTATGCTTGGCCAGTACACTATTTGACGCGCTCTTTGTTTTGTTCTTTCGATGCCTTGATGTGAGGCATGTAGCTTTGTCAATATTTCTTTTCTTTTCTGTACGGTCACCATAATGCGATGACTGTTTAAGGAAAATTAATCCATCTTCAAAAGTAAGCTGATTTTTCAGCTTTTTGAAAGGCTGAGCTGATAAATATTTGTTTTCTTTTGAGAAATTGCTTGTAATAGCAGTGATTAATTGTTGCGCTGCTTCGTCCTGCAGAGCACTTTCTTTTAAGTCTTCCAGCATTACATCGCTGAATGTTTCTTTTGTGACTTCTGGATCTTTTCCTCTCAAAATTGCAGAAACGTTTTTGTGGATCATTCTGGTTGTGTCTACGTTTATGATATCTTCTGGTTCTAAGTCGCGGCATGACAACGCGTCAGGGATCACATGGTCTTTGCCTTTTTTCCAGGTGGTGTGAAATATAAAAGCACTGAGTTTTTTTTAAGTCTTTAAATCCTGAGATTATTTACCATATCGAGTGTCTGGATGTTCAGGATTGACTCTAATGGCGGCTTATGATCTACTATTAGCTCGAAACTGGGAAAGCCTTGCAGATACATTCGGCATTTCCGCATAGCCCAAAGTACAGCTAGCAATTCCAGTTCAACCATAGCGTAGTTTGATTTAGTCTCAGTTATAAAACGTGATCCTGCTTGAACCAATTTCCATGTTTCTTGATGTTTTTGCAAAAGTGCAAAACCTAGACCTTTCAACCGAGATGCATCTGTTTGCAGCATCGTTTGCAGATTGGGATCGAATGCAACCAAAATAGGGAGACTACAAAGAATTTCTTTTGTCTTTGTAAATGCTTCTTCATGCTGGGGTGACCAAAGAAAAGCATTTTTTTGGTTTGAGCAAGTCCCGAAGCGAGCCTGCTGCTTCACTAAGTAGGTGAGTGAATCCACCTAGTTGGTTTGCCATGCCCATAAAAGAACGTAATTCAGTTATGTTTGTTGGAGCAGGAAATCAGAGATTGCTCCAATTTTTGTGGGGTCTGCTTTAATACCTTCACTGCTCACTATATATCCGACATATCTGACAGCACTTTGTAGTAACTGCATTTTCTTCGGATTAGAGTAATACCGTGTTTTCGAGATCTGCTTAGTACAGCCACTACGGTATTCAAGTGCTTCTGTGCGGTTTCGCCTTGAATAAGAATGTCATCTACCACTTTTTCGACTTGTTCAATGCCTTGCAGAGCTCCATCGCCTCTTGCGCAATATTCGTCTTGGGAAGAAGCTAGTCCCATCGGAGCTCAAAGGAATTTAAATTTTCCGAACGGCGTAATATGGTAAAGTCTTGCCTTTCTTTTTCTAAAGGTACTTGCCAGTATCCTTTAGTGGCGTCTAATGTTGAGAAAAATTTAGACAAACAGAAATATTCGATATAGCTTCAGCCGGTGATTTTAATGGATGATATGGACGGCGTACATATTTGTTCAATTTCTGCAAATCAACACAGAGACGTAATCCACCATTGGGTTTTGGTACAACAACCATAGGGTGCACCCAATCAGTTGCTTCTAGAACTGGTGCAATGACTGCGGCTTGTACAAGTTGGTCAAGCTCTGTCTTTACCATCCTTCTGAAAGCTAAAGGTATTTGGCGGGGAACAGGTAAAGCAAATGGAATAGCATCGTCTTTTAACAAAATTTTCATGGGTTTACTGTTTATTTCCCGTAATGTTGTGTCTTCAGAAAGCATATCGCTGTAAGATTTTATCAACTTGTTCTCAATTTTACGAATTTCGGCTTTAGTTGGGTTCTCTGATATAATGAATCTTATGTTCTCTGCTTTTAATATGCTTGCTAATTTTCTAGGTGTTTTTGACAAATTTATCGGTTTAGGAAGCACGCAAGCAAAAATCTTCTACCGCAGGACAGACGTAAATGGTTTCTTCCACGAATCGGCCGCATTATTTGATGATGCAAGGGAAAGTCCCCACGTATGTTACAGTCTGCCGATTTACTGCACTAAGAGTGTCTTGAGTTGGCGGCATTAAATTATCAAGGTCTATTCCCAGCCGTTGAATGATGTTTACCCCAACAAGACTTGCTTCGGCACCTGTGTCTGGCGTAGCTTCTGTGGAACCTAATGGGTCACGACGTTTCAGAGAAAAAAGATTAACAAATTATTTTGGGAGCCGCGGAGTTAGCAAAATTTGCGTTAGCTTTGCATCTACACTTTATTTGTCCCGTTAACTTTCTCTTTGTTTTTTTGTGTCTGTTAAATTCAGGTTTGTTATGAAAGCACACTGATGAAAAGTGACCTTTTTTGCTACATATTGAGCACTCTATATCCTTTGCGGGACAGTGGGTGCCTTTTGGTGGGCAGGTCTTTTTACCGCATTTTGTACAGGACTTTTTATTGCTCTCTGAAGATTTAGAAAAATTTCGACGAAATTTGCTTTGGTACGCTCTTCTCTCATTTAGTTGTCGTGTTATTCGTGCGTCGTCTAGTTTTGCTGACTCTTCCGATCTGCATAAGTCAGTGACAGTCTGAAGGTCAGGTAATGGGGATATGGCTAGGAGCTTTGTTCGAGTCTCCTTGTCATATATTCCTGACATGGTTTTTGTGACTAAACGACGGTTTAAACATTCATTGCACAAGTCTGCGTCTCTCGCCAAAGTTTTGATCGCGATTAAAAACGAATCGAAGTTTTCGACAGCCGCTTGCTTTCTCTCTTCAAACGCGACGCAGTCTAACGCTATATTTCTTTGACTCCGGATGTAACTTTTGATTTTATCTAACACTTCGTCTGGTTTAAATGTAGTATCATCCGGGATAAGAAGTACATGTTCTACGGCTTCTCGCATTTCCATCGAAAAAAAAAACGCGAAGCAATGCCAACTGACTGCTCAATGGCAGCTCTGCTGCAAGAGAGACTGTAGCATAATCGTTGTACGATTTGCGCCATTTCGAAAATTCAGCTAACAAAATTTCTACCAGCAGTGTGGAAGGCTTTTGTGCGTCCGCTTTAGTTCACCTTGCCTCGTTGCTAAAACTGTTGATGTCAGCCGTTTGCTCACGTGATTCGCTTCTCTCACTGTCCGCGCTTTCAGGCAGCTGCTGTTGCGAAAATCTTGATTATTTGTTGCATTTGTCTCTGACTTTCGACACTCTGTTCTTGTGCTTGTCTTTGCATTGACAAATGTGCCTCTCAAAAAGTTTTTAACCAAGAAGGAGGTTCATCATTATTAATATTACTATTCGCGTTTTGATTAAATTGCGATAATTCGGCTATACATTTGTTCGCTGCTTCTAAATTTGCCTGCAGCTCTCGTTTGTTTTTCGCCATTTTTCTTTCATCTTCAAACTTTTACAAATCTCCTATCACTAACTTGCAGTATACTTCTATAATGGTTCGTAAGCTTTTTATCTACTTATTTATTTACCGGTACTTATTTTTTTCACTTAAATTTATAAGCTGACTTGCCGACGACGCCATGTTACAAGTTTCACTATCTGAAGTTAGGTTTGTTATTTACATGGAGTTACACGATAGTTATACGACTGAATCTTATTTCAATCTAAAGGCCCGTTTCCACTACGAGCGTGGAAAAAAGCATTCTTTGTTTGTTTTATTGCTTTTTTTTGCGCTCGCTTCAATTTTAACCGCTCGCTTCAATCAAAGATTAATAAAAGAGAGAAAGAATGCTCTTTTCCACGCTCGTAGTGGAAACGGGCCTTAATACTAACAACTAGTAGTTTCTATGTAACAATGAATGTTAAGACGCAGTTAATCACCCTTATCAAACCAAGAGAAAAAGGCAGTAAAGCCGGGCACTATGACGTCACATAATATAACATTAATCGTTTTTGGTAAGCTGCGTTAACAAACTTTTAATAAGTTGAAGCTATAAATAATTATTAAAGTTTTACAATCTTTTTGTCGAGATCCACTACAGAGATTTAAGTAATTACAAGGGTTCTGAATAAAAGCTTAGAAATACCAATCAATATTAACACAAAAAACAGAGCCTGTACCATGTTCAAGATGGTGGAGGAAAAAAACCAGGGTGTCGAACCGGACCCGAACCGGATCCGTAAACCCGTATTAACCGTTATTATTTTTTGAACCCGAACCGGAACTGAACCCGAAAAAATAAAATTTGCTGAACCTGAACTGGAACTGAACCCCTAAAAATAAAATTTGATGAACCTGAACCGGAGCTGAACCCGTAGAAAAAAAAATTGCTGAACCCGAACCTGAACCAGAACTTTATTTTAAATGAATCCGGTTCGACCGTTTGATGCTCAAATTTTAATTTTAAAGTTATTTGTAGAAGAATCAGAATCACAATTTTGTCTTTGAAGTTGCCGCAATTTTTTTGGTCACAATACTTGTTGTGTGGCAATACAGAAACGTTATAGACGACTTTTTCAGGCGAGAAGTTAAAGCAAAAACATGTCACTTGCTAGATAAAGAAAGCGAAATTTTAAATATATGCTGAAGCAGTTGTTCTTAAGCTTTTTACAGTGCCATACCTTTAAAAAAATACATATTAATATAGAGACGTAGCAAACATAGTGAAACCATCGTTGGTGAAGCAAAATTATTTGACGCCATTGAAAAATCGAAGCTGCACAGTGCATGCTGTTAGGGAGCCACTCGACTGAAATTTAGTTACGTGGAGAAGTTTAATAAAAAAGCAGTGTAAACTTATCGAATGATTCGAATTCAGTGTAACTTATAGTTGCCTCAAATGGTTTTCACTAGCATGATGGTATCCCTAATAGTCGAGATTGAGTAAAAAATAATGTTGAACAAGCAATGCAATAAAGTTAATTAATTTTTGATTTTTCAAAAAAACAAAATTAAAAAAAAAGTTTGTTGAGATTAGGAAGAGAAACTATTAACCTTCGCCTTGTAGCGTGAAGTTTAAGTAAAATTTTGTAAGCTAACTGCTTTTCTCTTATTTCTCAGCTTATTAGGCTCAAATTTGCATGTTGGAATCTAAAAAGGCCTTCACTTTTGCAGTAAGGTTGATTCGGGATGAGCTGTTCATAGTTTTTAGGCTTATTTAAAGATATTATAGCAGTGAAAATTGGATTACTTAAATTTTTCATTTGCATCAATGTTTGCTTCAACTTTACGTCAAAGATTTGTCTCTTAAGAAAAAAAATCTTATACAACAAACTGATTTAATTTTTAATTTATTTCTAGTTGTAATTATTAAATCAAATGTTACCGTTTGAAGTTGCCACAATTTATTTGAGCACTTGTGTGCCAACAAAGAAACGTCATAAACAGCTTTATCAGCCGAGAAATGAAGAAAAAATACTGTATGTGCACTAGATACATGAACGTGCGCCAGGAGAACCAAAGGGGGACTGGCTTTTTTAAATTTCAAATTTTACAAAATAATACATAAATATGCTTTAAAAACTTCTAAAGTTAAGGCTCGTTTCCACTACGAGCGTGGAATAGAGCATTCTTTGTTTCTTTTGATCATCTTTCCGCGCTTAAAATCTAAGTGAAGCAAATAAAGTCAATAAATCAAGCAAAGAGTACAGTGGCCAACAAAAAAAGTAAGACTTTTTTATTTTTTAAGTAGTAGATTATTATTTTTTAAGTAGTACTTTGTTTAAGTAGTATTTTATTTTTTAGGTAGTGGAAACGGGCCTTTATCTTACGTAATCTAAACTTTTAAAGTTTTAAACAAATTAAACATTTAGTCATTCAAGTTTATAATAATAAAAAATTGACGCATAAAGGCTCTTTTCCCACTATGAGCGTGGAATGGAGTACAGTGGCGAGCAAAAAAGTAAGACTTTTTATTTTTTAAGATTTTTTAAAAATATCATTGTTAAAATTGAATTATATTAATATATATCAAGCAATATATCATTAAAAGAGCACAAAAAATTATATTAAATCCAATATTAATTTATTTCTTTTTTAGAAATATAATTCAATTGCAACTAACTTATTTTTAAAAAATTTGATAAAATAAAAAATCTTACTTTTTTGCTCGCCACTGTACTCCATTCCACGCTCATAGTGGGAAAAGAGCCTTTATGCGTCAATTTTTTATTATTATAAACTTGAATGACTAAATGTTTAATTTGTTTAAAACTTTAAAAGTTTAGATTACGTAAGATAAAGGCCCGTTTCCACTACCGGCGTGAAACGAAGTATTTTTTGTTTTATTAATTTTTTTACTTCTTTCGGCGCTTAAAGGCAAAGCGAAGAAAAAAATCATTAAAAGAAACAAAGAATACTCCAATCTACGCTCGTAGTAGAAATGAACCTTAATGACGTTTCATACCTAATAAACCTCCTGCGTGAGGGCCGCCACTAAAAAATTATCAAAAAATTCTTAGACAAGTGTATCAGTGGCTAGTCCAAGAAAGATCTATATAAACTCATGTAAACGCAATCTATAAGAAAGTTTTGAGATCACAAAACACAAAAAACTTCCGTTTCCGCTTTTGGCGCTCGCAAGATCATTACTATAAATTTATTAGTAAGACTTGATTTTTACAACCAAGACCCATGCCGGTGAATTAGTTTAATTTAATTTTTTTAAAACTTGTACCAGAATTTTTTAAAAAACCCTTTTTAAGAATATTTTTTGTGTTTCCGACTGTTTGCCATCACTCCTCCAGGAAGCGCGTCTGCGGACGCCCATGATAACATGAGGTAAGAAATTGTGTTTACAGTCCTAACGCTTGTAAGAAATAGATAAAAAATATATATTCGGAACCCGAACCGGAGCTGAACTGGAACTGAACCCCTAAAAAAAATTGTTGAACCTGAACCGGAACTAAACCCTAAAAAAATTTTTTTGCTGAACCCTAACCGGAACTGAACCCGAAAAAAATTTTTTTGCTGAACCTGAACCGGAACTGAACCTTTAAAAATAAAATTTGCCGAACCTAAACCTGAACCGGAACGTTATTTTAAACGGTTCGATTCCCTGAAAAAAACTTTGTTTTGAAAAAAACAACGGATTTATTGCTTTTAAGTTCAAAATATAATGTACGTCCAAAATATAATTTACAGTGATTTTAGTGAGTTGGCCCAAAAACTTGAAAGAATGTGACTTATTTTCGG
Source organism: Diplosoma virens (assembly GCA_963680785.1). Lineage (NCBI taxonomy): Eukaryota > Metazoa > Chordata > Ascidiacea > Aplousobranchia > Didemnidae > Diplosoma > Diplosoma virens. Next base: position 41,051,280 of record OY796886.1, on the reverse strand, counting down.
AATGATATTATTTAATACATAAAACGAAAATGACGAAATCGTTTGTCTGCAAAATAAAAGAATAAATAATAACGCGACTCAAAACTAAACACGTACTATGTCAGAACTAGAGCTTAAGCTTACTGAACTAGCACGTACTATGTCAGAACACAACTGTACAGACAAACGATATAAGACAGAAAACAATTATACAGACAAACGATATTGTGGCGCAATAGTACGAACTAATTCATAGCATTTGTACAAAACTGAGGTACCTATCTCAACTAAAAAGTTACAAGAGGGTCAAATCTTGACAAAAATTCTTATCTTTAAAATTACTGGGGCTACAAACTTTATTTTGGTATCAAAAGATGTACATGATTCACTTTCTTTTGACCAGTGAAACAACTTTTTCTCCTACTATCTCTAAAAGTTAGGTAAAATTAAAAAATATACATTCTTGAGGTCACAAAATGACAAAATTAAAAAATTTTTTAGTCAATGGAAAAAACTTAAACATTGAATTTATTTAACATTAAACCTTAGCTTAGCATGTACCACCATTAGTTTCTTAGGCGCATACATCGACATGGTCTCTGTTCAACCCTACCTGATCGTTCTCTGTTCATACTCAACCCCACCTAATTCAACCTGGTCAACCCTACAGCAATATCTTGATATCTTCGGAACCAGGTTGGGGTAATTGCTTACCCTATGTATTTGCGGCTCCGTTGCTTTCCTCAGAATAAGAAGGAAAAATATAGAGACAAAATAAAATAAAATAAATCGTTACTTGTGTGTTGTAAGCATACTATGGAAGTACTATATTTACATTGCCCCTATACTAGTTAAATTTGTACTATCTCAATTTGTTTTTGTTTCCTGGGCTTAAAGTTTGCTTTCGTAGCATAATGTGATATTGATCAAATTACGGCTTCGTAAAAACCAATTATAAAATTTAGTAGAAGTTTCAGGTTTACCCTTTACCACATTCAAACTATTCATTGTTTTTAACATTTGTATGGATTATACTTGACATGTTTAATGCAACTTACGTTTGTTTAAAAAAGGACTCAGAAATATTTGTACAGTATATCTCTTGATTTCCGCTTTTAAATTGTCGATAGGAGAGTTTTGTGTTTAGTAAATAGTATTTTGGCGGAATTTGTTAATGATATTTTAAGCGGTCAAATTTTGGACCAATTTAGAGTTGGAACTAGAATTTTTGTCATACTTTTATATATTTCCACTGCACTTGTTCCAGCCTAAAATAAAGAGCAATAGTCCGCATAAAAAGCAAAGAGCAGTATAGTAGTGTGAAGCTGAAGATATTCGCATATCAATTCCGTTTTGCAGGTCTAGAACAAAAAAGCGAAATTCGGACCTAAATAAGCAATTTTAAACGCAATTTCTTAAAGCCAAAGATGGACCTTAATAATTCTTAATTAAAAATTTAATCAAGGACGCTTCTTTAAAAATGTGTTGTAAGCAATAGCGACTCCAGCACTCGGGCTACTCGGGATCAGACCGAATTATAAAATAAAAGCTGGCATTGTTTAATTTGAATTCTTTAAAGTCAACATTGATTCTACGAAACTAGGCTCATTACAAGACATCTGACATGTAAAAAATTTGTTTTCTGGTAAGGTATAACAAATGATTACAGTTTATAGTTTTAGCCACCATAAAATTTAATTTATTACCAAATTTTAGCCACTATCTTTTGCCTACAGTAATAATCTACTGAGTAGATGTAGTGCATTTACAACTTGTAAGATCAGTCTCGAACAGGAGCCCGAGTAGCAACAAAGTCCTGGAGTCTCCCTGATTGTAAGCCTTTTCGATGTCAAAAATACAACAATCAAAGAAAGATTATTGACTAATACTTTGTAAATTACATTATGAATATAAATCAATGCTTTTTTATTTTTTAGAAGATGCTGAAACAAACGATAAAACGGAGGAAATTATCGACGAAATCGGCCCAGAAATTTTATCTGCATCAGGAAAACTTGAATATTACTGCAAATTGCTTCAAACAAATCAATTTGAAGGAGCTGGTAAAGCTAGAGATGAACTGATGAAAATTCTTGAGTCCGTTGAGAAATCACCACAAAAAGTTTTTGATTACGCACTTGATTTAGTAAATGATGAAAACGATTATTTGCTTGATGCTTTGTTTTTTAATCAATTTACTGTCCATTTGTGTGTTTCTAAAAAAACTCTCAGCAACTCTGATCTTTGTTTCATGACAAACAGTTTCAAAGAAATCGCACAAATTGTTGATGAAGCTGTAGAGGATGCGATTCTATCAAAACACATGGTGTTTTCACACATTGTTCCATTTTTAATGGTGGCAAAAAATTATGTCATCGAGACTTTCAAAGAAAAATCGGCTGCTTGCGAAGGATTGACAGAAGTGATTGCAAACCAATCTTTCTTTATAAGCTTGTGTCAACTTGAAGCACATGACTTTATTGGAAGTAGATTCTTGATGACGAAAACAATCAAAAAACTTAAAGCTGAATTCAAGGAAAAAATAAATGATCACAAGATTTACAGCTTGTGCTTAATCTGTCTTGGTGTTACTTATTTGCGAAAAAAATTGCTTTTAAAGGCTGAGAAAAAACTTAAAAAGGCCCAAATAGCTTTAGAAAAAGCCACAGATTGTGAAGGTAACGAAGAAAAAGAACAAGTATTTCTGTATGTTCAAACAATTTTAGAAACTTCTGATGAATTCTTTGATGATGATGATGATGATGATGATGATGATGATATTTATCTTCCCAAACCTGATGACATAAAGCGAAAAAGGAAACTTGAGGCTGAAACCAGTTCACAAAGAGCCAAAGTTTTAAAACAAGAGGAAACTGATAAAGCATCTACGTCAAAAGCACAACTTGCAAAAAAATTGAAAACTAGGGCAAAAAAAAAAAGTTCTAAGAAACGGGGAAAGCGCTGCTAATTCTTTGTTTTTAATGTAATTTTACAAACATTACATTTACTCATAGTTTGAAGACAGAATAATTTTGTAATCGATTTTTGTAGTTTAAACCATTTGGTTGAAAGTCAAGTTTGCGGTGCAAATCAAAGCGTTGTGTATAACAGTTTGTGGACTATTAATACTTGGCATTAAACCTATTTAGCCCAACTTATCATATTAGCATACGTACATGTATCTGTAGAGACAAATGTTTGTATATCTTTGTAGCTTATAAAAAACGTAAACACATTGTTTAGACTAGATTCATTTATTGTAGCTGTCATTATCGTAGTTTTGTGTGCTATTGTATTGTTGTCTCTTCTCATGATTATGTTATTTAGATGAATAAACATTAATTTAATCAACATATAAATTGACATCTGATGATTGCAAGTTGCAACCGCTATCATCTCTTTAAGTTTCGCTTTAAAAAAGGGTCTAAGACTGTTTTTTTGCATTCTCGATTCCGATTTCTCAACTATTAAAAAATAATCTTATAGTGTGACTGAGAGTACAAAATTTTCATCACCCAGAGTAGTACAGCACCAAAGGAACCAGAATTGTATACTTGCTTAAATTTAATGTGTACGGCCTGTTTCATGAGGTTTAAAATAAGACTTCTTCTTCTTCTCCTTTCAGCCTTTCCCTTCAGTCAGGGGTGGCCACAGCGTATCATCATTCTCCACATCTTTCTGTCTTCAACATATTTAAAATAAATAAGACTGAACCCTTAAAATAAGACTGAACCCTGAAAAATCCGTATATAATCAATATGTCAAATTATTTTTAGCCAGACTTGTGTGTGTTTTAGGCCCAACAATTTTGCATTGATTAATCAAATACTTTCCGTCAATTTCTGATTTACAGGACACGCAAAGGCGCAAAAAAGTTGGAGGAATTGCTTACAAAATTGCCTTAACTTGTTTTTCAAGGTGCCGAGATGGTTAAACTTTTTAATATTGATTTTAATTTTTTAGCGTCAAAACTGTATCTATCATTAAAAGGTTGTCGCTTACAACTCAGCCACGCCATTGCAATTGTTCAAATTGGTTGTTTTAAAACAGGGGCGCCTAATCGGTGGTCCGCGGGGTACTTTTTGCCCACATAGATTTTAAGAGACCTGCACTGTACAGTGTTTTCCGAAATGACCTGTACTCTATAAGGAAACATGTTTGAAGGAAAAAATAAGTGAAGAAACGGATTTTATGCGGAGTGAGATCAAAAAAGCCCTTGCTTGTAATATTCGGCTGCGCTGTATTGTTTTCTGAGCCCGAAATTATTTGCGATTCCAAAATTGAACTTGTCTCAAAAAGATTGGGCACCCCTGTTTAGAACTTTTGCTGATAGTAATCCTAATATTGTCGAGACTTTTCCGTTCAAACTTGTAGAGCAGTGATTCTCAACCACTGTGCCGCGGCTCTTTTGTGTGCCGAGAAATTCTAAAAGTGTGCCTCCAAATCTTAAATATAATTTATTGTCGATATAATATGATTTAAAAAAAAAAATCCTTTCAACAGGAATAAATATTTAAATCCATAAAAATTTTTAAATTATTTCATTGTTTGTTTTGCAACGCGTTTTTTCTTAGAATCATAAACTGACTTTTATGCCTCAAGTCGGCTCACACTTATCACTTTGGGAGGAAAATAGGGAAATTAGAGATTGATTCTAGGCAAAGACCTTTTTTTTTTAGAGAACACCTTAATTTTGGAAGGAAAATAGGGAAATCAGAGATCAAATTAAAGGGAAGACCTTTTGGAAACGAAAATCAAAATCTACACTCTGGTCCAAGTGTGCCGCAAATTTCAAAATGGTCCCAAAGTGTGCCGCATGCACAAAAAGGTTGAGAAACACTGTTGTAGAGGCTCTTCCATTCAAACTTGACATTTAACTTGAAATCAAAACTTTTCTAACTTTTCGCAGTGGGCATATTAGCCGTATACATATTTTTATAATTTTTATCCGCGTGGGACTTTGCACCAATTCCAAAACTCTTTCTACTTTATAGGAAAAAGATTTTGACTTTTTGACGAAATACTAAATAATGTATCATTTTACGAAAAAGTATGTAATTGCATAATAGTTAAAATTTTAACTAAAACTATTATAAAATAATAAAGAAAGCCACGTATATAAAGAAAATAACGCTAGATTTTGAAAATATATTGAACAGAGATTTACTAAGATCTAACCAGAAATTCATTATTAAACAAAACTAACTTTGCACGACCATAGGTAAACTAATCTACTCTGACAAAAACTTATTGCTTTTAATATGATTCATAGTTAACATCAGAAAAATAAAAATTAAAACTAGTTGAATTCAGTTCAAATTTGTATTAAATTGCAATTTCGTGTGTTTTTTCATTATGGGATCAAAGTTTATATAAAAATTTAAAAAAAGTTGAGCCTACTGCCGTTTTGACGATTACATTCCGAAACCCTAGTTAAATTCTAGTACAACCGATCAAGTATAGACCAAAGTTCAGCTCATTAATTGAGACACAACCACCTCGGCCAATAATTGCCACCACGTCCAAGCTCTTTCTTACCGATTGTTTTGATTTATTTTGCTCAAGGCTTGAGCCATTAACCTATCGACAACGCTACCCACTTGTTCAAAGCGCACGACATTTTCTCTATTACGTCTGTGTCTAAATAAATGATTTTAAGAATCAAATAATTTTTAACAAAAGCTACGATTTGAATAAAGTGGAATTTGGTTTAGATAACACTGGATAGAAAACCACAGGTATCGTAAAAGTTTATTTGCGTTGCACTTTTTAGTTTGATTACAACTTTAACGTTGTTAGACCTACTTCTTGATATCAAGCCGAAAATCACATGAGACAAGTTTGGCTAACAAAGAAGAGAGCTTTTTTTAATTATATATTCAACGAACAAGAACAACTATTTTCTTTATTTTCAAGAAAAAGCACATGTAAAACGTACATACATGTATATCAAAACAACATGGATTTGACTATTTTTTTATCCTTGAAAAATCGAGCGATTTATTGGACTAAGTTGGTAAATTACTATGCTCTTTGATTTGATTGTTTTAAAAGCACCCTGAGCAAAAATTGCCATAAACCAATGAATTACAGATTATTTGAATTCATTTTAAATTGAAAAACAAGTTGTGTTTTTTCTATTTGAATGTAAAATAAAAAAAAAATAGTAAAAAAGTTTTCATTTTACTTTCGAGAAAAAGGTCATGATTTGGTCATCGATTTTAGATGAACTTTTTTTACTTTACTTGTATTTTAACGGCCAAGGTTGCTTTTGTTGTTAGAAAAGAACATTGATAAAAAAATTTTGTAAAGACCATTTTTTTAATCTACTTATTAACCCTTGAAGATGAGACCGGCAGTTTTTTTATTTTTTAATTTCATTTTATCTCTATATTCATCCCGTGTCTATTTATCTCTATATCTATATTCATCCTATATTCATCCTATATTTATTTTTTTGGCAGCGTGGTGAAGTGGTTAAAGCGCCGGAATTGTGATCAACATGGTCCCAGTTTAAACCTACTCACACCACTCTGTTGTGTCCCTGGAAAGAACACTGAACGGCATTTTCCCCTGCTTGGTGGTCTTGGCAAGCATTTCTAAGTTAAAGTCATATCTTTATTAAATTACAAGCGGACAACGATATCTTGGCATCTTTGGAAGCAGGTCGGGGTAATTGCTTATCCTATGTATTAGCGCCTCCGATTTTTGGTATTTGCTTAATTAAAACTGAAAATTTTATCCTATCATGATTTAGTGTGTCTACATATTTTTTGTAATGACTTATTTTTTTGCGATTACTTTTAACTTTGTCACTGTGCAATTTAGATAGACGACACCATCTACAGTAAAACATTCATTATCCTTATTTTTTATATTGAGTAGCCCTTTTTTAGCATTTCTAAGTTCTTTTAGTAATTTAATGTAAGAACTTCAAGTTGTTATAGGTGTTATATGTGTATATGTGTTATAGTTATAGGTGTATATTTACAACAATAAGATGGTGTGAGTCAACTGAAGAAATCATCTATCCCGAGCCTTTGCTAAACCAATTTCCAATTTCATTTATTATTTGGTTTGTTGAATATTCTGACATACCATCAAAATCTTTCTGTTTCAAGATAATAAATGTTTTACAGTTAAAAAAACTTGTTTCGTTATTGTTTCGGATCCTCTTTGCTTTTCAAAAGTGGTTTTAAGAGTTATTATTGCTTTTCATCCTTTCAATTTGCTCACCTTTAATCGCAATTTATCTTCAACAATATTTTTTGTGGCAATTAACTGTTTCTGTGGATCATCAAAATAAATAATGTCTAACTCCTAAGATTTTACAAAGCTTTTAAGAGCCGTCCTGAGTAATTTTGCCTTCATTTTTTAGGAAAAAGATTCAGAATTTTCTGAATAGAATTAGAAACTGTTGCTTTAGTTCTAGGTGGTATATAATTCATCAATCAATCAACAAACTCATTAACACGCTTTTTTATTCTAGCAGATGGTTTACCAGCTATAGTTTTTAAACTGGGTAAAAATTATTTATATTGACTCGGTTCCAATACAGGAACTCCAATATTTGGAACTGGGTTATCTAAAATGTTTGATTGATTCATTTTTATACATGATATAACAAAAGCTTGAGTTATTTTTATTCTTTAAAAAAATTTTCTCAAGGGAGGAGCATCTAAAGTAACCTGATAGCAAGTCGAGCTCATTTTCGCTGCGCTTAATAGCTTGTCATGCGTTGAAGAATTTCGCACAATCAAGGGCAGTCATAGGCAACAGCTATTTAAGGCGAAATTTTTCATGCGTTGCAAGCTAATCTTTAAGGACCGTTTCGCAAAATTTTAAGGATCTGTGTGGCTTAGCTGGAAAGATTGGTTAAAAGAAAAAATTGAAAGTAGTGATAGAGATGCTAGAAGAAAAAAGAAATTGCTCAAATTCTTGAACAGTTTTCGCGACTTCAATTTGTCAATTTCTCTTTCAATGAATTTTGTAATTGAAAAAGTAACATAATGACAATGTTAGATGCATATTCTGATATTCGACAATACTGGAAGAATTGACTGAATAAAGTGACATGGATGTAGACTGAACATTGACTATTTTTCTATGCCAGAGTTTTCCAAACTGAGGCTTGCGGACCCCTGAGGTGTCAGTGATGACTGCAAAAGGGTTCCGCGATGATATGACAAAATTTGTCAAACATATATACTTGGTAAAATACCATGAAATCCAAGATTAGATTCGAAGCGAAGATTTTTTTTGTAGAGAACACTACGTTTTAGGGACGACAATTATGACATTTGAGACAGAATTGAAGCGAAGATTTTTTTTTTCAAAGAACACTTCTTACTAGGAACAAATTTTTTCTATTAACAAGCGTCCCAGTTTGCCTCTTCGGAAATATGGATGCCTGTTTATAAAAATTTATTTTTTCAATGGATTTTGTGTTATTTATTTTTGGGTCGTATTATCTTTCCTCGTTGGTTGGGCAGAAAATTGATGTGACATAAGATTGGGGTCCGTGAAAAAACGATTCGCAAATAAGGGTCCGTTGCTTAAAAAGTTTGGGAAACACTGTTCTACGGGTTCTGATGCCGCCATGTGTCACCGAGACCCTTTTTGACCGCAGATTCACGTGACTTACTTACATGATGTCATCGAGATTTGAACTTAGTGTCAGATTGAGTACCGAACCTGTGTTCTGCCAATTACGATCGGTCGCTTAGTGTATGAGCTAATGTATGAGTACGCTTATGTGCGTTTATTTAAAGTTTATGTTTACTTTTTAACTGCTAACGTTGTTTTTTAATGCTTCTCTATTTCATAAAAAAAAAATCTATAAACTAAAACACAACAGTTAAAGTATTAGCCTTAAACAAAAGTGCAGATTAACTTTTAAAAAACTGGAAATTTCAGAAATAGCATAATTCAGATCTCGGTGTCAATTCCATCGAAAATGACTTTCAGTTAAATTTTTAAAAATCATTAAATGCCGGTTCCAAATCATAAAAATTAAAAAAAAGTTTATTTTTTTTAAAATAATAAAATTTAGAATGCTCAGAGTTAAAGTGAATCGGACACGGCATTTTATGTACTACTCTTTTTCCATGCTTAACTGTAAATTTCACTTTTTATTTTGTAGATATACATCGTTTCAGTTAATATCAAAAAAAGGTATTTGCAGCAATCAAATTTTTGTAAGTTACAACAAAAGATGGATGAAAACAATATCATAATAAGATGTGCAGAGATTGTTATTTTTGTAGCTGATCTAAACAAAATTAGATGCGACGATAAAGATGAAAAAATTATCAGAGCGTTTAAACTGGCTAAAGAACGTCCAAGGGTAGTTGTTGATATATTTAGCCTTGTAACGAGTGCAGGCTTTTTTATTTGGAAATTTGAGTGGAATTCATTGAAATTAGAAATCTTAATACAAAACAAAACTTCTGAAATTGAACTTATGAATTTTGTCAATTCGGAGGAATTCAGAAAAAGAATAAATAAATTTTTTTCCGAATATGATTTGAAAATTCAATTTGATTATGTGGAGCACTCTTCAAAGGAGATACAACTGAAAAACCAATTTGAAAATCTTAAAAAATTGACCGAAGAAGCTGTTCAAGATGGTCGGTTCTTGGTTGATAACAGTCGAAGAAGTGTGAGTGGTTTGTTTAAAAAATTTAATGTTTTAAATTGTTCTGTAGCCTAAGTTTTTTATTTGTTAAACTATTTTAACCAATGTGGTACCCACAATTTATTTTTGGTGATTCAATGCCATAGAAAGCTGAGAGTTTTCTTAAATCCGAAGGGAGCCAAATAACCACCGCTTCAAGAAATTAGGTTTGTTAAATCAATGTTTGTTATATCAAATTAAGGCTACTTGATCAATGTTCTTATTTTCTTCTTGTTTTGGGGAAAAATTTTTAGAGTTTTCTAATATTTTAAAAAATCTTTGTAATTATTATTGGTTTGTTGGCTAAAATGTTCGTAAGCCACAACATAAAAGCGTTAGTTTGCCTCCTTTACCCACTCAACATAATAAACATAACATTGTTCTGACTTTGATGAATGAGGTTGTCCTACCATGAAGTCCAGTGGTAGATTGATTTCACAACTGAGCATTAGTTCAGTAGGAGAAAATTTTGTTGATTCGTGCACTGTGTATATGCAGATGTACGGTGTGTGGTCATCCCAGTGATTTCGAATTTTATTTACGTTTAATATTAAGATTTGTTGAATCATTCAAATACAAGTGTTCAACTAAACCGTCAGAATGAGGTCTTTATAGACGCGTGAGTGTCTTTTGCAAGCCAAGTAAGTTACAAACTTTCTGAAATAACCAAAATTCAAAATCTGTAAGCAAAAAAAGTAGTAATTCAAATCTTGTAAAAAATTTAGTAACGACTTTTTCGTCCGCTACAGCGTATACTTGTTGATCAGGCACAGCAAGGCAATCTATCCATTTTAAAAAATAACAACTGACGACCATGATGTATGCCTTACTTGATACAGTTTCGGGCAAGGGGCCTAAAATGTCAATCCCAATTCTTTCCATACAATCCGTTGCTATAGATTACTTGAGCAGTCTACGATGCCGCTTATGAGCATGTAGTGGTTATTATCATTATGTTCAAGTTTAATTGCAGCAGTTCAAACTCAGAAGGTTATGCACTAACTTGATTCTATATACGGTAAATTTGTTTATGTATTCAAATAGAAATAAAAACAAAGCAAATATTAAAACAAACAGTTATAATAATAGAGACAATTTAATATAGCATAGTCATAACAGAACTTTAACTTATTTAATCGATGCCTTCCGGAGAATAACTCTATATATTACGATTTGTATCTAAGCCACATTGCTGTATGTAAGTGGGCGTAATATTACGTGATTATACGATATGAAACGGCAGAATGTTAAATTAAAAAAATGCATAAAATAGAACAAGAAAAAGTTTTAAACAAAATTTTAAAACTCTGATAATAACTCAAAATGTACTTCTTATGAAAATATAAAATTATATTTCGGCTATTCAATTAACCTCTGCAGGTAGGTTTTTGTTTCGCACAAACAACACACCATCAGCACCATATGCAGTCATCATTTTGTAGGCCTGGACAATAAAACCTTCTTTGCAATTTGATAGACAATACGTTCTGTCCGTTTTATTCCTTTGTCCATGTACAAAACACAGTCTTCCATTAAATTCATTTTAAAACTTTTTATTAGCCTTTGAAATGTAGCTGGAACGTTTGTGAGTCCAAAACACATGAAAAGTAAATGATGTTTTCTCTTGGTCAATATGGATGAACTCAACTTACCGATAGCCACGACCTAAATCTAAAGGGCTAAACCATTGTGACGCACTTCATTTATTAATTAGCTCTTGCGCATTAAGAAGTGGTTAAGCATCTTTTTTACAGTGACATTGACGAGTATTTAAATTTTGACGCAAAAAACAAGGAAACCCATTCTTTTTTTTTTCCACTAAAACAACCGGAGACGACCACGAACTGGTGATAGATTCAATAATGTCTTGTTTCAACATTCTATCATTTTTAACTTCAATTGTCTCCCTCTTAGTTTGTGGTAAACAATGCGGAGTCTATTTGATCGGCTTTTCTGCTCCAGTGTTCATTTTTAAAAAATTTGATACTGTTAGTTAAAACAAAAAAACTCTGCTGATCTGTAAAAATATCTTGATATTCACAAACAAGATTAATTATTTGTGTTTTGTAAAACACCAAAACCCCTCAATACTACCAACCATTGATTGCAAGGATTCAGCTAAGACTTCAGATGGCGTCCAAAATGACAGTAGAAGTAGAAAATGAATATGCCACTAAATAGTGATAACAGCTATGCCATTAATAAATTGTTGCAGTAACAACTCCTTTACATGTGACGAAGGCAACAATGGATAAGCCTTAGCCATAAGACCACTTAGCCAGTTAGCAAAAGGAACAACATTATCGTTCACTTGACGTTTGGCTGTATAAAACTGTGATCGAGCTTAATTAATTGAAAATGGATCCAAATCGACAGCTTAGAGCAGTACTCTGCAATCTGTATGCCGCAAAAAAATTTTCTTCCGTGTTTCCTCTAAAATAAGACAGAGCTTGTATTAATTTTCACTCTAAAATATGACACTCAAGTTTATTTTTGGGGAATGTCTTTTATTTTCATTTATCAAAAAAAAAGCAAGAATTGTTGCTAGCGAGGTTTACATGTCTTGTTGCTACAACGTGCCGCTTAAAACTAACCCTAACTAAATTTATTTCATAGCAAAAACAAGCTCCTGATTATCTGTTAAGTGAAGCGGTACGCTTTCTGAGCTGCTGATAACGCAAAGAAAATATTTGTAAATAGTGGTGCATATTTGGAAGCAATGCGCATTACGCTTGCTCAAACAAGTGGTGGTACATTTGTACCACCAAGCTTGAAAGAGTCAACACAGCACTGACAAAGTCCTAAAGACCGAAACAGTGACACTGTCTGCTGTTGATATCTGCATTATTTCGTTTGCTCTTTTGCGGAGCCTCTTTTTAATCTATAGAAAAACAAACTCCAAATAATGCTTACGCAATCGGATTATTTTATTATTTGCTATTTTTTGCTATCGTATCAACTTGTGCAATTGTCTAAGTCAGTGGTCCCCAAGCTACGGCCCACGGGCCGGATCCGGCACGAAGACTTTTTATCCGGTCCGCGGAGCTCTTTTAAAGAATATATGCACTCACTCTAAGTCACAGTTGGATAGAATTATGTTGGGAATTTCGGGAGAAAAATAATGAAATCAGAGATCAAATCGAAGTGAAGATCTTTTTTATTTTTTTTTTTAGAGATCATTATGATTTTGGGAGAAAAAAAGTGAAATCAGAGATCGAATCGAAGACCTTTATTTTTTTTTTTAGTCTCTAGCTCTCTTGGCCCGAGGAGGTCCAAAAAATCTATACACGGCCCCCTGCTCGAAAAGTTTGGGGACCACTGGTCTAAGTAGATGAAGGTGTGAACTGATGCTTTCTAGGCATTACCAGGTTTTTTGTTTTCTAGAACAAACGTTTTCTTATTGGATTAGCGTGTAACAAATGACCAGATTGCAATAGCAATCTGTAGCGGAATGAACATACGAGAAAGCTAGAAAATTAAGAATTCGAACTCCTAGCTTCATAAGCACTTTCCAATTGAAATGAAGTTGGTCACTTGAGTGTGGTCCTCAATGGAATTTTAAGAATCATTGCAATTGCATCAAGCAGCAATAAAAATATTAAAAGATATCCAGTGTTGAGAGCTACCTAAAAAATTTAAGATTGAGACCAAATCACCTCAAGACTAAGATCACCAGATAAATTTGAGACCGAAACCTAGATCATAAATAGTTGGTCATAATTTTATTACTGAGGTTTACCATTATCTTTTCTAAATCTTTTTTTTTATATCTTTTCAGATAACACTATGCAACATCGAATCTGAATACAAGGACAACAAAAGTGACCGGGATGATACGATGGAGTAATTAAATTTTTTATGTTTGAAAAAATATTATTTGCTAGTCGGCAAAAAAGGAACCGCTACTCTGTTTCTTATTACGTAATAAGAATAAGTATAGGATTTGATCTATATTACAGTAAAAGAGAAAGTATAATGTTACAATAAAAGCAATTTTCACTTTTTCCAATAGATTTTTCAATAGCTTTTTTTCGGTTACATCAGTGGTTTGTAACCTTTTTTGTTTATTTTACTTTTGAATAAAGATAATTTTTAAATTTGCCCCAATAAAATTAACAATGCTCATTTATTAAAAAAACAAAATCAGCAAATTACTTTAGTTGTATTTAATCTAGGGGCTGCTCTTGTTTTTTAGCAACGAGTCGTTCAATATCTGGTAAAGTAATAGAAATTGTTTAAGTTTTGTTTTAAAAAATAACTTGAATGTGATATAAAAGTGCAATATATTTGGTATCTATGATTTTGACAATGCTTGCTGAAGAAATGAATGTCGAGTGCTAGACTTTTCACATAATCAATAAGTTTAACTATGACAATCAAATGATTGCGAAGTGTTTTCGAAATTGTTTCGCAAAAAAGCGCGGCTTTGTAAATCATGCGATCCCTTGAATTGCTTTACGGGGGGAACAAATCCGGAGTTTGCGCCAATAATGGTTGGAGCACCATCAATGCACACTAAATTGATGACACTTCAAAAACATTGGCTGCCTTTGATGTTGTTTTCAAATATTGGCAAAAGAGAAATTTCTAACTAATCCTTTGTTTCATATGCGACATATCTGCGATAGACAACTATTTGTAAGAGAATGAAAACATCTGGAGTTTCATCCAGCTGAAGAGCAAATGTAGGAGAAAAATCAATCTTTGATAACATTTTGCTCTTTATATTGTCAGACTTTTCATGAATTCATGAGTTTTATTATGTCATTAAAACAGTGGTTCTCAAACTTTTTTGACCTATGGCAAACTAACAATCTATAAATTTTTAAACGACACATTTTGTTACCTAAAACAATAAAATTGGTTCAAATAAATTAATTTTAGAATTCTATTGCTAATTTGCTATTAATGCGGCTGCATTTCGGAAAAAATGCGATCAAAACAAAATTCCAGCATTTCAAGGCAAACATGCATTTCGCTTATATCCTTAAAAGTTTTGCTTTTAATTTTTGTCTCAGCTGAAAGTACATATTTGTGATGCCATAAAGATGCAATAGAAAGGATTGTTTAGATAGTTTTTTCGCTGATCAATAGATTTATTAGATTAGACCAGACCACAGTCCAAAATTTATTCAAGTTCTTTTGAGAAAATGTCGATTGGGGAAAGAAGGTCTTTTAAAAATCAATAAGCTGCTTTTCTTCTTTTACAGATAGGTTGCTTTCTTCATGAAATCCGTAAATATTAATCATCAACCTATGATGGTTACAGTAAGCTTTGGGATAGTCCAGTCAATGTATTCACAATTTCTGATCGATTTTTTTTTAGTGGAAAAGATTTGTTAACAGCAAATCCAATTAAATTTTTTTGAAATTTGGTAATTCATAAAATCAACTTTTCTATCCAAACAATTTAATTTTATTGTTGCACAGTGATTGTATTTGCTGATGGTTTTTGGAGAGTGGTCACCGTTTAGCTTATTAAACAAAGTAAAAAAAAACTTTTAGCCACCAAAATTTATCAAGAAAAAAAAAATTAGTTTTTATAAACAAAGGAACGCCAGCTTTTAACTAAATAGCGTTTTGATACCTTTCCTTTTGAAAGCCCGATAACTTAAAAAGTTTGAAGACAACAACACTATTTTCAATAGCTACAATCTTAAAATTTTTTAAATTTTTCCACGAAAAAAAATTACTACCATTATTTACATCTATTATGATATAAACCAGGTTCTGGTTGTTCTTGTAAGATGTCCTCTTCGTTATCATTATGATTTTAATATTTTAAGACGAATTTATTTTACTTGAAACAAAGGCAATAAAAAATATGTGCAAAATGCTATTATCACTACAGGCACAGACTTTAAGAAAGCAAAAGCCGAAGAATTGAATCGATCTATAAACGAATGTTTATTAAAAAGTTTTGCGGCACACAGCTTGAGAATCACTGCATTAGACAGTGAGATTTGTTTCGTTGTTTGAGATACTTTTTCTTTAAGCACCAACTAAACAGTTTTCAATACGCAAGGTTTGAGAAGAACTTTACCCAGGGATGTCCAACCTGCGGCCCACTGCTTACTCAAATTTTTTAGTTATATTTTCATAACTACTTTGAATTCTATGTCACTGCTATCATAGTAACATATAAAGAAACAAAGTAAATACGTCAGTTGATTGCTGCGTCGAGTGACGTCCTATAAACTGATCTATAAAAAGTTTTGTGAGCAGAGTTTATCATAAAGACGCTTACCCCAAGCAGCATTTTTAGTGTTCACATTGTTTTGCGATTAAATTAATCTTAAATATGTTATTTCAAAGCACTTTTTACACTATCAAGTTATAGTTGTTAATGACTTTTGTGGTAGTAAAGATAATAACTTTGCACAAATGCAGAGTGGTTCGGTATAAGATTACTGTACCAGCAGCGATATTGCTTGAAGGAAAAAAGTGAATCATGTAAACATATTAGGAGGCTGGAAATAGGATCAGACATTTTTAGAGATTCTAGGTCCAATCTAAGAATTTAACATATGGTCAGGGTCCAGGCTTGCACCGTTAGCCAAAGAAAGTGTCGCGCTTAGTCGGCGAAGGTCAGCTGCTTGATGCTTGAAAATATTGGTAGGCTGTCAATTGGAGTGGAACGCAAGCATCCAGTAAAAATGCGCAAAACGTCATACAAGACATTGCCTATGAAGCGAGTGCCAGTGCTACAACACGAGACTGGTGCGCAGTACCCAGCTGTCAAGTACAATGGAGATAGGACAGCTGTGCGCAGTGTTTTGGCACCAGCACTCAATCCTGAGCCTGCAAGTTGCCTCAGCAGTGTGACGAGCTAATATAGTTTTTGCTCAATGCCACAAAGTGGTGATGAATTGTGAGTAGTCTGTCAACAAAATAAGTAGGTTTGGAGAAAATAGTAAAAGTTTAATGCTATTGTAAACAAGTAGCGCACGTTTGGCTTCTTCGTTATTTAAATAAAAGGCTTCCGTCACCGTCTTAGTGTGACTAAGCCCCAATGGCCTCCCGGTTTTCAGAGGAGTGCAACAATGCTAGATTGTCTGCGTAGGTAAACTTTTAGGAAATCGGGCAGGGCAGGGGAGGCCAGATGTAGACGTAATTAAAAGGAAGTTGAAAAGGAGGGATCTCAGAGCAATCCTTGAGAAAACCCGTTTTTTAGACGGCAAATCTTACTTTGCTGGCCGATAGTAAGAGTGAAACTTGCTCCAAAACCAAAATTTGGACAAGCTCCATGATCATTCTAACCATGTACTTATCTGGCAGAAGTCAAAATTAGCGGCAGGTTAAGATGCCATACAAAGTCATATGCCGCCGTCAGATCGACAAATCGTCAAAAAAATTCTCAATGCTTTCTATCAATAAAATGACTGTATCCACGGTTGACTTTTTGCGTCAAAACTAAGCCTGTCTCAAGGAAGCAATAGATCTGTAGTTGGTTCGATGTGGGCGTAAATAAGCCTCTCGATGATCTTGTAGGAGACATAGAACAAAAATATTGGTCGATAATTTTTTGGGTCTCCTTCTAGCTTCATCAGCTTTGGGATTGGGAGCACAAACGCTCTTTTCCAGATCTTGGAAATTTTGAGTCAGTGCAAGCAAAAAGAAAGAAACTCACGTAACCAAAACTTTAAAGCAGCTCCAGCACGGACATTTTCAACATTAATTGCATAACTTTTTTAATAGTTTCACATTTCACTTGATTCCTAATTAGTTAATTAATTTTAATTTTATGTTTTAATACTCGTCATTTGGTCATGGCATCCAGTACTAAAACCATGAAATTTCATATTTATTTAATTTTGCGGCCTACCGAATGTACTTACATCTATAATTTGGCCCTTTATGAACCTTTTTTCATTCTACATAGCATATTTATTTCATTCTACATATTTCATTCTTTTTATTTCTACATGGAAAAGAACAAAAAATTATCCATGCACAGCGACATTGTTGGTCTGCCAAAACATTCCAGCTTTGTTCTTTCATACTGGGCACTTTTAAATAAAAAGGACCAATTTTTGCTTATTAAACTTGGATGGAGCATTTGCTAAGTGTTGTTTTGGCGGAGTAGGTTTCACAGAAGGTACTGTTTAAAAATATTTTCATACACAGAACTCACTAAAAATTAAAAGACTATTCTGCATTCAGTGGGGCCTCAGTTTACGAAAATTATTAGCTCCAGGAACGTGCTCGTAGACGGAAACACTTGAAGACCGAATCAATTTTTTTTAATTTAAGTTAACTAAAATAGATTTAAAATCCTTACAAAAACCTTGGTAAATCAATTGTAATGTCTTGTACGTGCTTTTATTCCGGTCCGTGCCCGCCTCTCATTTAAAACAGCTCAAATAGTTGCCAATTAATTTTTTTCAATTAACTTTAAAATTTTGAAAGAACTTGAAAATTTAAGTAAAAATTGAAAAAATTTACAATAAAATTTAAAAAATAAAACTTGCCTTCGCGCCAACTAGCGGTGGCATTCACGAACTAATACGAGAGAGCGTTGCTATCTAACGAGAGCCTCTTGTGATGTTCGGCGGCCATTTTGAAGCTTTTCCAAACTTTCGATTGTTAGAGAGACTTTTCTCTTGGACCAAAACATTGGTCATGACCGAGTCAAAAATTTCTCGGATTGGATTTGGTAAACCGAGCCGCTGGTAGGCCGAAGCCCCTCTGTACTATACAGTAGGTAACTCCGAAATTCAAATAATTGTCCTAATATTTTTTTCTTTTTCTGACATGCTGTTTTTATGCTGCAAATAAGTAAAAATGACAATGGTCGCAAGCAGCTTTATTGCTTTTATTGGTTTAATACAAAGAAAAAAACAACAATAAAAGATTAATGAACGTTTGCGGGTTAATTCAGCTCATAAGATATACTTTTAATAACTATTGTAACTTGGATCAAAAAATATATTCTCTACAAAAAATAAACGGAAGTAATAACTTCAACTTTAATACAAAATTTGTCAAACCGTTTTTCCCAAAAAGAGGAAATTTGCCCCGGGTTAATAAATCCTGGTTTAAATGTATACTTTTAATTTAATAACTCACTCTCGTTTAAGACTTTTATTATTGGTAATTAATTTGATAGTTTTTTTATTTTAAGTATAAATGTTAAAAATAAAGAACATCATTCAGAGTGCAACTCTGTGTTTATTGTTGAATTTTATTCCTTGAAATCTTTTTTTAATGTTTTTAGTTATTTAGACTTCAATGCGCTTGCCGCTAGGTCATAGATTGCACTAGTTTACAAAAAAATCAAGTTAAAAGTTGTTCATAATTTCTTAACTAATTTTGGACTATTTTGCACCACTGAATCTAAAAGTGACAGTCATTTTTCTCAATCAGGTCAAGTTTTTTTCTAAATTGATTTTTAAAATTTGTATTCTTTGATTATAGCCTTCTATTTATAAATAAATTTTGGGGATATTAGTAGTTGATTTATGTAAAACATTTCACATATAATATGCATCTGATAGGATGAATTTATTAAATGTTATAAAAATGGAATGAAAAGCATACATTAAAAAAGTAAGGACATATAAGTTATATCATCGTTAAGCAAATTGCAAAACATAAACTTCCATTTTTTCGACATTTTTGAGTGCTCATTCAGCAGTAATCAGCCATCATGGCTGCATCCCAATTTGCTTGATACCTGGTTTCCATTTCTTTTCCATTTGGCACAAATTTATCTCGTGCAGGCCAGTCCTTCTTGGTATAGTGCTGAGATCTGTCCATACTATCCCACATGCACAAAAAGCAAGGGCACTTGGTAAATCCAGACTGTTGTTTCAATAAAATATTTAACATTTTAAGGTCAACACATATATGCCATTCGTGCTGACAGTAAGAAATTTTCTCAGCACATACTTCACTTAGTCATACTTCTTCTTCAGTAAAGTTGAGTGAGCAAGAAGTACTGAAGCAAATTGGTTGCCATTGTGGAGCAGAACACGCTCTAATGATCTCTTGCAGCTGTCGATGAATAGTTTCCAATCTCTGGATTCATAATGTGGCACTCCAAGCTTTTGCAGAAGGTGAACAATATCTGTGCAGTACACCAAATCCTTTTCTTCGAAGAAAAAATGGAGAACGTCTTGATGCCTGTTGCGATAAAAAGTGATGCGTGTGCCATCAGACAAACGGTTTTTTTCCTTTAATCTGGATGCCAAGAGCTTAGCTGAGGACTTCGACGAATTAAGATCACGAACAAGATCATTAAGCTTATTTTGGAAAAAATGATGTAGAGTATCATTGCTAAAACCCGCTTCTTCATCCTCCTAGCTCTCTTGAGCAGCAGTAGAATCGTTATCGTTATAGTTATATCGTAGAATCGTTATCACAGAAAGCATTGCATTGACAGGTACTGGGTATTCAACAGAGTGAGCAACAGGACAACGTTCTAATTCAAGATCAGGATACTTGAGAACATTACGGTTTTTTCTATTGATCCCAGTCACATCAATAGTGGAAAAATAGCAGTCTGAGACATGGTTTCTGGGCTCCCTCCATACCATGGGTATTCCCAATTTTAGATTGGTCTTCTTGCCTTTACTTCACTGAAGCAGGTATTCAGCGCATAACTTGCACACCATGTGAGGAGCCCAAGCTTTGTTCTGGTCACCAAATTTCATGCCAAAATAGGCATGGTAAGTTTTTGTTATAAAAGTTGTAACTGGATTCCTATTTGGAACAAGTGTGTATTTATCGCAGATATAGCATATTATGTCAGGTCTATTTCGGCAAGATTTTCTAGTTGAAAACATTTTAACCACTTGTAACCTTTAAAAAAAGAAAAAAAATTACTAATACAACCAAGTTAAAAACATGTCAGATCTTCAGAATCTAAAATAAAATAAGAAAAACCAATGTCGTTTTTATTTTTGAATTCTGCACATCAAAATCATCTTAAATTACTTAAAAAGTGCTAAACAATTATAATTAAAAAAAAATTTTTTTAAAATCATAAATTGTAGGGTAGATAAAATTGTAGACCTGATTACCAATGTTATTTTTGGATTGAGTGCATTAAATTCATCCTAAATCAATTCAAAAATGCTAAACAATAAATTGTGTGTCAACCAGTGTTACCAACGTGTTTGTCATGACCAAAATTGGGTCGTCTGAAAATTTTTTAGGGTCTATTATTTTTTTATAGAAGAGTAAAAATTAAAAAATCATAAAAGCGGTAAAATTCGAAATAGAGAAAAAGCGTTAGAAATCTTTTTATACATCAAAGATGCAAAGGGTTTTGCATCGACAGTGCATTAGTAAGAAGATAAGTCTACCTGACTCAAGACTAATTAGCAGAGACACTCAAGTTGACTTGCGCCTGGCTTAAGCAAGGTGACGCCCTGAATAAAAAAATTACTTTTAAGTAAGTATGAATTTAAACTAACTTGATTCCTCAGCATGATGACGACACTTGGATTTTCCAGCAGAAGGACGGTAGTTTAATGCTCAGTCTACCTGAATGATTTTTTTTGTTCCCTAGAAATGGCACTTCAGGACAAATTTCTCAATGGGGTCTTGTTTACCTACAATGATTTTGTTCTTCGTATGACCGTATTAGCCTGCATGCTGTTTTCTGTTTAAGAGAAGTCACCATTGTAGGAAAGCAGCTTGACTCCATCAAGGAATTCGTTGCGAAGTTTTTTTTCTGATGGACACTACAGAAATCACCAGGTAGACTGAGCTAAACTTGCCTATACCTACAATGATGACTTCGCTTTAAACAAAAAGCAACAACTAAACCAATACAAATGCGGCCACAAGAAAAAGTGACTTGATGAATAGTTGTTTGTAAAAATGGATGCTTTATATTTGCAATGAAAATTTGTTCTTATAAAAAGTTTTATGGTATTTCTTTTAATTTTTTGCACACGCTTTATGGGTTGCAAGGTTTTGCTAGTTTGATTTTTAAAAAAACTTGCGTCCTTTTAAGGAAAGGAACCACTACACTAAAAATTACAGTCAGGCGTAACAACTTTTAGATGTAGGCGTTACTCCTATTTCTGTAGGCCTTATACTGTATATTTAAGATATACTTTTGTTTCCCCGGTATTGACGTAGTTACAATACTTGGAGCAAAATAAATCAAAACATTTGCTTTCTGCTTTATATTAATTTTTTTTTTTTTTCAGAATTGACGTCAACCAATGTAAGTAAAAGATTTCTCAAAAAAAAAATATTTAGCCGTATACAAGTTAGTTTCATAAGATATTGACAAGATATAATTATTATAAACTTTAAAGTTTATCTGAAAAATTTATGCATTAGGAAATTTTAATGTTTTCTAATTTTTACTAACCTTCAAAGAATACACAATTTGCGGAAGTTGTGCTTTAAAAATTGCAGTTTTATTTATTTTTTGACTGCTTTGTGTACTTTGCAATGTGCTTCAAAAACAAAAAGACTACTAGCATGTTATTGTGTTGTCATAACTTTCGCAATTGCGCAAGTTTCCCCAGTCCCCAACTCTACCAATAACCAAAAATTAGAAGCATAGCCGGGCCCCCAAGTCTCAAAAATGCAGGTTAGAATTTTTTGGGCAGCAAAAAGAAAATATTTGCAATAAACTACAATGTTTGGGCAGCGACAAAAAATTAGGACAAAATCAGACATTTCTTGGCAACGACTTTGAACTGTGTGGGCACAATTTAAGGTGAAGAGTTTTTTTCTTTAGAGATTACTACGATATTTGAACCAAAATTAAGAAATGAGAGATAAATGGAGCCCCTAAATTGCTTTGAAAAACAAATTCGCAAAAAGCTTTGTTGCATCCTGATTTACTTGATTTGGACGTGGCTTTCTGAGATTTTGCAACATTTTTAGGAAAACACCCAAAAAGACAATTTTACGTGCTCACAAAAAAGCAACTGTATATTGTTCACAGATCAATAGTGTGAAAGCTCTATAAAACGCTCCTTGGTTCCCCTGCAATCCCAACTCGAATTTGCTTGTTGTTGCTTTACTGGCCAACATGACAGAAAACGGAGAAATCAAAGGCATGGAGAGCATTACCTTTTGACACTATCTGTAAGCTGCATGACACTGTCTGGGACCATGGCTTACCTGCAAGCTGCTGAGACATCTGGAAGATAAACACATGATTCAAGTGATCATCGAACTTGTCTGTAGCCGAAGTTTTACCCTTGCTATCGGTGACAGCAAGCAAAGCAGGCTGCGTCATCTGAAAAACGGCGTTTCTCGGGGATCATCTGGGCCCTGTCATTTTTAACATATGTACTGTATTTTATTACCTGATCCGAAATTAAGCTGCAGTTGGGGACAGATTTTAGGGCTCGATGAAGATGTTTAAATGGTTTGAAGCGGGTTCATTTTTGGGACAGAAGTTAACAAAGCTGAATTTGTTTATTGCAAAGATGAGTCTCAAAAGATAATTTGTAGCAGAACAGAAATCAAGGCACGAGAAACATGGAATTAAAGATTCTTAAGTTAGTGTGGCTCGGTCTGACCATCTCTTGTGATCTACTCCAATCTGCGGATCTGCCCGGATCTGGTAGTCAGGTTCAATCTGTCTCTTTCTTTCGAATCTCTGTGTTCACAATTAAGTTACCGGATTTAAACAAGCGATTTAATTATTATTTTTTTTGGTGAAGATTTTTTTTTTCTACACGAAACTTACGAAATTTCCTAATAAACGATTGCAGTTTCTTAGTAATATGCGGCCTGACAAACTTAGCAATAAAGGCGCCACAAATCCAAGTTTACAAGTAGCCAACTCGTACAAGGAAGGAAATATAACAAGCTAAGCTTGGGAAAAATAACAAGTTACTATTCAAGGTCAGAGAAACCAAGTTTTGCGACTAAAGAACGAAATACGTAATGCAGCGAGCAAATAATATTTTGGACAATATACACGTTTGAATGCTTTGTAGGAGATGAGTTCGATATTTTTTTATTTGTCTTAGAATTAAAATTCAACATTATCTCATTGGCTTATGAGTGCCTAGGGTTAAAAGTAAATCTTCTTCAACTGCGAAAAATAATAGTTTGAGGAACACAATATCAGGAAATTAATAAACAAGATGGTGATGGGGACTAGATGGAAGTAGAATGCCATGAGGATCAGTCTAATATAATAAATGTTTCATTAAAAAATGATTAAAATTGAGGAGGGCAAAAACCATAGCGTATTAATGTAAGTATACTGAATTTTTGATTTCAGAAATTGATAATTTTTGAAAATTGTGTATCGATGGATTTTTGGTTAATGGCACGTAGAACATATTTCGCAAAAGTTCTCTATACTTTACTAGTTTACGACGAAGAAAATAAAAAGAATTGTACTACACATTTGAAGTGGTGGTTCTGCCTCAACTAAGGAGCTGGCGTTTGGTTGATACTTGATCGGTTTTGCTAGAATTTGACTAGAGTTTCAGAATCTAATCGTCAAAGCGGCAGTAAGCTCAACCTATTTAAAGTCTTTAGTAAACTTTGATGCTATAATGAAAAAACACACGAAATTGCAATTCAGTACAAATTTGAACTGAATTCAAGTAGTTTCAATTTTTGTTTTCCTGATGTTCAGTGTGAATCATATTATGGGGCAATAAGTTTTTGTCAGAGCAGATTAGTTCACCTATGGGGGTGTAAAATTTGTTTTGTTTAACATTAAATTTCTGGTTAGATCTTATTAGTTCTGTGTTCAGTATATTTTCAAGATCTAGCGTTATTTGCTTTGTATACATGGCTTTCTTTATTATTTTATAATGGTTTTAATAGAAATCTAACTATTATGCAATTAGGTTCTTTTCGTAAAATAATACATAATTCAGTATTTTATCAACAAGTCAAAATGTTATTCCTATAAAGTGGAAGAATTTTTTGAATTGCTACAAAGCCTACGCGGATAAAGATTATAAAAATATTTATACGGCTAATAAGCCCACTGCAAAAGGTTGAAAAGTTTTGGTTTCAAGTTAAGTGTCACGTTTGAAGAAAAAATCTCTACAGTATTAGGATTACTATAAGCAAAAGTTATTTTAAAATTCATTGTTCTTCTGGTAAAATCAGGCAAGTAAAACTTCAACAAATACAAAAGGCGTAATATTTATTAAAGCAGAACTCAACGACGTTTCGTCCGTTGCATCGGGCGGACTTCTTCAGGTAAAAGCAGAACACAACGCGCACCGTATTTAAAAACCAAGAAGTTAAAAACACAAACCAACAAACACAAGGTGAGAAGCGAACATACATAACGATTTCAAAATTACTTAGTGCAAAAGAAACAAATTTAACAGGTTGAAAACCCACATCAGTTGAGATTTTTTATATTGCTATATATTTTTGGAAAAACATTACGATCTTTATCATTTATTGAATTTTTTGTATTATTAATATATAATGATTCTAAAAATTTGCGTTTTTCATAGTCAATGTTATAATCCAATATTTCAGAATTACCAAAATCAATCCTATGTTCACAATTAAAACAATGCTTAACCAATGCAGTTTTTTTATTTAAATCATCTTCTTTCAGTTTAGCCAAATTAATCGGTTTCAAATCACGTTTATGTTCCGATAAGCGAGTATTAAAACATCTGCCCGTTTCACCAACATATACATTTGAATAATCTTTACAAGGAATTTTATAAATTGCACCACGCTTATATATATCATCAACAGAGTCTTTTATTTTTGGTAAAATATTTCCAATTGTTTTATAAGGGTAAGTATACACATTAATATTAAATTTTCTCAAAATTCTAGACAATTCATCACTCAAACCTTTAATATATGGTAAACCGACATAGTTAGATATTTTTTCACTCATGCAAACAGTTTTATTAACTTTTTTATGTTTAATTTCTTTTTTCATTTTATTCAATAACCAATCTGGATAATCATTATCACGTAAAGCATTACAAACAAATTTAACTTCATTAATTTTGTCTCGATAATTTGTAATTAATTTAGAATTAGCGCGAAACAATAATGTTTTAACCAAACCAACTTTTTGAGAAAAATTATGACATGAATTAAAATTTAAGTACCTAGTTGTATGTGTAGATTTTCTATAGGCTTTTGTAGTTAATTGACCATTGTTACGAATTATTAACACATCTAAAAACGAAATAGCATTATCAACTTCTTGTTCGACCGTAAATTTAATACTTTCTTCAATATTATTTATAAATTTATAGAAAGATACCACCTCGGTTTTCTTTAGCACAACAAAAGTATCATCAATGTAACGTAGCCAAATGCGAGGTGGGGAAGCAAAATCTTTTAGCATTTTATTCTCAATAGATTCCATAACTAAATTAGCTACAATGACGGAGATAGGTGAACCCATCGCAACACCAAAAATTTGACGATAAAATTTCTTACGAAAACATAAATAAGTGTTGTTTAAACATAAATCTAAAGCATTCATAATTTCGTTGACATTTAATTTACATCTAAATTCTAATTCGCTATCACATTTCAAACGATCAAAAATAACTGATTTGGCTATATGTACAGGAATTTTAGTAAATAAAGACACAACATCGAAAGAAAGCATCAAATCCTCATCATTAATTTTAAAGTTAGATATTCTATCGATCAATTCGAATGAATTTTTTATTGATAAATTATTGGAATTTATTAAAGGTGTTAATATTTTCGCCATAAATTTAGAAAGATTATATAGAGGTGAATTAATAAAAGAAACGATCGGTCGAAGAGGCCAGTCTGGTTTATGAATCTTTGGTAATCCATAAATGCGTGGCGCAATAGCATCCGTACTTCGCAAATAAAAATATTCTTTTTGTGATAAACGATCAATCTTGTATAAGTCAAAAATAAATTTATTTAGTTTTCGTTCAATACTTTTCGTTAAATCATTTTTTATTAAAACATACGTATCTTTATCATTTAACAATTTAAAAATTTTTTCTTCGTATTTATCTTTATCAATAATAACTGTACAATTACCTTTATCTGCTTTTGTAATCACAATATTTGTATCATTTCGTAAATTTTTTAATGCCTTTCTTTCTTTAATAGATAAATTTGGAATACTCTTGTTTTTCTTGTTTAATATATCCACAACTTTGCTTCTTATTATAGAAGATGTATTATCAGATAAGTTCTTTATACCTTTTTCAATATTAGCCAATATTTCAGTTTTTGGAATATAATCCTGTGAGACCGCAAAATTTAAACCTAATAATAACACTTTTCTTTCATCTTCTGATAAATTTTTATTAGAAAGGTTAACAACCCAATTATCTTTGTTTCTCATGTTACCATTGATCATTTTTTTATTTGAAATTTTCATCTCGTCGTACTTCTGTTTAAAATCTTGCTTCAATTTTGCAATTTTCTCTTTATAATGTTTTATTAGTGTGTTATAGAGTTTATTAGCAGTAAACTCTACATGTTTTAAAATCGATTCAAAGTTAATTACGGAATTCTTTAGTAATTCTTCTCTAATGTTCTCCATAAACTGTAGACTTTTTCTTATCCAAAAGTGTGATTCATTAATGCGTAATTTAAGACAATTAAAACCAAATTTTTCCGCTAATTTTCTTCCTGCCCTAGTGTTTATAGGAGATTTTATCATTAAGCTTTTTGTTAAAATATTTTCTCTCAAACACGAATGATTAAAAAACAGATGCGCCCTATGCCTTGCAATCCTTTTTCCTTGGGATATTAAGCTTCTAATCAACTTCAATACACCAGAACCATGGCGGTCTTTGATGGCTTTATAATTAATATAAACACTGTTACCAGGGATATTACTTATTTTAAAATTCATTGTTCTTCTGGTAAAATCAGGCAAGTAAAACTTCAACAAATACAAAAGGCGTAAGTAGTTAGGGATGCGTCAAATCTTAGCAATTGCGCCGGAGCTGCGTCGGAGCTGCGTCGGAGCTGCGTGGGAGCTGCGTCGGAGCTGCGCCGGAGCTGCGTGGGAGCTGCGTCGGAGCTGCGTCGGAGCTGTGCCGGATCTGACGGGGTATCCTAACCCTAGCTCTAACCCTAACTCCCACGAGTTCGATTCCCAGGCAGAGCGACGAAGTCGCTATGAAACATAACTTATGCTGCACAACGAAATTGTGAGTATGATTCCCAGGCAGAGCGACGAAGTCGCTATGAAACATAACTTATGTCGAGCAACGAAGTTGCGAGTTTGATTCCCAGACAGAGCGACGAAGTCGCTATGAAACATAACTTATGCTGCACAACGAAATTGTGAGTATGATTCCCAGGCAGAGCGACGAAGTCGCTATGAAACATAACTTATGTCGAGCAACGAAGTTGCGAGTTTGATTCCCAGGCAGAGCGACGAAGTCGCTATGAAACCTAACTTATGCTGCACAACGAAGTTGTGAGTATGATTCCCAGGCAGAGCGACGAAGTCGCTATGAAACATAACTTATGCCGAGCAACGAAGTTGCGAGTATGAATCCCAGACAGAGCGTCAAAAACCTTATTCTAAACTTTCAGCTGTCCTTCTATTGCAAGAACACGTCAGTAGTCTTTCAGCTGTCCGTGATGAGGTTGGAGCAACTGTCCTTCTATTGCAAGAACACGTTAACAATCTTTCAGCTGTCTTAACGAGGTTGGGCAGCTGTCCTTCTATTGTAAAAACATGTCAGCAATCTTTCAGTTGTTCGTAACGAGGTTGGAGCAACTATCCTTCTATTGCAAGAACACGTTAACAATCTTTCAGCTGGCCGTGGCAAGGTTGGAGCAGCTGTCTTTCTATTGCAAGAACACGTCAGCAATCTTTCAGTTGTTCGTAACGAGGTTGGAGCAGCTGTCCTTCCATTGCAAGAACACGTCAGCAATGAAAAAAGTCTTCTAGAGAACAATTACAAAAGATGGTGCAATCCTGCAAAGAACTTTTTTCTCTTTGATTTGGGTATAAAAACAGACAGAATCGTCAAAGCACACAAGATGGAAACGTATACGAGTCAAGCAGACGATCTCCACAGACAAGCAAACGAAGTCGAGTGCCCTGTCTATATCCCTCCTTACACAAGTTGTTACGAAGCGTTGTGGGAAATTACGAACTAGTTCAACAAGCAAGAGAAATGGAAAACGCTGCCAGAGACATCAGGAAACAGTTCCAGGAAATTGCTGCGTCCGGGTTGTATGTACCCTCTTCGACGTCGTTGAGGAAAGCTGTCGTCAGTGTCAAACGAGGAAAATTTATGTTTTCCACCGACCAACTTGCCAAAGTGGTTCAAGTGTTGATGGAGAATTTCCCTTACATTCTCTTTCGACCTAAATCCGAAGTCAAAGAATACGTCATTTTGCTGTTTTGGTCTACTGACACAGATGATTCCGCATGCCAAGTTCAGAAGCGATTCGAAATTGTCAAACAAGAAATAGCGGTAAATTTATTTCAACTGCGTTGTATTGTCGAAAACGTATCGGCTCCAAGACGTCAATTTCTATACCTGGTCAATAACTACATCTGTCTGAAAACGCAAAACGACAACGGTTTTCACCTGTCTGCAGAAAACCAGGAACAATTGGAAAGTTTTCTCAAACTTTTAAACAATCCGAAACCGTCTAAAAAGCGAAAAGCTGTCGATTTTGTTACCACACCTTGATGTATTTTTGTTTTTTTTATTGTACAACTTTATAATAAATTGCGAATAAAACGAGAAACACAACGATCGTTTTCAGAAAGGTTTGACGTAAAATCAGATACAATAGCGCGCAAAGGTACGCCGCGACAACGAAATAATACAAAGTACACGCAATAGTGTCCGCAAACGCTCGAAAATAAAGCTTGTAAGGTTTTGCGATTGTAAATCCAATCTGACAAAGAGTAGGTATCTATGTAAGACTTGAGACCGACAAACGCAGGCGGTAGTCCGTAGCTGTCGAAATACTCTCCTCGTCCGTCCTTGTCAAAGTAAACAGCTATCCAGTGTTCCCCGGGTTCGGTGCTCGGATCGGAATTGATGACGTAGGCAGACGGGAAAGTAGGTTTTTCCAGTTGATCCAAAGCGCAAACTTTCTTGAAAACGCTTTTTGTTTCGGAGTCGTTCTTTAGCAAACGTTCGATTTGTAAGCTGTTCATGCGGTGTAGTCAAAAGCAACGTTTCGGTCTCGATCGATCTCCAGCAAGTTGTCGTGTTCGGCAAAGATAAGAACGGTAGGAGTGCGCGCGGTAGCGTTGGCAAAATGAATTTCGATGCGAATGTTGCCGTGTTTTATCAACTCGAAACCGACTTCACCCGAATCCATCTGGGGTGTGAGATCAAAAGCAAACAACGCACAACCGTTCTTGTACTGTTCTCGCGAAATATCGTTGCCTGTGTCGCGATAATACTGACCGGTTTGCGAAAACAAATGGAGGTAACTTCGAATAAAGCGGTCGTTGGCAAAGTCCGGTTGCAGAGGTTTGGCAGGGATTTGAACACCGTCACGATAAAGCGTCATGAAATTGATGCTGTTGTGCTTGAAATGGAAAGGAGATTTGGTGATGACCCCGTTGTAAGCGTCGTTGTCCACCACACCGATCACCGTTCGAGTAGGCAATTGCCCCAAAAACAAGTTTTCCTTGGTGATGCTTCGATTTCCAGTCGGTACGGTAAAGCTCTTGACTTCCACGCGTCGCAGCGGGTATTTTGCAGTGCCGTGCTGCAAGGGTCTGACGTGAGCAAGTTGTACGACCGGGTTGGGTTTTACTTTGCGTACAAACAAGGTCACTTCTTTCAAAGACACTTTGTTTTGTGCCTGGTCTGTGTTTCCATGCAAGCAAAAAAGATCCTTGGATCGAATCAAACGCAAACGTACTTCGACACCGTTCAACAAGTAACGATTTTGAAAAGCCAAATCAATATGTAATTTCCCCATCATATCGATTTCTTTGCTTTCCGCAGCCAAAACTTTACGCTGTGTGTAACCTGTGTTTGGTGCAGTGCAACTATCGAAATGTCCGCTAGTATTGCGGTACCATAACAGAGCAGAAAGCTGGGAAGTTTTTGCTTCTTGTCCAAAACTAAGCAAGTTTTCAATGTAAGCTCGATAGGGTTAATTGTTGTTGGATTGCGTCACAAGGGAACCGTTCAAATACACATCGATTTGCGACCATAGGGTATGTAAAAAATTACATTCGGGTGCGATTTCCACGTCCTTTGCCAAATCCGATCCGTCTGATTCAGTCACGCTTGCTCGAACGTATAGAAAGCTGTTTGCAAGATCGATGTAGTTTGAGTTTTCAGCACTCACAGTAAATTTGATAGGACCTGTGGAGGTCAACACAGACACAGGATTATATTCGGTAAAATTTCCGTCTTCCAAACTCGTTTGGCTTGGGGGCACGGAAAACAAATCGAGTTGAGACGTCGTGGATTCTGCCGAACTAGGGTGTACTAACGTCGCCATGGTTTAATCGAAAATGTCGTGGTGTTTCTTGCGCTTTTTCTTTTGTACTTTTTTTGGTTTCGCTTTTCGTTTGGCTGCTCGTAAGAGATTCGAACCAGCCGATTTCGCTCGGTCGATGGCTGCTTGTTTTGCGTTTTTACCGTTCAAGACATCGGACGCGAAATCAACACCGCTTTGCAAAACTTGTTTTCTGACTGCTTTTGCTCCGCTTTTGACCAAAGGTAAAACGCTTTTGGCGATAGAACTAAACAAATTGCCTAGTCCGTAGCCTTGTTGTATTTGAGCACCGCTGAAATAAGGCATGCCATGACCGACTTGAGACAAATAATAGTTTTCGTACGCTTTCGCATCACAACAATACTTGGCGCGCATCTTTATCAAATAACATTCGTTTTTCGATGCACCCGATCTTTATAACGAATTTAGTTTTTTGGGTCGCAAATGCAACGTCACAATCACTTTTCCTCTACGAAAGCGAATCCGTTTTGCTTGATCGTCACGAAGCGAGATGTGAATGTCGCTAAGGTTTTTCTTCAAGACAGGATGATATTGTATTTTGTCGTATCTTTTGGAGACGTAAGAACCTGGCTTCCCTGTTACAGGAAGAACACCAATCAAAGGTGCCAGAGTATGACCGACCGTTCTGTGTTCGATTACATCACAATAGACATAGATGGCGTTCACGGTGTCCACGTTGGCAACGCTTTCCGAAGTGTACTCTCCGATTTCTCGATACCGCGTCTTTCGAAAACCCAAGACAGAAGCCAACTCGTGCGAAAGAGTCACTGCCACATCCGGTTGCGTGTTACCTTCGCGTTCGCGTTCCACCATAGGTGCTCTGTCTTTGTGTTGAATGGACATGGTTGTTAGTAGTGTTTGAGAATTGTAAGTGAGATTGAAGAGAAAGTCGATTGGTTTCGTCAAAACTCCTTTACTCACAAGTGCTTTGTTTCTAGCTTGAAACTCTTGTTTCATTTCATGAAGTATCTGACGCACGACGTATTGCGGGTGCTGATAATAACCTGCTGGAAGCACTGCTACAAATTCCAAAGCACCGCGTTGATAGAAGATGTAACATTGGTTGGTGTCGATGTTGTACCAACTGTTGGGATACAGAATCTCTGACAGACCCAACTCCAACGATCCGGTCAAATTGATTTCTTTGGGCAAGTGAACCACGTAATCCGAAAGTTTGTTTTCAGGATAAACATCCATAGAAGAATTACTGGGTAGGGTGAGGAACATGTTTGATGAGAAGAGGCGATGGAAGCAAATAACCCACGGAGCTGCTAAGAAGACTAATCCAAAGCTCTTTGTTGTTGTTGCTTTGTGTTAAATTGTATAAGCTGATCGACACCACAATGTAAAGAACCAGAATTTGAGCAGCAAACAAAACAATGTCAAAGTTGGTTAAAGCAGGCATACGAGGTCTTTTTCTTTGACCCACGAATTAAACGAAGCAGGATAGCCAGACCACTTTACCAAAAATTCAACACCTTTCTTGCGCTTGCGCTGTTTCAGAATACGCTCGAGTCGAAACACATCGTCTTTTTTATAGATTTTCTGGAGCTCTTCTTCGTAAAAAGTTCCTTCCAACCACTCTCCTTGCAAATCTTTGATTTTGTAATAAGGAGGATTGTCTCGAAACACTTGAGCGACTTGAAACAGTTCGTCTGTCCATCCGGGTAAGTAGCCTTTGCGAAAGCGCATCCGTGTCATGGACAGTCTGACTTGATCACCTACTTTAAGTTTTGGTTTTCTTAATTCGGGATCGGCGTAGAGCGTGAGCCAGACCGCTTCTTGGTTTTCTGCATTGACCGAATTCGGAGCGCGTCCGATGGTTCTGTGGTAGGTGTTGTTATAAGACTCGACCAGAGCAGGCAGCACTTCCACATACCTTCGGGTGTTGGTGTAGGTAAAATAGCGCCAGAGTCTTTCCTTCAAAGTGCGAATAAAACGTTCTGCTATGGTCGCTTTGGTGTCGAAATTTTGCGTGTGAAAATGCTCAATGTGATGCTGTTTTAACCAGCTTTGAAAGGGTTGGTTCAGAAATTCGCGCCCCATATCAGTCTGTAGTTTTTGAAATTTATCGGTTTTGGACATCACACGTTCAAAAGCTTCGATCATGTCCGAGCTTGATTTCGTTTTCAAGTAAGCAATAAAAGCTTTTTTCGAAAACACGTCAACGACCACCAAAATATATTTGTAATTGTCGTTGTACGATTTCAGTAGAGAAAAATCAACGAGATCTGCTTGCATTTGAAAGTGAGCGCCGGGCACAATTGTTTTTCTTCGCTTGAACTTTTTTCTCACTGGTTTGTGAAGCGTATAAGTGTCTTGCGATTGCAACCACTGTTTTGGAAAGCGACGAGATCCCGAGAAAGAGCCGCTTTTTTTCGGTTCGTAATAATCTAAATACTCTCCCATAACAGAGATTCGAACTCACGCACGCCAGGTAAAGTAGGATTGCGTTTCTTCAGCGCAGATTGAAACAAATCGTCGATATTTGAACCTGGTACCACTCGATTGTCTAACACCATTTGACCGTCAGCATCCCAGTCTAAGTTCTTTTTGCTTTTTGCTTCTTTGAGTAGTTTTTTCACCCCTGCTCGTTTTTTGTATCGCTTTAAAACCAACCTGTCAGACAAAGGTTTTTTTACAGGTGTTTTCGGTTGAGACTTTTTCAGAAATAACTTTGATTTTTGCAGCGCTTCGTTATAAAGCGTTACTTTTTCGCTGTCGGGTTTATTTGATTGCAAGATTTCTTGCATTTTTTGATCGAGGTCTGAAAGCACTTTTTTGTCGGGGGTTTCGTGTTTGAGTTTTTCATAAACTTCAGGCTCCAGCGCAATCAATTTTCTCATTTTACAATATTACTTGACACAGCGCTTATCACAGGAGCAAGTGCCGACAGCAAAAGCGGGAGAAATCCACCGGTTTGCACGAGACGTTTTTTCTTCTTTAACGCCACCTTACGATCAGCTAGCTTTCGAAGTTTGGTTTTATGCTGACTTAATTTCTTTTTGTAATGACGCGATAAGGTGACATTTCCTTGTAGAACGTTGTGTGCGCAATCACAAATACAACGTATTAACTCTGGCGACGCCTTGTCTAGAATGTTTTTTTGCAAGGATGTCGGAGCCTTTTGAAGCAAACGCAGCGCCGGTCCGTTTTTTCGCAGGCGATTCATTGATAAAGATAGTGAGTGTCCGACGGAAAAATTCCTGTGCGAAGTCTCTGTTTATCGTTCGTTTCGCAGCGCAAGTCAATCATCAAATAACCTCTCTGTGAAGAAACAGCGTTTTTATAAGCTTCCAAAGCGTTCTTGTATGTTTTTGGATAAATTTGTCGCATGAAATGCGCGATTTGGTTCGTGTCTCTACAGTTTTTAAAAAGAATAATAATTTGGGAATTCAAACTTATCTCGCGCAGACCTTTGTGAAACAAGTTCTGTACCGTCATGAGCACGCTGAAGCGGAAATGATGCGAATAAACGCTGTAGATTTTAGCCAAAAATTCTGAATCGGCAAACATCAAATCGTCAAGTACGACAAACGCGTTTCGATACTCTTTTAAATCTTCCAGGTTCGGAACGCCTTGCTTAAAGTCAATTTTTTTATTTGCATGCTTATCGAATAGCTCTTGCCATATCTCGTAATGGTAAACCACGCGTTCTACTTCTGGACAAAACTCTTTTAAACTGTCAACAAACCGAAATACCCAAAACGTTTTCCCGACACCCGACGGCCCAGCTATTATAAAACTACTCGGGTTTTGAAACCGCAACGACATCTTGCAAGCAAATGAGCTCTAAAAGGTTTTACACCAATATTTATTAAAAAAGTTACAAAAAACAACGTTCAAAAAAGGAGATGCTTTCCCGACAAATCGGACACGTTTGTATCTGTTGGATGCACTCAGCACATACAACGAAATGTCTGCACGGATATAGCAAGATATTTCGTTGTAGTGATAAACATATACAACAGACACATGTGTCACAATCTGTCGAGGAAAACGCGGTGGATGTGTTTGATGTAGATGCTTCAGCAAAAGTCTCCTCTTCTTATCTTTGAGCGACCGGGAACGCCTCGTCGTCCTCTTGCAACTCTTCTTGCCTCTCATCCCCTATGTATAGAGAACCTTGGAAAAACCAATGTTCCCGAGGTGATGGGGGATTGTTCATTCTTTGTCGATCGATTATTTCCCTTCCATAACAGGAAAGAAGATAGATGCAGTCGGGTCTGTGTCTAAAAAAGTTAGACATACCTTACTTTTCAACTGATCTAGGATACAGAGGTTGGTAGTTGATATGAAAAAATAACTATCTTTACTAAAACAACAATAATTTTATAGAACCCACCGTGCGTGTATTTGGAGCGGTGAAGCTTCTCCATTAATCCATACAACAACCAACATACAAAATTTACAATACAATATTCTCTGATATCCTTGTTGAAGTTGAAGAAATCCAGCGCAGCAAAAGGCTAGTCGCCGGACTTCATCCATTTCGTTATCAAAAGTGTTGAATCTTTCGTAAAAATCTCTTGCGTTCATTTTAAACGAAAATGTTTGGAAATGCGACAAACGGTTGTATTTATACTCTCTCGAATAAGTGTTTTCATATATATTCTGAAAAACTGTTTAGAAGGTTTTATTGGCTGCAATCTACTCGTAATTGGTGGAATAGGTTTTTGAAACTTCAATCGATTAAGCGGGCAACTTGGTTTAAACTATGGATTAATCTTTTCGAGAAACGTCGTTTCTAAACTGCTTTCTAAAACTAAGTTGTTTTTACATTTTGAGACGACTGTTACGGATAGTAAAACTTTAAAAAAGACGAACGCAATAATTCGAAGTAGTGGTTTTATTCAAGAGATACGAAAATTCACAAACAGATTTAAACAATTAAAATGTTTATATGAGGTTACGAAAAGCGATGCAAGGACACAAACAAGTAAAAACGTTTTATTCAGAATGCACGAAAATTTTAAAAATGAAATATTTTATGCAAGGTTACGAAAGTTTAAACAAAGACAGAAAATTTTTTCAAATCTTTATGCGAGGTTACGAAAATTTAAACAAAGACAGAAACGACTTAAAAAAACTTTATTCAGAAACGCATGAAAATTTTAAAAATCAAATGTTTTATGTGAGGTTAATTTAAACATGGGCAGAAACGACTTAAAAAATATTTCATTCAGAAAGCACAAAAATTTAAACAAAGTCAGAAAAAATTTTCAAATCTTTATGTGAGGTTAATTTAAACAAAGACAGAAACGACTTAAAAACAATTTATTCAGAAACGCATGAAAATTTTAAAAATCAAATGTTTTATGTGAGGTTAATTTAAACAAAGACAGAAACACTTTATTAGAACACTTTATTCAGAAACGCATGAAAATTTTAAAAATCAAATGTTTTTTGTGAGGTTAATTTAAACATGGGCAGAAACGACTTAAAAATATCTCATGCAGAACGCACAAAAATTCAAACAAAGTCAGAAAAATCGAAAATCTTTATGTGAGGTTACGAAAATTTAAACAAGGGAAGCAACAATTTAAAATAAATTTTGGTTGGTTACGATAATTGATCAAAACATTTACAAAATACTCAAATTTTCAAAGGTTCGGTATGGATGCCGTCGTCCAAAACAATTCTTTTTGGATAGAAACTGTTTAACCCTTTTTTGGTTTGTGCGTACGAGAAGATTCTACTTTGATGGCTACGAAAGCCGCGATTGGTTATGGAGTGAGGTTGATTGCTTTCTAACACGTTACGATATTGGTTGAAAGTCAAAGGGTTTTGACGAATGCACACACCTTTGCTTACTTGTTTATTTTTATCTCCTACGCAGAAGTACGTTTTCGATGTTAAAGAAATTTGTTTGGTTCCGCAATATTCAACTTTCATTAAACCTAATGTTCTTTGGGTGAATCTATAATATTTTTCACAGCATTCTTCTTTGTTCCAAATTTGGTTAGTTGTTCTTTGTCGAATGTAAGATTCTACGTGTTCTGGGCAAGCTTCAGCAGGCAACCAACGAAGTCTGGCTCGGAAATATTCTGCTTTCAAATGCTCGGGAACGCAATCATCTAAGGTGTGGCGACTGATGGCAAAATACATCGAGTCAGTGTCGCTTTCCAACAACTCAAAACATCTTTCAGGTATGTATTTTTTTAAAAAACAGTAGAAAAATTTTAACATATGCAATTTTGAATTTAGATAGACGTTTAAGCCAATTTGTATCGGTAAATCGTGGCGTATACTGTGCTTTAAACTTTTTACCTCGTAAACATTGGAACCGATTTCGTCGAGGTGAATAAAACGCGGGTCGTTGATTGCTTTGTTGATGGTGTCTTTAGAGTGGTAACTTATATTTCGATGCTTATCCTTGTTTAATAAACTTGCTGAGTATAATGAGTTTCCGGTGAGTTTGTTCGTTAACGCGATGACTGTTTTTGATTTGTCAAGATCGGCTTCTCTTTGCGAGTTGACAATTTCGTTGGCTAACTTTTCAAAACATTTTTCTGGATGAAATTGAATAAACTCATAAATTCTGGTAATTTTAAGTCCTAGATTTAAATAAAATTCTGCCATTTCTGTGTTAATTAAAATCTCTTTTCCAAAATAACTACTAATTAAATATTTTTTTGGTTTTTTTAATAAGTCATGCTGTTCTGCAACCTTCTCCATGTAAACACCGATATCCTCTCTTCCTATGTTTGTATTCTTGATAATTGGCGGGAAATCTCTACAAAAATATTTTAAATCTTCCGGGGTGTGGATATCCACAATTAGAAAACCGTACAATTCTTTATTTTCAATGCCTTTCAAAATTTTTTCAAATGATAGTTGATATTTCGGTTGCACGCATTTCAACGTTTTTAAAAAAGAAACAATTTCGGATTGCTTTTTCATTCTCAGCCACTCACACTCTCTGATCGACACTACACGAAACCCTTCCTCAGTAAGGGCTTGTTTTTTTTCCTGCGTTGCTTTTCGAATTTGACTGAAAGATATATTTTTGATTGGGTGTGTTTCCTGAAGACTACCGTCTGCGTTACGATTTGCATTGCATACATCACAACCATGCCAAAAACACCCATCGAATTCGTATATTGTGTTTGTTTCTTGACAAAAACCATCTACTTTAAAACTATATTTTGAAACGTAACGCTCACCAATGTTATATCTGCTTTGAATGAAGTTCCCTTCTTTTTGTTGCATGAAGCTTAACCATTGATAGGACATCAATCCGTATCTTGAGCAGGAGTCCGGTCTGTAATTTTCTGATTCTTTGTATCTGCAGAAATAACCTGTCGGGTTGTTTTGAGCAATGGCGTGCAAATAAAGGGAATTTGCATCCAGACCTAGAATTTTTTCTGTTGTTTCCGGGTTCGAAATTTCGTGGCTTCTTATTCGGGTTTCTCCTGCTGCAGCATACCGACAAAAAACAATACTGAGTCCTCCGGTAAGTTGACTTCTCAAAGTTTTGTATAAATCCGAATGTTTTTTTGGAAACAAACAAAAAAAACTATCTTTTTCAATTTTTTGCATCATTCTTAGCTTCGCAATTCCACTAACTGAAAACGAGCGTTTAAAAATATCTAAATTTTGTTGTTTGTAGGGAATTAATAAATTTTTAACAGCTTGAATAAAAGGTACGCAATCCAAAAGATTATAATAAACCAACATTTCACGCAAACTCTTCCATCTTTTTTCCAACCACGTTTTTTGAACTAAAGCATATTCCTCTGTTGTAATATTTGATTTTGTCAAAGACGAATAAAAAGCTTGGTGATTTGGTAGGTCGCTTTCTAATTTTTCTAAACTGTCCACAAACTCATAGGGAAAATGGAATTTTTCCAATTCGCTTCCGTATGCAATCAAAAACTTTCTGTACGAAAAACCGGGTGCAAGAAAATGTTTTATGTCTAGAAACCGCAACGTCGATGTTTTGATGCAGAGATAGGTGTTGGCTTTTTTAATTACAAAATCAATTTCGTTCAGTAGACGTTCAATCAAAATAGGCTTGACTAAGTTTAGATCGTACGATGAAGAATTGAAACCAAGGACTATCAGCTCGCGGCAGTACGAATCGAATTCTTTCAGTAAATTTTCTTTTCTTATGTTGTCGCTGCTTTCCAAAGCTTCAAAAGTAGTTTGAAATTTTTCCTTCACAATACGGTAAGCAGACAAAGATATAGCTTCCAAATAATCTATTAAATTTTGAATTAATTCCTTTTCATTACCAGACGTTATAAAACACTTTCCTTCCTCAAACCCGGGAACGTTCGATGCAATTCCAACACTCATTGGAACGTGACGAGCTTCAAACACCAACTTTGGTCCGTTTTCAGGTAGCTGATCACGACACAAATACGCTTCAAAGTCGTAGCATGCATAGTACGGGTAAATACGATCTTGTTTGGGCACCTGTATTCCAATTTGTTCAAGCTTTTCAAATATTGTATGCGGATTATGGTAAACGCCTCCGGGGAAACTTTCATGAACTGTAGTTGTGCATGTTTTCGTATGACGATAGTAATCAGAATTTCGATACCATAGTTTATCACAATGCTTACATTGATACACAGAGCAATATTTTTCAAAATCTACGATTAAACTCAAGTGGTTTTCAAATACATTTACTTTCATTGTTTGTTTGTACAATTCGCGGCTACGTTGAATTAATTTTGCTTTGCTATTTTCCAATTCATAGGCAACAATATTAATTTTATAAAAATTTTCGAGTTCAACAAAATCATACAAACTTACTCCGGAAAATTTCTCAATTTCAAAATGGTTACAGTATTCATAAAACAATTGCTTTGCAGCGCGATTACAGCGATGACGATCAGCACCACGGAAGACGGCCAGACATCTGAAGAAACAAAGATTGTCTTCCGCCGAAACGTTTGCAAGTCCGCGATTGTTCACTATAAAAGCGGGTAATTCGACAGATCCCCCTAACGGCGCGTCTTGCAAGTGGTTGACGTAGAAGGTGATGTTTGATATCTGAACAATCTTCCACTTGGTATCTGGTCGCGTTATGTTCTCTATGAAATTTTCTTCAGCTATAGAATTTAAAAAATCAAGCAATTCTTGCCTATTACTTATCAACAAAGCGGTTTTTAACATCAAATGATTATTATACGAAGCATGAAAATATCGCAATTCCTCCGTTTCAATATTTTTTAAAATATATGCCAAACTGTAATTAATTTTAAAGCGAGTTTTTTGTTGTTTCAAAATGATTTCCAAAATTTTTTCAATTAACTCTTTCAAATCTTTATTATAGTAAAAATTAAATATACTCTGTACTTTGTTGTTTCTGATAAAACTTCGAATGCTCGACCAATATTTTTTAATGAACTCTTTTAAATTAGGATCTGATTCTTCAATCTCTTCTTCTTGCATGATTTGATGTTTCGATTTCTTTTTAGCTGCAGGACATTCTACAGGAACCGCTGCTTCGTCTTCAATTTGTTGAGCGCGACGTTTTATTTTTAAAGACTTTCTTTTACTTTGTTTGTTGACTTTGCTCGACGTTGCTTGCTCGTTTCTGGTAGAACCTGCTTCAACCCCATCTCTACTCGATGTTGCTTGCTCGTTTCTGGTAGAACCTGCTTCAACCCCATCTCTATTTGGTGATGTTTGCTCGTTTCTGGTAGAACCTGCTTCAACCCCATCTCTATTTGGTGATGTTTGCTCGTTTCTGGAGACCGCTTCCAAATTATCTAGGTTAGTGAAATTTGTTTCTTTGTCGGAGGAAAGATTAGGGACCTCTTTTGTCTTTGAACAATTATGTTCTTTTAAAGAACTAACAGTTTCAAATTGTTTTGAGCATTGTTTGCATCTGCAACAAATTTTTTGATGTCTTCTCAAATTGTCTGCTCTTGCAAAAGTTTTTCCGCACTTTGAACACATCGCCTCAGTTGTTTTGTCGTGAACAGATAATCTATGACCTCGTAAATAATCCTTTCTTAAAAACGATTTCTCGCATAACGTGCACTCGTATTTTTTATTATTATGAGCTGACGCTATATGTCTTGTCAAATTTTTTTTTAGCGTAAACACTTTCAAACATATGCTACAAGTAAACGACATTGTCTACAATAATACCAAGAGGTTGCAGCAACTGTATTTATATACACCTCTTTGGATGACGTCATAGATTGCACCATCTTTGGTAACTGTTCTCAAGGACACTTTTTCATTGCTAACATATCCTTCTATTAGAAGGACAGCTGCTCCAATCTCGTTACAAACAGCTGAAAGATTGCTGACGTGTTCTTGCAATAGAAGGACAGCTGCTCCAACCTTGCCACGGACAGCTGAAAGACTACTGACGTGTTCCTGCAATAGAAGGATAGTTGCTCCAATCTCGTTACAAACAGCTGAAAGATTGCTGACATGTTCTTGCAATAGAAGGACAGCTGCCCAACCTCGTTACGGACAGCTGAAAGAATATTGACGTGCTCTTGCAATAGAAGGACAGCTGCCCAACCTCGTTAAGACAGCTGAAAGATTGTTAACGTGTTCTTGCAATAGAAGGATAGTTGCTCCAACCTCGTTACGAACAACTGAAAGATTGCTGACATGTTTTTACAATAGAAGGACAGCTGCCCAACCTCGTTAAGACAGCTGAAAGATTGTAAACGTGTTCTTGCAATAGAAGGACAGTTGCTCCAACCTCATCACGGACAGCTGAAAGACTACTGACGTGTTCTTGCAATAGAAGGACAGCTGAAAGTTTAGAATAAGGTTTTTGACGCTCTGTCTGGGATTCATACTCGCAACTTCGTTGCTCGGCATAAGTTATGTTTCATAGCGACTTCGTCGCTCTGCCTGGGAATCATACTCACAACTTCGTTGTGTAGCATAAGTTAGGTTTCATAGCGACTTCGTCGCTCTGCCTGGGAATCAAACTCGTGGGAGTTAGGGTTAGAGCTAGGGTTAGGATACCCCGTCAGATCCGGCACAGCTCCGACGCAGCTCCCACGCAGCTCCCACGCAGCTCCGACGCAGCTCCGACGCAGCTCCGACGCAACTCCGACGCTAATCCGGCGCAATTGCTAAGATTTGACGCATCCCTTACTACTGGCGTAATATTCATTAAAGCAGAACTCAACGACGTTTCGTCCGTTGCATCGGGCGGACTTCTTCAGGTAAAAGCAGAACATTTGTTAAATTTGTTTCTTTTGCACTAAGTAATTTTGAAATCGTTATGTATGTTCGCTTCTCACCTTGTGTTTGTTGGTTTGTGTTTTTAACTTCTTGGTTTTTAAATACGGTGCGCGTTGTGTTCTGCTTTTACCTGAAGAAGTCCGCCCGATGCAACGGACGAAACGTCGTTGAGTTCTGCTTTAATAAATATTACGCCTTTTGTATTTGTTGAAGTTTTACTTGCCTGATTTTACCAGAAGAACAATGAATTTTAAAATAAGTAATATCCCTGGTAACAGTGTTTATATTAATTAGCAAAAGTTGTAAAACAGGAGCGACTAATCAGTTTGAGAGGAGGTCAATTTTGGCATTGAAAACATACGCGGGCCCAGAAAACAATACAGCGCAGCCGAATCTTACAAGCAAGGCTTTTTTAATCTCACTCCGCATAAAATCCATTTTTGCACTTTTTTTGTCTTTGAACACATGTTTTCTGTTGCACGATTGCCTTATAGAGTTTAAATCATTTCGAAAAACACTATACAGCGCAGTTTTCTTAAATCTATGTGGGCAAAAAGTACCCCGCGGACCATCTATTGGACGCCCCTGTTTTAAAACAACTAATTCAAACGATTGCAATAACCTGACTGAGTGGTAAGAAACATTCTTTTAATGATAGATATGGTTTTGACGTTAAAAAAAATTAAAATCGATATTAAAAAGTTTAACCAAACAGCTGCAACTAAGCGTTTTGTAAAGCAAGTTGAGATAATTTGTAAGCGTTTCCTGTAACTTTTTTACCCCTCTGCGTGCCTTGTAAATTAGAAGTTGATAGAAAGTATTTAATCAATTAGGGTTAAATTATAGGGCCTAAAACACGCACAATTTTGGCTAAAAATGATTTGATATTTTGACTATAAACGGGCTTTTATAGGTTTCTGTCCTGTTTTAGACCTCATGCAACAGGCTGAACACTTCAAATTCAAGTACATATACAATTTGGGATACTTCGGTGCTGTCCTACTTGCGTATAAAAATTTCATGGTTTTAAAAGTTTCACGCCAGTGTTTGATACGCAGCCTTTGGTGTAGCTCAAAGCATTAGCAAACACATGCAACTGAATGCCACAAGGGGCTCCAAACGACTTGACACAGCGAGCAATTTTAATTTTATTTAAAGTGGCTAACCCCTCCTTCCATCGCACTGCTTCATTTTCGG
Source organism: Diplosoma virens (assembly GCA_963680785.1). NCBI lineage: Eukaryota > Metazoa > Chordata > Ascidiacea > Aplousobranchia > Didemnidae > Diplosoma > Diplosoma virens. The sequence goes on along the minus strand of OY796886.1, from coordinate 41,007,851 downwards.
GAAGAGGATCATCCCATCCTAATCTTCCCAAACACACACTTTAAAATATTAAACGCGATTCCAAAACAACAGGCGCTACCAAACCCAAAGGGTCAAACAGTGAGCTGTAAGCGGGAAGAAGGCCCTTATAAGTGGCAGACATTTCATGCCACGTCACCTCGTACACAAAACAATCATCACCGACATACCACTTTATACCAAGCACTCTTTCACTTACATCTCCACTCAAATCAATCACGTCTTTGGCCTTCGCTCTTTCTTCCACCGGGATACTCTCCATGATTGAATTACAAGTTGACAACCAATTTGTCAGGTGGAAACCGCCTTTAGACAACAATTCAGTCAAGTCTTTAACCAATAGCGCTTTCCCGTTTCTACATCATCTACTCTGACCAAACAATCGTCAACGTAGAAATTCTCTCTTACCACTGTAGAAACATTTGGCTGACAGTCTTTGCCATACTCTTTTGCCGTCCTTGGTAACGCAAACGCAGCACAACTAAGCGAAGATTTCGCACCGAACAAATGAACTTTCATTCGATATTTTAACAGTTTAAGATCAAACCTCCCATTTGGATAGCAAATAAAGCGTAATGCATCTCTGTGATCTGGATCACAACGAACTTGGTAAAACATCTTTTTAATGTCCGACACTACCGCAATTTTACCGGCACGAAAACGCAACAACACTCCCATCAGGAAATTGACGTGATTGGGACCTTTCATCAAGTTCTCATTTAGCGATGTACCATGGCTTTGTGCGGCACAGTAAAAACTATTCTCACCTTTCCAGGCCTACTAGGATTTAAGACAGGGTGGTGTGGTACATACCACACCCTTTTTGCAGTTAATAGAGATTTCTCTTTATTATCTTGCGGCACCTCTTCGACGTAGCTTTCATCTAACTGTGCTTGCATTTCAGAAACATACAAGCCTTTTAGGACTGGATTGCGATCCAAACGCCTTTTAACCGCTTCCAACCTGCGTTTAACCATGGGCAGACTATCCGGCAAACTTACTCCACTATTACGCCATAACAGTGGAAGCTGAAAATGGCCATCAACAAACTTGATTGCTTTATTCATGAGCTCATAAAACACAACGTCTTCCAATGAATACCTCAATCCAAACTTCAGGACGTCGGTGTTTGCCTTTAGCGACGACGTTAAATTGTCTATATACCCAATACCGACATTTTTATCCCGAGGGAAGGTCTCTCCATCTTCCGTAACTATTGTATCACGTACTTCTTTTAGATGATCTGGCAGTTGACCATGGCGCAGCAAGAAACTGCAAGAAACTGCAACCACTTTCCGCAAGTGTTGCACTAGTGCAAGGTCTCGGCCTCTTTAGAATCCATCCCAAAGGAGTCTTTATCGCACATGGGCTGGTGTTTGAACCACAGTCCCCTCGCACTTCTAACAGAAATCGTGCCAGGTAATTATCATTACCAATTAACAACGTAACAGTTGCATTAGGTATTTCAGGTAACGTTACATCCTTTAAGTGGTCAAATCTTTTGAGATCATTTCGCACATTCCTGCATGAAGCAGTAACAGGTATTTGCTTTACTGCAACCACGTTTCCAAGTTCAAACTCGCGCTCAGCATATAATGGTTTGACAGACATAAAATAACATTTTGACTTAAGGCGTTCTGGTTGCATGGTTGTAAGAGTTTTTACCGAAGTTTCGCACATAGATCCCTTATTTCTTAATCCAAGCTTCTCAACCAACACTGGATCACAAAGTGTCATTGATGAACCCGGGTCGAGTAACGCGTATGTCAATACTTCTTTACCACCATGGCGTACTCGAACCGGAAGTAATCAAGATAAGCACTTGACGCTTTATCAACGTACCAAAATCCCGACTTGTGACACTACAGACTGGCGCCGGATCCTCGACAGGAGGTTGGTCGGGGTGCAACAAAGTATGGTGGTCAGTGTTAGTTCGGAAGTAGAAATGAATAGAACTTGGACAGATAATATTATTTTATTCCAGACTTTACAATTATACACCAGATTAGATATAAAACACCAAATCAGATTCACCAAATTAGATTAGGTTTAAACAAATTTGTTCCTTTCCGAACACTTCAGCCAATAGGCTATTTAAATTCCAAAGGGAAAGATATAAGCGGCCAGCAGGCTCTACTAATAACCTTCTTGTAGCAAGGTCAAACCAAAAAAAAGGCTAGAACTGTCTCATGCTATTGTTACCATAACAGAGATCGCCAAAGGGAAGACAACTGCAGCGCGCACAATTATCAGGCGCCATGCGCGAACTTTAATTAGCGCGCGAACACGGACGTGGTTCGCGTCTTGGCGACGCTACAGTCAGTGCTGTTATATGACGACTCGGCGCAAGTCTTAGAGCTACGACACTCCTTTATCATATGCCCGCTTTTCAGGCAACGAAATCATAATCGCTTTGTACGCACAAAGCGTTTCTTATTGGCAAAGGTTTTACGACAGAATTCTTCATAAACATGCAAGCCATGTTGTTTTCTGTAGGACACACATTGTGAAACTTCCTTTGCTCCTGACCTGGCAAAATCAGCCTTTCTTGAAAATTTCTGATGACTGGGCGTTACATTATTAAATGATCCACCTTTTCCGACCCAGGCACCAGACTCATGTTTTGGAGTTACAAACATCGCCTGGCAATAAGCTGAGTTCATTTTCAAAGCCTCCATGCTTACAAAATGGGCAAAATCTGCAAAATTTGCTATTTTTACCTTCGCGGTGTAATATTTTAACAGATTTGGAAACCTATTGCCTGCGCAAATCATTCGGCAACTTATTTGCAATGCTGGCAGTAAATCTTACCGAGTCAATTGTAGTAGGTCCTAACGTTTCTTTTAATGAAGTGAGACAGCGTTTAGCTAACACAGCTAACTTCTCAAGACCCTCCAGGTCAGCTTGCGTAATTTTACCAACACTAGTGAGTCCTTCCTCGCAGCACCTACTAATAATATGAGGCTGACCATAGCGTTGGTAAAGCTCCTTCCAGACTGTTTCATAAGCCAGTTGCTTATTGCTTTCACATGCATGATGCTTCACTTTATCATGCACGAGTTTGGTGCAATGTTGCAGTAGATACTTCTTCTTCTCCTTTCGGCCTTTCCCTTCAATCAGGGGTAACCGTAGCGTATTATCTTCCTCCAAACCATTCTGTCTTCAACGTCCGTCTCCTTCGCACCAACCTCCCCCATATCCTCCTTCACCACATCCAAAAATTTTTTTCTTGGTCTGCCTCTTCTCCTCCTTGCCGGCAACTCCATTTCCATTTTCCTTCTTCCTACATACTCTTGGTCTCTTCTCATAACATGTCCATACTACCTCAGCTTGCCCTCCTTCATCTTCATTCCTAACCGTTCTACCTTAACGGTATTCCTGATGTATTCGTTTCTAATTTTATCTTTTCTCGTCACTCCCATAGCAAATCTCAACATTTTCTTCTGCGACTTCCATCTCTTAAACTTGTTTTTTTGTGACCGCCACCATCTCAAGTCCATACGCTATTGTTGATCTCACCACTGAACTGTATACTTTTCCTTTTATTCTAGCTGGTAAACTTCTGTCACAGATTACTCCCGATACTTTTCTACATCCGTTCCACCCTTCCTGCATTCTCTTCTTTATCTCCCTCTCACAATCACCACTTTCTTGCACCGTTGATTCTAAATACTTATTTTCCTTTACTCTTGGCACTTTTGTATCCTCCATTTTCACTGTTTTGTTGTCATTTCCTCCATTTATGCACAGATATTTAGTCTTTGACCTACTTACTTTCATCCCTCTTCTTTCCAATGCATACCTCCAGCATTCTAGTCTCCACTCCACTTCTTCCCTGGTCTCTTCGCAAATCACAATATCATCAGCAAACAGCATCGTCCATGGTGGTTCTCTCCTTACTTCATCCGTTAGCCTGCCCATTATCACTGCAAACACGAACGGATTTAACGCTGATCCCTGGTGCTGTCCAACCTTGATCTTAAAATTTTCCGTAGTTTTTATTGCACACCTCACCACTGTTTCGCTTCCCTCATACATATCCTGTACAAGTTGCACGTACTTTTCTACTATTCCTGATTTTCTCATGCAGTACCACAGCTATTCCCGCGGAACCCTGTCGTAAGCTTTCTCTAGGCCTACGAATACATAATGTAGCTGTCTTTGACCTTCCCTGTATTTTTCCATCAACATTTTTAAGGCAAACATGGCATCGGTGGTTCTTTTTTCTGGCATAAATCCATACTGTTGCTTGCTGATTTCTACTCTATCCCTTAGTCTGGCTTTAATAATTTTTTCCCATACTTTCATTGTATGACTCATTAGCTTTATTCCTCTGTAGTTTCCATAGCACTGTGCGTCCCCTTCGTTTTTATACATTGGGATAAACACACTCCTTCTCCATTCTTCTGGCATCCGTTCACCCACTAATAGTCGGTTGAACAGTCTAGTCAAAAACTTTATCCCCATCTCTCCCATGCACTTCCAAACTTCTATGACAACACATCTGGCCCAGCAGCTTTACCTTTTTTCATCCTTCTTAATGCGTTCTTTACTTTTTCTCTACTAACGCGATTTACCTCTTCGTTAACCACTTCTGCTTTCTCTGTCCTAGGGTCTCTGTTATTTTCCTCGTTCGTCAGTTTCTCAAAGTACTCCTTCCATGTCTTTAACACTGCTTCCGAATTTACCATAACATTACCGTTTTCATCCTTTATAACCCTCACTGCTGTACATCTTTCCCTGATTTGTCTCTCTTCCTAGCCAATCTGTACAACTCCTTCTCACCTTCTTTTGTTTTCAATTGTCATACGCATACAAATCGTCATACGCACGTCCCTTTGCCATCGCAACTGCCTTCTTTGCCTTACTCTTCTTTTCTTTGTATATTTTTTTAGTATTTTCATCTCTTATTTTGTCCCATGCTTTCTTTGCTTCATTCTTTTTTTTATGCTCTCCTGAACTTTCTCATTCCACCACCATGTCTCCCTGTCTTTTTTCGTTTCCCAAATGTCACTCCCAGTACAGTTTCAGCTGTTTTTCTTAGCATTTCCGCTGTTTTGTCCCATTCAGCAGGTAACCCATCCTTGCCTCCCAGAATCCTGGTCACCTCTTGTCTAAACGCTTCTTGACAGCTTGTCTCCTTCAGTTTCCACCATCGTATCTTTGGTTTTACTTTCTTTGCTTTTTTCTTTTTCACCACGAGAGCCATTTTGCATACCACCATACGGTGCTGCTTTGCCACGCACTTATTCACTATTACCTTACAATCACACATTTCCTTCAAGTTCCTCCTTTTGCACATTACATAATCTACTTGGGTACTTTTTCCGCCACTTTTATATGTCACCCTGTGTTCATTTTTCTCCTTGAAATAAGTATTTAAAATCGCCAAATCCATCCTTTTTCCAAAATCCACAATCATTGATCCTTCCTTATTTCTCATTCCAGCAATGTATTTTCCAATTATTTCTTCATCCCCTATGTTTCCTTTGCCCACATGTCCATCAAGGTCTGCACCAAGAACTATCCTCTCTTCTTTTGATGCACAGGTCTTCCCATCTCATCCATCAACCCATCCAGATCTTCCCAAAAATCATTTTTCTCCTACATGCTGTTGTTAACCCGTGAAGCATATGCGCTTACTATATTTAGCATGTACCCTTTTACCTCTAGCTCATTGGTTGTTAAACTGGATTCGATGAGTCAGTATCAGGGGTTCGGCCGAGATCAGGATAAGTGTGCACACATTATGTGTATGCTGTGGCCACCACAATGTCCTCTTTACTGGAGCCGCGGCTCTTGCTCATTGTGACGTAGCACAATCTCTCCTTCTTTCTCTTGGATATCATGCTGTATTTTGCTGACCACACCAGATCAAGTTTATCAAGTCTAGAGCCCAAGTTTTATCAATTTGAATATTGAGCAATTAGTTTTTGATATTATTTTGTCATAATGTTTTAGTTGTTGTGTTATAATGCAAGGTTTTAATCTTCTGTAATTCTGTTTGAAGTTAAACAAGCACAATTAGGCACTAAATATGTAATTTTTTTCTTTTAATATTTAAATTTAATCTGTTCTAGATATTTACCTTTTTATAATATTTTGATTTTTTCATACTAACTATGCCGATAAAAAAAGTAATGGTCAGAAAAATAAGTACAATATGGATTTACGTATATCATAGAAAGTGATGGGAGTCAGCGTTTTCAGTACATGATTTGCTACGCAAGTTGAGCAATTGTTGTTTAGCACTGGCAAGACTAAAAGAACAATTTCGAAAGGTGCATGACGATAGAAAATACTGGAATACCACGCTCGCTGAATTTAAAATGAAGACAGCCGGATTTGATGAAAATACTACTCTTCCGGTTTTCGGATTTTTACTCATTGACAAACCCATCCTCACAGCATCGTACGAAGTCGCGTACTTGATTGCAAAACAGGGAAACCATTGGTGAAAAACTTGCAAAAACAGCTGCATTAAAGAAGGCGAATAGCATATTCGGAATAGCAGCCGAAAATAAGTCTTCCCAAATTCCTCTTTCCAATGGCACCATTAGCAACAAAATTTATAAGTTTAAAATTCATTCGTTCTTCTGGTAAAAATCAGCAAGTTAAACTTTAACAAATAGCAGAAGGCATAATACAGTATATTATCAAAGAAAAACGTAATATATTACGCCTTCTGTTATTTGTTAAAGTTTAATTTGCTGATTTTACCAGAAGAACGAATGAATTTTAAACTAAGTAATAACCCTGGTAACAATGTTTACATTGAAATTAATAAAATGAACGATGACATCTTGGCTCAAATAGTTTCAGACTTGATTTCGGACACGGCAAAATTCAGTCTCCAATTCGACGCGACCACGAACGTTTCCAATTTAAGCCAGCTTGCCGTATTCGTGCAGTATGGGAAAGACGACGTGAAAAAGGGAGATTTTTTTATTTTGCCAGCCCTATATAACAACAACTAAGGCTGTCGAGTTAAGAAATTTGTGGATAATTTCTTCAGAGACAATCTTTTGTGGGATATTGTTTATGTAATTTGTTTGGACGGAGCTCGAGTCAGGTTGGAACGAAATCCTGGTTTTGCTACGCTACTGAAAACCGATGCACCACACATAACTGTAACGCATTGTCTTTTGCACAGGCATGCATTGGCAACAAAAACCGTCACTCCAAAACTGGCAGAAGTATTAAAAATTGTGGTGGAATATGTGAACTATGTGCAAATTAATGCTATGAAACACCCCATATTCAAGAAGCTGTCTAATGAAATGAGCTCTGAATTTGAGGTACTTCTGTACTATTCTAATGTTCGGTGGTTATCCCGGGGAAAGATGCTGAACCGTGTTTTTACCTTGCATGTGGAATTAGCCGTGTTATTGCGAGAGCAACAACATCATAAAGCAGATTGTCTTGAAAATTCTG